>QEPC01012762.1:2183427-2205369 GCA_003113815.1 Sphenodon punctatus
GGGGGGGGGGGGGGGGGGGGTGCTGACAAAAACTTTGTAGGACCGGAAAATGTTGGTGGGAAATTAGAAATTTCCTATACATTTTAATTTAATGGGAAAAATAGCAATGCTTCTCCTCCCCTCCCCCCTCCCTCCCCTCCAACCACTACCACTACCAAATGGAACTGTTGAGGTTCTGATCAATTTTTTTGCCTCTGCAAAAATATTGGTCAACATTTTATCCAAAATTGTCTGCTTTATTTTTTTCTTCCTATTTTGGAACCAGCTTGCATTAAGGAAACCAGCTTGCATGATAATGCATTTTTGAATCCACTGGTGGTAGTGGTTTTGATTACCACCAGAGCCGAACTGAATAGTGAATTTCATATTAAGGGATATTATTTGCATTTTTGGATAGCTACATGAATAACTATCTGCATTCAAAATGAATATCTTTTTATTTATGTATCCAGGTAATTTGTGCTGGATACTCTGGGTTGTTTTTTCTCTGAAATAACTGGGGAAAACTCATAAAATGGATCCAAACATCCAAACAAAGTGGTACTCACATTGTCAGACGCAATCCAGAGTGGACAATTCATCAGATAGTATATTTGTCACAGGTATTCATTTCAGATTTGAATACCACTATTCAAGCAGGTAGAATAAGCTCTTGGGAAATCAGGTCTCTCAAGGGTAAGGCTGTCCAATATGCTACTTAAGCTTGAGCCAGAATGAGACACTGCAGATAAATATCTCTGGAAAGCCAGTCTGGATCTGCCCAACCCTCCAGTCAAGGGCAACAGGATAGACCAGGATGGGTTTGCAGACAGTGGTGGAAGAGCTGACGGGAGTGGGTCCAGTGCCCTAAAGCTCTGCAAGTATAAAGTCCATAAGTCATCATCCTCCCACCACACCTCAGAACTTTAACATGGGGCAAAGCCACACGTGACGGCGCGGCTATCCAGGCGGACAGGGTGTGCACCCATGGGAGCATGAAACAGACATGCTCTGTCGGGCAGACAGCAGCACAGCCCGGGAGCGGAGAAAACAGGACCATGCATCCAGCTGTCTCCGTGCTGCACTCAGCGCCCCACCCCCACCATGACAGGCAGCCATAGTGGCCAACGATAGCTTAGCCACCATGGCAGTTAGCCATAGGAGGCAGCCCTGCCTGACAGACCGGCCTGGAGCCAAACGTGTAGGCTTCGGAACAGGCTTACCCGCTTTGCCCCTGTCCGGTGGGTCCTAGCCCAGGCTGTTACCTCTCTGCTGATTGTGGAGGTAAGAACCCAGGCTAGCCACCAACATCATCAGGGACACCCCAGGTCAACATCTGGCGGCCAGGAACCACACATGACAGCGGCCTGCAGAGCAAAGCAGGCCTAAGCAAGCTGCTGTCACATCTGGCTTTGCCCCGGTTAATAGCCACCCAACTGTCATTTAAAACACTGTCCCAAAAGTTTTGTAATCCCCTCCCCTCTTTGTCTCCTCAGTGGGACAGGAGAGGACCTTGGAGGATGTAAATATCACTGTTTCTTTAGGGGCATCTTACACCTCAGTTGACAGAGGGGCTTGCAAGGCCCTACGGTTGTGTTACTTGTGTTAGCACCTCCCCAGGAGGGAGGATTATAAGTAAGAAAATATGGTTCTACTGGCAGTTCTGTGCCTCCATCCCAGGAGAATTGTCCAATTGTCAAACAGGGCTCGTCATTTTTGGTTTTTCTTTTCTTTTCCTCAATGTTTATTACAGCAACAACAACAACAAACAGATGAAAATTGGTGCCAAATAAATGACACATTATTCTTCTGGGTAAATATCAGGGTTTATTTTGGTGGACAGAAGGACAGCAAAAAGGAAAAAAGTATTACGTAGGTTAATGCTTTGATAAATGGAATTTAATGTGGTTTGCCACAGAACTAAAGCAGAACTCAAAACACTGCATGCCCACTCTGGGTTTAAAAGAACAATATCTCTAATCCCCCAATACAAACTTTTCCTTTGAATAAACAATTTACCGTTGGTGACCTAAAACCACTAGCCTGTAAACATTTACATTGAATAATTGGGCCAGATTATTTGACTATATTTAGACACATTTTACCGGCTTATGTTTTAGTGTTATTGTGTTGTGTGTTAATCTTAAAAGTAGTGCTGCAGCTCAGTCTTCAAACTTATTTCGAATCTATATCGAAGATCGCGGCACTGACTTCGGTACCTCCAAGTTCTGAGGTTGCGAGGAATAGGTCCGGTACTCAGTGCACTCAGTTCTGCTCAGTCGAGTTGTTTCCCTGCGCTGCTGTGGCTGTGCATTTGGCCAGGCGTCGGGAGGTCTCGGGTCCCCTGATGGGACCTGAATGATCCACCCCTGACCTTGCCTTCACTGAGCTGGGAAACGAAACTTACTGCCTTGTTTGGTAGGCACAGGGGTAAAGGGAGGGGACGGGGAGGGGCGGAGAAGCACAGGGCAGTTTTTGATTGGCTGCCTGCCAGGGGCAAAATAAAGGTGAATGTTTGGGCATTATTCATTCTCTTTGGTGAGTCATGTAACCTCAGCCTGGCTGTGTGCTACACTACTCTTCTATGTAAATATATGACTCCTCATTTTTACACACAATATTTTAAAGAGGGGGTGGTGTGGCCATAGGGGCAATGCTGGGGTTTACTACACCCTACTTTTAAAGTGGGTGCTTGGGCATAGGGCAATGGTTATTATATATGTTGTGTTTTGGGGGAGGGGGGGGGATTGTGGATCTGCCTGCTGGCAGGGCAGGGACCATTTGCTCTGGGGCACCAGTGTCCCTCACCCTCCACCCCAGAGCTTGCATAGGGGCATGAGGCAAGGGAGGCATACTTACTGATTATGATTATATGCTGCAGTCATTATGTAAGTTTTGTGAGGTGAGGGGTGGATTGGAGTGTACTATGTATATTGTAGGGGGAATGTATATATCATTTATTATTGTATAATAAGAATAATATATTGTAAAATTGGGATGAGGAGAGGACCCCTCCTCCTGGTGAGAGCAGGGATGGGGCAAATGGAAGGGATGATGACAGGTTTCTGATGTATTGTAATGAAGATTTGTTAATTTTGTACTGTAATTATGTGGTGTTGGTCCATTTGGGACACAATTTTCTTTTCCACGTTACGATGCTTATTTGTTGTGAGGTGTTGTTTTGTATATTTCCACTTTTGTTGTGAGCCGCCTCGAGTTGCCTTTGGCGAGAGAGTGCGGGATACAAATTAAAAGTGAACTGAAATGAAAATGAAATGTATTTTTGGCATGGTGGCATCTGCTTTCTTTGTGGATCTGTCTGCTAGTAGGCGCAAGATGCTGTGGGGCACACCACAGAACTTGCATAGGGGCATGGGGCAAGAGGGCTATACTTGCTGACTATGGTGTGTTGTTGGTTTTTTTGCAGGGGAGTTGCATCTGGTTTCTTTGTGGGCCTGCCTGCTGGTAGGCACCAGGTGCTCTGAGGCCCACTAGAGAGCTTGCATAGAGGCATGGGGCAAGGGGGACATACTTGATGGTTATGGTGTGTTGTTGGGTTTTTGGGGGGGAGGGAGGTTGTGGATTCTGTTTTTTTTGTGGATCGCTGTGGGGCACACCACAGAGCTTGCATAGGGGCATGGGCAAAGGGGCCATGCTTTCTGGTTATGCAGCCCACACCACAAAGAGAAATAAATTGGAGTCTGTTTTATACTTTGAGGGGGAGGGGAGGAAGGGGTGCTTGCACTGTTCCATACTGTGAGTGGACCGGGACAGTAAACAAGAAAGCCTGCGTATGGTGCCACGTGTTAACTAGGACACCGAGTCCCATGATTCTGAGTTCCAAGGTTCTGAGATTTTCTGAGTTCCGTGGTTCTGAGTTCCGATTTACGAGTCCTTGGTAACAGTTCTCTGGTGGCCGAAAACTTGGTCTCAGCACTCAGAACCTCAGAAACATTCACAAGTTTAAAAAAATATATTCTGTGCATCCCTACTTAAAAGTAAAGCACCTGGGATATCCCCCCATGTTTCTTTGTCAAAGTGCTTTGGTCCCTATCCCTAAGGGAGTGAAATCCTTGAGCAGGAGTCCCTAATTTGCCCCTTCTTTTGGAAATGACTCCCCCAGGGTGGAGGCATTGAAGTGCCAAATACCTAGGTGTCTTACGATCCTCCACCCACCCCCTGGGGAGGCACCAAACAAGAGAAGAAATGCAACCCAAGCCCAGGGTCCCTAAAGTCCCTCTGCCAGGGAGGCGGGAACAACCCGTGGCACAGATCTGCTCTTAGCCCTGTAACACTTAGGGGGAGATGCAGGGAGGGGGTTACATTAGTGTGACAAATCTCAAAATTGTTAACTTTGGGTGTGAGATTCATCAGTACGTACAGATGTGCCACATCTCTGAGTACGCTGGGCGTATGTCTGTATCGTCCATTACATTGCCTTACTTCAACAGGCAGTTTTGTATACACATGTAGACTAGTTTGTCTGGCACAATATGGCCCAATGGCCACTGCACCATTAAATTCCAATCATTCACTCACTCAGACGAATTTATTATTTACATAAAAAATATATCGAAGGTATTGTATTTTCCTAATAAAATGATCTCTTTTTATATACAGGGTCTTTACCAAAAGAAGCAACCATGCTATGTTGTACTATGGGGCAACTGTTCAATGCTGTATGCCATTTTGGTCACTAGCGTAACTATGGTAACAGTACTGTGTCTAAACTGATTTAGAATTCTAAACTCCCACCATTCCTGCACACCGTGATACCAGAGACAGGACTACAGGTAGCTAACTTTAGGAAATAAATGCCAGGGAAATGGTTGCTTCTTTTTGTAAAGACCCTGGACGTGAGTGATACAAAATATGCGTAAAAATCAGTAAAAACGGAATCATCGTTTTTGTAAAACCAGGGATTCACCCCCCAGTAAAAATCTGTTTAAAACTGAAAATGAAGGGGCTTAAGTACAAATAATAGATTCTCCACTAGGGATTGCTCGACCCTATAGGACTCCAAAAAGGACCCGGAAAACCATTACAAAGGCAGTATATAAAGTGATGAATCTTGGGGAAATGCCCTAAGAATTGTTTCAGTCAATCAATCAATCAATCAATCAATCAATCAATCAATCAATTAATTAATTAATTAATTATCCAAGGCAATCATTATATATATACAACAATGGTATATGTGATAACATTTAATTAAAATCAAATTAAGACATGATATCCTTTCTCCCTGTAATAAGAATGCCCCAAGTCCAGCAATGGATGACTTGGCCAATGTTGTTCTTGGTGGGCTACCCAAGGAGAATCTGAGGGAAAGAAGCAAAGTGTGGGTAAATGCAGAGTGCAGGGAAAGGTACAGCTTATGGGGCTCACCCCTCCCCTCCACGTGAATCCTCAGGAATACTTACAGTTGGTTGGCTGAACTCTCTGGGGCTACAGGATGTGCCTTTTTAGTGGGGTCCTCGGTGCTCAACCTCCTCCCCTTTCAGGGAGATCAACCAGGCTGTTTCCTCATTCCATGGCTCTGCCCCAGATATTCTTGTCCAGGCATGTTCCTGGAGTCCCTGGGTGGTCAGTTCTTCAGGGAGCTGGTCAGCACAGTACCCCTCCCCTGTTTGGCTTCCCCAGACTCCTGAAGTCAGTCAGCGCTTTCCTCTCTACCCCCATGTGCGGGGCCAAGTGCGAAGTCTTGATGCAGGCCCTAATTTGCATAATTAAAATCATTTGCTGGGGCTGCCAGGCTGGAAAGCAGCCACCTAGGGTTTCCTTCTGGCTTTTCCCAGATGGGTCCTTTTTTTCGTTGTGCTGGACCCATCTGGGTGGATTCCTTGAATTGTCCCAAAAGGTCTGGAATTTGGTGACCAGTGATCAGCTGTTGAGTGACCCAGAGCAATTTCAGACATTACGATACCACAGTCACCCACAGTGAATCCCCTGTGTGACTGTTCATACCGTAACGTCTAAAGGGATTTCCGCCAGATGTTCACCTCAGTGAATACCTGGCGAGAATCACATTGACCACGCTTTCGGACCTCCAACCACCTGGAGGTCCGAAAGCATGGTTAGATTGGCTACATTCCAGGATGGGCCAAAAGTAACTTCTGTTACCTTGGCCCATCCTGGACCGTGGTCGGGAGCACGATCTGGAATCGGGCGCAGCGGCCGGATTGGCCACTGCGCCCGCCCATCTCCCAGAGGGCAGGAGGCCAGGGAGAGCACGAGGGGGCAGGGCTGTGCGGCCGCACGTCGCGCCGCACAGCCCCGCCCCCTCCCCGATCCCCAGGCAGAATCAGGCCAGCACATCTAAAGGACGGCTGGACTAATTCTTGACCGGGATCCGAAACGGATCCCAGAGCGCGACTGAATGTGGTGGGCCTAGTGGCCCATCACGTCTAAAATTACCCCCAGTCATCACCACCGATTCCAGGCAGCTCTGGAAGACTCTGGCCTGGAACCTGGCGGAAGTGCCAGCACGGCAGTGCTCGCCACTCGCCGGACCCGGGACAGAGGCACAAGGCGAGTGCAGCAAGCGAAGGTGGAGACGATCAGGTGTGGACGGAGGGACTGAATGCTGCAGCAGGTTCATTGTAGGAGCAAGGAGCATACAGGATTCAAAAATTGGAAAGTAGTGAGGTGAGCCTTGAGTCTTAATTTGACCTCCTTTTGGGGTGATATTGTTGTGATGTAGCTAGGATCCATGAGGATGTTGGAAAAAATTGAACTAAAATACAATTCAGCCCTGCTCCATGGTTTTTATATGTGCTGTGTAAGTTTGCTAATGGTGTCTGGAATAGTCTCAGACAGAGAGGGACTGTCCCCTAAAAGCTATTTTCTTTTGCTTACACTGGTGTAAAATCCTGTAAGCATCATTTGTGTCTGTGGGGAGTCGTGCAGAGTAAGAAACGTGTAAGCAGAAAGTTAAGTTCTAAGGCTGCTTGATATTTAATATTTCAGGCACATAGATTTATGGTTGTTGCCAGTTTTTGTTGAGATTTGTGGTTGAGTCACTTTTGTTGGCTGCAGAACGATGGGATGCAGAGAAAAGTGGCAAAGAAGTAATGATATGGCTGGATTTCTGAGCCACTAAAGCAGTTTACTTGGGGGGAAATAATACTCTGGGATTCCACTGTGGAAAAATCCACAGCAGCTGTGCTGCCAGACTAGTAAATTGTCGTTCTGGATTTGGCTTTGTGGTATTGATAATCCTGTTAGAAGGAGGAAAGAGACAATGTACAAGAGAGTGTGAAAGCAATCAGCAGGGACAAATGTTTAGTCTAGATTCTTCATTAAGCAGTTGCTGATGTTGAGTGTCTCCATTTTGAGGATGCTCAATTTTAGATGATTTGGTCTGAACTAGCAGAGGTGCAGAACGCCTACCATTCTAGCTGAAGTCAATAAAAATTATGGGTACTCAGTATCTCTAAAAATCGGACTCAAAATAGCTCAAGCTGAATGCCCCCAAAACAGAGGCATCAAAAACCATATGTGACGCTTCCCCAGATAGGCCCTGTTCGGTCAGCTGGGCCAGCATCACAGCGGGCCATCTGTTTGCAATCAGCCAGATGTGGGCCCAGCTCCTACCTGGCGGGAATGTGGTCTGAGTACGAGCCAGGCCCGCAGTCTGTGCTCAGCTGCCACCCAGCTGGGACAGAGCAGGCGATCCGGGTGGGAACGTGGGTTCCCGGCCAGGCTTCTACTGGCGTAGGGGAGGTTGCCATGGCGACAAGCCATGACTGCCTGTAATAGGCGGCAAGCCATGACTGCCTGTAATAGGCAGCCATGGTTGTCCATCATGGCAGGGGGGCGGGGCGATGTCAGGAACGTGGCTGAGCAGCTGCACGTCACTCCCCACCCCCTGCCCTTCCTCCCCGGCTGGGGGAAACTGAGGCAATGTTTGTTCCTGCAGCCAGAGCATACCCAGCTGGGGGAAGCCCTGGATGGGATGGACGTCATCATGGGACCTCTGTTAACACCCCATGTTTCAAAATTTGTCTCTTAGTTTAAGAAATGAACAAATATGAGGCTTTTACACTTAGGGCTCAATCCTCCACCCATTGAAGTCAATGGAAAATTCCCATTGCCTTGAATGGTGAAGGAGTGCACCCTGTGTGGGGACAGGGTTCAATAAAGCGTTCATGTTTTGCTATATACTTAATTCAGATGGATTTAAATTCTTGTTATTAAAGGCTTCCAAAATCTGAAGCTTTTCCAAGTCTTCACTTGCTTTTACAGCCTTCTCAGCTTTCCTGAGCCTTCAGGATAGGGTCGGGGTATCGATCTATAATTAATGTTAAAGAAATTAATGTTAAAGAACGTTATGTTAGGTAATTTATAGTTAGGTAGTTAGTTAAACTAAAGTTAGTTAGAAAGTTAAAGAATTAATTGGGTAGTTAATGTTAAAGTTAATAAGTTAATGAATTGTAAGCCACCCGACCCTAAGGCCGTTTTTAGACAAGTGCCACATGCTCGCGTCTGGTAATCACACGCCTGTGAAAAAGAGCGCGGGGGATGCATCTTATAGCTCTGGCAATTTTTTTTAAAGGCACCAATTAAAGACCTCGGTCATTGAGGACTTTAACTGCGCCTTTTAAAAAAATCTGCGAGTGCTATAAGGCACTTCCTTTACGTCTAAACCCTGCCCACACTCTTTTTCACAGGCGCGTGATGTTTAGGTGTGAGTGCATGGCACTTGTCTAAAAACGGCCTAAGAGATACGGTGGGTTAAAAAACCTAAACAAAATACTAATAAAAATTAAAATTAATTGTGTAATTTTTGTTTTAAAAAATGTAAACATGTTTATTCAAAATATTTTATTGATTAGCCTTATTCTTTTTTTAATTTTATTTTTATTAAAAGCTGGGGAGTACACATGTGAAAACTGTCATGATTGATAAGTGTGGCTCTCGGCGAGACAAGAATTGTTGATATGCGGCTCCTTGGGTGGTGAACTGGGCCCAGCCCTGTGTTATATATTAGCGGTGGCCTCCCGCCCCAGCCAGCAGTGGCCTCTCTTGGGGGAATTTGAAATATGGTCACCCTGCCCCCGCCCCAGCCCATATTGAGTTGGCCTACAAGTTCACCTGTTTGGTCTGAGCTGCTTAGCACAGCAGCTCCTCCTCTTCGGTCTCCTCAGCCACCATTGGGCAGCCTGTGACTTCAGTTCTGCAGACGCTTCCTCAGCTAGGCCTTCCCGGCCTCCCCTCACACTGCTTTTAAACGAGAGCGCGCTGAAGCGCCTCCCAAATGCCGCATTAAAGGAAAGCCACCGGAAGTGACGTTCTCCCCGTTGCCGGCGGCGGCTGGAGACACAGGACTTTGCAGCGGCGCGTTCCTAAGACTTCAATTATTAGGCTTAAGAACGCGCCGCTGCAAAGCCCCGTGTCTCCAGCCGCCGCCGGCAACGGGGAGAACGTCACTTCCGGCGGCTTTCCTTTAATGCTGCATTTGGGAGGCGCTTCAGCGCGCCCTCATTTAAAAGTAGCCTCAGCTTCCACTGCTGGGTCTTCTCAGCTACTCTGATTGAATTTTTAGACGTAATGTAACTGCACAGGGAGTTCAGACGCTTCTCACTTGGTAAGTGGGTTTACCAAGTCCACTCTCCAAACATGCAGGAGTTGCAGGTGCTGCTGTTTGCAACAGCGCCTGGGCAACTTCTGGTGGTGGGGAGCAGCATCTGAACTCCCTCTGTGAAAGATTGAAGAACCCGGGCTTTTAAGTCCCGAGGAGAAAGCGCTACGTCTAAAAATGCCCCAAGGCAGCTAGTGGTGTCGGCTCCTCTCTCTGTGCTGCATTACCACAGTAGCACCATCTTCTGACCGACTCCAATTACCATCTTGCACTTTTAAGCATCCAAGTCTTGTTCCCCGTTTGCAGAAGATTCCTGCAATTTGAATAAACCAAGGCGTTTGCAGGGCTTCACCATTAGGGCTACCACCTCCCTATGGGCTTTCAGCTGGAGAGGGCGGAGCCACATTAAGAGGGTGGGGCAAAGGGGTTGCCACACCCCTTTCTAATGTAACTCCTCCTATTATGGAACATTGTGATGTCAAATGCTCCCTGGGGAAGGGGCCATTTCGTAAAGGAGTCTAAGTAAAGGGGCTGTCACACACCTTTCCACCATGGCCCCTCCCCTTACAGAGAGTCATGATATTTCTTATGGGCAGGATAACATAAGAAAGGGAGCAGAAAAGAGCCTGTGGCCCATTCTAGTGCAGATCCACACCATGTAATTCTAAGGAATGCGGAGCATGTAGCGTGCGTTAACCCAGCCCAAACCAGGGCAATGGACAACCACCGGACCAGTTCCTATTTATTAGGGTCCCCCGCAGCCCTGGGTCTGCCAGCACCATAGAGGTACGGCTAGAGCACCCCTCTCAGCTGACAGCCTGCTCGTATGGGAGAAGGGAGCACATAAGTCTCAAGAGGCACGATCTGTGCTCCGCTCTCCCAGTCGGCTGTCAGCTGAGAGTGGCACACCAGCACTGTCTCCAATGGAAAGGGGCAGTCACAGCCAAGGAAGAAGCCTTTGCTGGCTGTGACCCCTGTTCCATCAAAGCCAGTGTGGACCTCACCCCTCTCAGCTGATGGCCGGCTGGGAGAGGGGAGAGTAGACACGGGGGTGGGGGGTTGTGTGCCACGCTTTGGCTGGGGGATCCCAGCCTGGAGCTGGTGGCAGGGAGGGGAGGGAGGATAGGAAGCAGCCTGTGGGTGTCTTTAGACATAACATCAACAGGTGTCTGAATGTGTGTTTTGACCTTGGCCGTTTTTAGACGTGCAGCGTGTTGGAAATACATTCCTTTGGTTGCATCCCCCCTAAGCACCTCATCCTGTTTGTTTGCTAGAAACACCAGGAGTAGACAGACAAATCAGGGAACCCTTCCCCCATCCTATCTGTTCTACTCCTGTCAGGACCCGATTGGTCAATCTCCTCCCCCAGGAGATTTCTCATCTCTTTGTGTCTCTAAGAGCTTCCTTCCTCCCTCTTGAACACACCTAGTCTTAGTACTTAGCATAGATGTAGGCCTTTCCTATCCTACATGTTTTTCCTACTAAAGCTACTTAAGCTTAAGTATGCTTCCTGTCTGCTTATTGATGATTAGCTACTCACACTCCTCTGTAAACTCTGCATTGGGCAAATGGATGCAATGATCTCACAGTCCTTGCATTTCCAACAGGGTTATGGGCCCAGACACCCAAAAGGCAGCGCAGAGTGAGTAAAATTGAGTGCTAGCATTAATCTTAAAGGCAGAAAAGAAAAGAAAGATTTTAGTCTCTGTGACCATGGATTCTATGCTGAAGGTCTCCATTCCAGAGAGGCTCACTGGAGCAACAAACTATGAAGCTTGGAGTCATAATGCAAGGATGGCACTGGGAGGACAAGGCCTAAGGAAAATGCTGGAGTCCAACAGACCTACAGATGCAGGGGCAGCACAAGAACTCTGGGATGAGAAAAATGACAAAGCTATGGCAATCATCTCAATGTCGGTGAGTCAGCGTTTACATGTGCACATACGTGACAAGTTAACTGCAAAAGATATGTGGGAAATTTTACAGAGACTGTATCAAGGGAAGTCAAATATATCAAAGATACAAATGCTTAAAAGACTTTGTAATATGAGAATGGATGAGAGTGAAGATTTTTCAGCTCATGTTAATGGCCTGCTTGAACTAGTCAGGAGACTGGAAAATCAAAAGCTGAATTTACCAGATGAATTGATAGTGGCATTTCTGCTGAACTCTTTACCACCAACAACTTTTCAAACAGTCTGTCAGATAATAGAAATGCAGGATAACCTATCTTTGGATGTTGTTATTCAGAAACTTGAGGAATTTAATATGGCTCAAACTAATGAACAGCCAAACTTTTCCTCACAGCTTGCCTGCAAGGCAGCTGAGAACAAGAAGCCTTTTGCAAATTCAAAAGGATCTGCAAGAGTTAAGCGTTGCTTCAATTGCGGGGAAACCATGCATCTCGCATATCAATGCACCAAGCAAGAAGTTCCCAGCTTCTCTGCAAAGAACAAAGGGAGCCATGATAGGGCTTTCAGCCTGGTTGAGGAAAAAGCATCTCAACTTAAAAATGTGGAAGGAATAGAATGTGAGACTGCTTCACATGATTTCTTTGTTGATTCTGGAGCAACTAAAAATCTTATAAAGGACAAAGACAGATTTATTGATCTGGATAGGACTTATAGAACTCCTATAAGATTGGCTAATGGAGAGAAAGTTTATTGTCAAGGAAGAGGCAGGGCTAAACTCATATGTCATCTGGGAAACGGTGAGGAAATGAAAGTTACCATTGAAGAAGCTCTATATGTCCCAGAATTGGATCATAATTTTATAAGTGTCAAGTATGCTGTACAGAAAGGTTTTGCAGTGCATTTTGAAGGGAAATATTGCAGAATTTCAAAGGAAAAGGAGCTTTTTATGCGAGGAATGCTGGATTCAAATGGCCTATTCAAGGTAGATTGCTTGCAACAGGATCAGTATGCAAATGCTGCAAAAGATTGCAGACATAAGAACTGTGAAAGCAAATGGCACAGAAGGATGGGCCATAGAAATGCAGATGTGTTGCATGCACTTCCAGACCTAGTTAAACATTTTAAAATGAACTCATGTGCAACTAAAGATGAGAGATGTGTTTGCTGTGTAAAAGGAAAGGGAACTAGGCCCTCCTTTCATCAGAGCAAGGAGGAAGCCACACAGCACCCCCTACAGCTCATTCATAGTGATATCTGTGGTCCTATGAAGACAAAAACAATTGCAGGAAACCAGTATGCATTGACTTTCATAGATGATTTTTCCAAGTTCACGTTCACTTACTTGATTAAAGAGAAAAGTCAGGTGCTGGAGAAAGCCAGTGTGGACCTCACCCCTTTCAGCTGATGGCCGGCTGGGAGAGGGGAGAGCAGACACGGGGGTGGGGGGGTTGTGTGCCATGCTTTGGCTGGGGGATCCCAGCCTGGAGCTGGCGGCAGGGAGGGGAGGGAGGATAGGAAGCAGCCTGCGGTTGTCTTTAGACATAACATCAACAGGTGTCTGAATGTGTGTTTTGACCTTGGCCTTTTTAGACGTGCAGTGGGGATCAGGTGCGGCAGCGGCGAAACAGCCACGCTGCTGTTTTACACGAACCGGAAGCAGAAGTTGTGCGCGTGATCGGCGGCCGTGCATTCTTTGCCGACCGTGATTGAAACGGCCTGATTTCTCTGGGGGGACATACGCGGCCGGAAAAGAATGCGCGGCCACCAATCACGCGCACAACTTCCGCTTCCGGTTCGTGTAAAACAGCGCCACGGCTGTTTCGCCGCTCCCACGCCTGATCCCAGCACACGTCTAAAAATGGCCCTTGATAGGAACACCGATTTGGTCCTGTGTTCACCATGTGGGGCTGCTTAGACACACAGCCCATCTTGGGGCAAATCAGTGTTTTGCTCGCCCCCCGATCTCAGCACACAAGCGCTGCCACCTCGTTCCCCATGTTGTACCTGCTAACATGCCATGCGATATCATTAGACACAACGTTAGCCACGTGTTCAGCTGGAACACACAAATTGTCCTTGTGATGCAATGGTGTTCACATCGCATGTTCAACGGGTGGTCAAATTGGTGTTGGGTTTGTTATGGTGCTTACACACAACAACCAAACACGTGCTTAGATGTTTTGACACCCGATCTTTGTTATGTCTAAAGATGCCCTGTGCTTCATCTGCCTTGGATTCCCTCCCCAGCCCCGCTCCTAGGGGGAAGAGGAGGAGAACCATTCCCTGGGATCCAGCCACCTCTGAGGAGAAGGGATTGCAGGATCCGTGTGGCTTCTCCAGTGGGGCTCTGCACTGACTTTGATCTCTGCTCCTCTCCTTTCCCGCCAGGAAAGGAGATAAGCGGCCATGAAAAGGGGGGTCATGGCCAAGGAAGAAGCCATCCCTGGCTATGAACCCCCTTTCGATTGGAGCCAGTGCTAATGCACCCCTCTCAGCTGACAGTCGGTATTGAAGGAGAGGAAGGTGAGCGATTGTGCTGTCCCAGGGGGCTGTCTGTCAACTGGGAGGGGGGGGGGAATTTACTGGTGATCTCACTGTCCCTGGGCCACCCAGGGATCACTAGAGCAGCTGCCCAGCTGTTAGGTGGTCCCCAGGCCCAGGGATGTGTGTGAGAGTGTGCTAGTGCCATGTTTGGCAGCTGGTGTAAATCCATGAAATGCGGGCTGCCTGTTGAAGGACTCCCAGCGCTGTCCTCGCTGGTGGCTGTACTGTGTGGGGATCACACGGAGTGGTTCCAGGTTGCTCCTGGCTTGTGTGTTAACGCCCACTGTTGCTTGCCACTGCTTGGATCTGTTGGGAGCAAGTCTGCCATGGAAACACTTGTGTTAATGAATCTCTGTGGCATGGACAAAGGCTGGATTTACCTAACCTTGCAAAGTCCATCTGTTGTCAATCTCTCAGCCTGTCTGTCTCCCTCTTCCTTTTGGAATTGAGCTCTAGGCCCTTATTTCCTGCAACCAACTCATCGCTTTACCTTCAGTTTTTTAAACTAAAAGAGCTTGAGCTCCTCAAGTCTCTCACTGTTGAGCATCTTTCCCAGTCCAGCCTTTCAATCATTCTCATAGCTCTTCCCTGCACCCGCTGAGGTCTTTCAATTTCCTTCTTTAAAATGCACATGCCAGCAAGAGAGAGACAGATAGAGGAGAGGCCCTTTTAAAATGAAATGCAGCCATGCAGGTCCACCCATTCCACACGCATCCTAACACCCGTCTGAAGGAGGTGAGTGGGTGCGTGCTCCTGTGACCCATGCACCACCCCACCCATGGCTGCTCACGGAGCATCAGAGAAATTCCAGCGTGCTCCGTGGGGGGGGGGGGGAGGCTAACATGCATTAGGGTCACCCACGCATCCCTGGCCCATTTGAATCCCTCCCCACTCACCCCACATGGGTGAGTGATCAGTGGCCATCCCACTCAACGCACACGGACCCCCTTCCCAGCCATGCTCATTTACAAACGGCCAAAGAGACAGATCAGGTCAGCTCTTGGTAAATTTCAACTGCTGAACTCAGAAAAAGAAAGGTGGAAAATGGTGATTAAATTGTTCAGGAAACGAAAAACAGTTAATCTTAATCTACAGTTTTCATTGTAACCCCCCGCCCCCATCCACCCACACAATCCCCTATTTATAACCAAAAATACTGAAAGATTCCAACCAGCGCTAAGCAATCGATTTGCCCATCTGATATCTGGCTTCCAAAATCAGCCTTAAATCTCGAGGTGGGCTCAGATAAAAGCAGATGGGCACCAGGAGGGGAGTGCAAGGGGGCACACATGTACCTACCCTGGCTTCCTCCCAGCCCCACCCCTTCATGATCATGTGACACTCAGAAAATGGGGGTGGCTCTGGTAGGAAGGGTTGGGGACCCCTTTTGCTCTGCCCGTTTCTTAGATGATCATGCCCCTTTTCTGAGCACCATGACGTCCCAATGCTCGGGAAGAGGCATGGTGGGACAAAGCATCTCTCCCGCCCTCTCCTCCCCGAAAAGTAATTCTGCCAGAGCCCTTGTTGGGACCATTACTAGCTACAACCTTTCTGATTGCTAGGGATTGATACCTTTAGCTGTGATGCAGTTTTCTAAAAAAAAAAATTGTTGGTGAGACCTACCAAAACATTTTTTAAAAATGTGTGGCACTTCCTAAAAAAATCCAAGGCAAGGAGTGGTTGGGCAGCAGCAGCAGCAGCAGCAAGAACCCAATCCTGACAGCGACAGCAGCAGTAGGGGGTTCTGATCCCGGTAACAAGGGGAGCTGGCATGAGGCCACTGGAAGTAATAGGAGATGGAAGCCAGAGTAGTTGGGAAGTGGCAGGAGGTCATGTCCCTCCCCTCCCTAATCTGCACCCAGCCCTTAGTGCTACAGGCAGCCAGAACAAGCAGCAGGGGAGGAATGCATCATAGATCCCCCCCAGAGCTCATGGACAGCCCTCCCAGGACCCATCAACGAGCCCTTGGGATCCACCAGTAGGTGGATGAGAACCCACTGGCTGAGAACCATTGCTGTAGTGTACCTGGTTAGTAGGGGTGCTGGCCTCTGGTTGTAATGTACCTAGTTGCTAGGACTGCCCGCCCCCACCTGTAGTTTACCTGGTTGCCAGGGGTGGCTACCCTGGCTGTAATGTACCTGGCCATTAGTGGTATTTAGCAACTTGTTGGGATTAGAGGGAGCATCATAAAAGTCTCTAAAGTAAACACGTTTTCCCTCCAAGTTCAGCTTTTCTGTCCCAACCAGTAACAGATGTCTGAGCCGGCCAGTGAATTGGAAACATCTGAAACAACTTTCTAAGCTGAAGTACAATAAATAGCCTTTTCATCAGAGCCTGTGCTGCAAGAGACATTAATGGGCCTCTTCACCGTAGCCCAGGGTGCCTGAATGCTGGGGCAAATGGAGACAGTTTCCAAAATCACCCACATGGAATGGCTTCCCCAGGGCAGCACTTTGAAATACGGCGTATGGCAGTATCCATCCACCCCTTGTAGGTCCCACTCTTAACTCAGCTACTGTGCCTGATAATATCAGGCCCTGTTTTGGAGAAAGGATTAAGAGGAAACTTAGGGGATTTTTATGTGTGGCAGTGACATAACCAAGGTTGTTGGGGGGGGGGGGAGGACACACTTTCCTTTGTTGTGGGGGCACAACTAGGAGGGGATCAATAGCAAACAGAGAGAGGAGAGAAATGGATGGGAGGGCCCGGGCATTGAATGGGGGAGCAGAGGCCCCCCTTGGTTATGTCCCAGTTGTGTGGGCAGTTTGGGTCTGGTGCAGTGAACTGGATTACCATTGGGGTCGTTTCCAGCTCTATGACTCACTTGACACCTCCACAAAGCATTCTGGGTGGGGTATGGGACAAAGGTCAAAGGAGAGGTCAGCAACAGGACAGTTTCTGGAGAAGCTGAGGTCTACTAACAGTGTCTACTGGACCAGCTCCCTCCAGAACTGTTCCAGCCTGTAAAGGGTTAACCCTCTCTGTCACCCTTACCTTGGAACTTCCCAAAGCACAGAAATTAATTACAAGGTTACTCCTGCTGATACCTTCCATCCAGTACAATCTGTTACCTGAGGTCTATGTACTCATATCCTCACCACACGGACCAGCCAGCCATCATTCTTGATGTAACTAAGCCAAGCACGTGCACCTGGGACCTCGCATCCTCGTGAATGTTACACTCCTTGTCTCTGTTCCATCTCTGAGATTGCAAGCCCTAGGGCAGGGACCGTCTCTATTCAATTACTTTGTAAAGCACCAGGTACATTGCTTGTGCTATATAAATGCTTGCTAATAATAATAATAATAATAATAACAATAATTTCAAAAAGGACATGGAGGAAGCCTGCCCCCAGAGCTCCTTCGGGGTTCACCCTCACATCTGCCTGCTTGCAGCCCCACCTGGGTCTGCTTCCCATGGACTCAGCGGGTTCCCCGGCCCATAGTCCGCCTGCATGGTGCCCCCAGACACGCACCATAGAGTTGCAGGCGATCACTTGATGCAATAGGCTGGTGCCTGCAACTCTATGCTGTGGTGCTGTCAGGGGCAACAGCCGGCAGGCATGGGGCTGAAACGTGAGTCCGCCCAGCAGATGGACAGCTGCTCTGCTTCAGGCTGATGCCTCGAGTTTGGCTGGCCTGCTCTGTCAGCAGCACTCTGGCATGTTCCAGAGCACCAGCGGTGGGGCTGTCCCAGAACAGGCACAGCCTGCTCTGCTTGCAAATGGACTGGCCGCCCTAGGGGTGAAGCTGGCCGGCACAGGCTGAACCAGGGCTGCCATCCGTTTAAAAGCACCCATTGTCACAAGGTGCCTCCTTACACTGGGATCCATGAGGATGGATATGCTGCTGTCAGGCCCTGTGAGCTCAAAGTCTTACACTACGAGCTGCAGCAAGTAAAGCTGAAACAAACAGTAAATTAAATAAATTTATTATCCACAGTTAATAGCCACCGTTCTGGGCGGATAACCAGCTGTTAGCCTATCACAGCAATGACTAACCAACAAACCAAATATCTGGATAATTAATCATTAATCATTAATCATATAGCCATTTTCCTCTTTCTTTAATGCAAGGAAGACCTTTTGCTCTACACTGGGGTTCTTCGAGATTGACTCATACTCAGCCAGAACCTCTGGACCAGGTGAGTTTCTCTGGCCTGGGTTATGTTGGAGGCTAGAATGCGTGATCAG
Source organism: Sphenodon punctatus (assembly GCA_003113815.1). NCBI lineage: Eukaryota > Metazoa > Chordata > Lepidosauria > Sphenodontia > Sphenodontidae > Sphenodon > Sphenodon punctatus. Next base: position 2,201,640 of record QEPC01012762.1, read on the forward strand.
AATGTTCTCTTCTGGCTCAAAATCTATAAACAAGGTGTGACATGCTGGTCCCCCACTGCGCAAGTTTGTTTCTCCTGCACTTTAGAAAACGACAAGAAATTAGCCTCATGTCAAAACACTCTAGGTGTATTGATAAGTAGAAGAGCTTCTGTCCTTTATGCACTTGAAATATTGGGAGCTTAATTAGGGGTGAGACATCGGGGCAAATACCGGCTACCGGATTTACCGGTTACCGGATTTTTAAAAAACGGATTGCTGGATCTGTGTACTGGTTTACTGGTACCGGATTTGTTCCATTGATTTCAATGGGGAACTGTCCCCATTGAAATCAATGGAAAAAAGCACAAAAAACCTCCCCCCTCCCCCTCCCAGACTGTGCGGGTGGAAGGGGGGCACCACCCCCCCACCCTGCCCAGCCTGGCTTTAAAAAAAAAAATTTCCCCCCGAAGTCCCTGATAGTGCAGGCTCCAGGCCGCCGCCGGCGACCCGGAGCCCACACCAGCAGGTACTAGGGTGATCCCTGGGGTGGTGGGTGGTTTAACACCCCCCCACCCCAGGGATCACCCTACCTACCCACCCAGGGATCGCCTACCTTGCACTCCAAGCGGTGGCGGTGGTCCGACTCCGGCGGCTTCAGCGCTGGCTGTGGCTACCAGCTTCAGCGCTACTAGGCCTTCCGGTGAAATTCCGGGTTTTCCCAGAAGGCCTAGTAGCGCTGAAGCCGGCAGCCACAGCCAGCGCTGAAGCCGCCGGAGTCGGACTGCTGCTGCCGCCGCCGGCACCCGGAGCACAAGGTAGGCGATCCCTGGGTGGGGAGGTAGGACTAGGCAGAGTGATCTGATCCCTGGGGTGGGGTATGTGTTAAACCACCCACCACCCCAGGGATTGTACCTGCTGGTGCGGGCTTCGGGTCACCGGCAGAGGCCCGGAGCCCGCACTAGCAGGGACTTCGGGGGGGGGGGATTTTTTTTTAAAAGCCATGCTGGGCAGGGTGGGTGGGTGGTGTCCCCCCTTCCACTCACGCAGCCTGGACTGGGGAGGGAAAGTAAAGTGGGGGGTTTGGGTGTGGTTTTTTTACATTGCAGCCATTCTTTTGAATGGCCGCAATGTAAAAAATCTGGTACGGGGGAATCCGGTAAACGGGCCGGATTACCGGGTTTAATCCCATACTGCCGGTACACCAAATACCGGCAGTATCGGATACCAGATGATCTGGTAGTCCCACCCCTAGAGTTTATTAGGAGTGGGACTCCAGGGGAATTACCGGATATCGGATTTATTGGTATTGGATCTCCCAATATCAGATTTATTAATATTGGAATATCGGATTTTTAACTGCAGATTTAGCGGGGTTTTTATCATTGCAGCCATTGCTATGTAAGAAAATCCGGTAAACCCAGCAATGTTAAAAATCTGATATTCCAATACCGACAATTATCAGTATTATCAGATTAATCCAATACCGGCCGTTATCGGCATTATCGGATTAATCCTATACCGATAGTCCCACCTCTAGAGCTTATTCAGTGAGAGGTGGAGTTCATTCACGGAGGGGTAGAGCTTGTCCCAATTTGGCCACTGGGAATGTTAGGAGGTATGTATACTCAGTAAGGGCTAGTGTAGTGTGAAGGAATGTTTGTTTCTCACTCAGAGAAGTCCACTGTCCACAGGAAAATATTCCTGGCTTTGGCTGTTTCTAGTGCTGACCATTCTTTATGCTTCCCCCAAAGAGAAGAACTTTTCACATGTGGAAAGTCTAAGGGGTATCATCCACTGTTTCCACAGGTGGTTAGTAAGAGCAATTAGGGCTGAGACAATAGCAAAGTAGTCTGTATCTGCAAATATTTAGTTGCATTTTCGAACAGGACTCCAAATATCTTCATGAATATTCACACTTGAAGTCGATAGTCACAGATTCACTAACACCCTCCTGGATCTTCTGGTTTTTCAGCCTTTTGGGTTGGCATATTTGATTATTCTACTTAAATTCCTAAGTGAAATTATGAAAACCCCAGAAAAAAATCAGCCCAAATCTCCCAAACAATTATCCAAATCAAGCAGCATGAATAGTGTTTTGCACCAGCGTCATTGTACCTGATTTGAAGTGGGCGAATCTGACAAACGTGCTATTTGCCATGGAGAGAGAAGTAACATCAAAGGGGGCAGGCCATAGAGACTTTCCCTCCCCCTTTCTACATGGCCTATTCTATGGAGCAGCATGAGTCATGACTCTCCATGAGAGTGGGGTTACCTCAGAAACGGGTTTGATAGCCCCTTTGTCCCACGCTCTTTTTGACATGGCCCCTCCCCCTACAGAATGTCATGATTTTGCTCTGCTCCTTAAAGGGCAGGGTTATGTCGGAAAGAGGTATGGCATTCCCTCTACCTTGCCCCCACCAACTGAAAGGTCAGAGGGAGGTGGTAACCCTATTTGAATACTCAATAGGATGAATTCATCCTGTTTTAGTGGGATTCACTTCCAACTTCATTTGCGATTTCAAATCTTTGTCTTGACATTTTGTGTTTCGGTCACTTTAGTATTTGGGTATTTCAGTCTTTGGTGCCTCGTTCCCTAATGGCAGTACCCTTTAGCCAAAACAGTGCCACTGAATTGAACCCAATGCTTTCCATAAATCTCAAAGCAAAGAAAGGAAGTTACAAATTTCACAATGGTATTGAAGATGAATTCAGATATTAATTTGTGGAAGGAATAGATGAATTATCTTATCCCTCCTGAAAACCTACCTCATCCGTCAGACTTTCCCTAGCTCATTATAATTGATATTGCGTCATCTTCCCCCCTACCTCAGAATCTTGTCCCTGTAACTAAGTTACTAGGGTGTTTTCAAATGTGACAGTGCTGAGCGCTGCCACACTTTAATCCTGCCTGGAGTGAGGGTCCTCTCTCTGGGCAGGATTTGACCCAGCCGTCGAACAAATGTGATGGCGGCTGGACTAGGGAGTGGGCGGAGAGAGAGCAGGGTGACTCGTGGACATGCGTCTGCATGGCCCCGTCCCCACATTGCTTAGAGAAGTCTGCCTCCCTCCCTGATGGGCAGTAGGGATGTGCAAACAGATCGTGGTTCGGGTTCAGTTGTTCAGTTCGGTCCGGTTCGGTTCAGTTCAGGCGTTCAGTTTGGGTGTTCAGTTCGGTCACCGAGTTCAGGTTCTGCCGTTCAGTTCAGTCGTGTTCAGTTCAGTCAGGCATTCAGAAAAAGGTATTGCAAGATCCCGTGATTGCGCTGGAAACCAGAAATTTGAGTGCGTGCGAAGCTGTGTGGTGAGAGAGTGTGTGTGTTTGACTAGCTGGCTGTTCGGTTCAGTTTGGTTGTGTTGTTTTGGCTAGCTGGTGAGTGTTGGTGGGTGACTGTTGTTGGTCTGTGTGTTGGAGTGAGTGGCTGTTTAAAAAAAATAAAAAAATTTAAAAGAAGAAGACTGTTGTCTTAATTCTATGCCTGGAGGCCAACATGGTGCTCCCGGAGCCAGTGGAGGAGGAGGAGGTCGCTGCCCCAGCCCCTGGACCTTTGGGGGTGGTGGCTGGCTCCTCTGATGAGGAGCAAGCGACGGGCACAGGAGGTGCTGCCAGGTTTGTAAACTTTTTTTTTACTTTGAGGACAAGAAAGGCTCTATCTGTTAGAGTGAGCTCACTGGCGTGCGGGTGGGTGCGTGGGTGGTGGGCATCAGTAAGGCACAAACAGTGGGCATCAGTGGGTAGCAGCGGATGTCTGCC
>QEPC01012762.1:2238452-2265674 GCA_003113815.1 Sphenodon punctatus
CTGGGCTGGGCAGATATGAAAACAGATGCATCCGCCCAGTTCGCCCCACTCTGGCCTGCCTGGGTTGCTCGCGGGGACCATGGGCCTGGTCCATTCCAGGCCCACGTTTCCTGCCTCTCTTCTGAACCGGGCCCACATCTGACAGGCCTAGAACAGATGTGCGGGGTTCAGCACTGCCTCAGACAGGCCAGAGTGGGCAAACTGGGCCCATTTAGCATTTAACACCCTGTCTTTTAGCCCCTCAACATATGGGTAGATCTGAACAGGTAATACCTGCATTTTCAAGAAACTATTGGGTACCCAACCCAATTACCTGAAGATACCTGTTAGATTAAAAAATGTCAGCATGCAAGTAGATATGGGGGGTAGTGACAGTTTCTCAAATTTCTCCTTTTTTGAAATTGGTAAAGCAGTCTTTCTGTTTAGAAATGTATTTGTTAGTGGCACAAAATCATAAGCAAAAGGAGGCCATCACAAGATTACGCCTGAATTTGATGAATTCTGTAGTAGTTAGGGGCAGATGTTTGTGAATTCCATATGCTGACGGAAACTGTTCTTGTGGGGGAAATGAAATTGATTATACAAACCATTGTTTATGGTCCTGTGTTGTTGGTTTTTTAAATATATATATATATATATATAAGAAGAAGGTGGATTTCCCCACTAGGAGAAAACTTTAAATATTGGTCTAACACAGGAAAAACAATTTGGTTATTGTCTAATGAATCGCCTGCTGTCCTTTCTCCTCTAGGAGTCTTTGCATTGTTGGAAAACAGAATAAGAGACAAAAGTAACTAGAAAGCCTTTTCCTTATTTTGGTTTTATGGTGGTTTGTACTGTAATATATACAGGGTCTTTACAAAAAAAAGCAACAATTTTCCTGGTGTTTATTTCCTAAAGTTAGAAACCTGTAGTATTGTATCTGGTATCATTGTGTGTAGAAACGTTTGGAGTTTAGAATTCTAAATCAGTTTAGAATTAGTACTGTTGCCATAGTTACTCTAGTGACCAAAATGGTGTACAGCATAGAGCAGTTGCCCCATAGAACAACATAGAATGGTTGCTTCTTTTTGTAAAGACTCTGTATTTTTGTTATTGTAATATGTATTTTTATTGCCATGTTTTTATGATATTAACAACTGATAATCTTTGTTTTGTAACAAATTTTGGTGAAAACCATAAATATCTATCTAGCTGGTAAATCCATACAGAAATCAGGTCAGGAAGTTGAAAAATCAGTACCGAAAGCTGGAAAATTGAGATGAAAAATGGTAAATGGCCGTCGGTACATTGAGTCACCAGTCAGGCATTGATCAGGTGCTGATTAATACCCAATGTTACCGGGTCCGGTCATGTACGGCACTGGGGGGGAGGAGGAAGGGAGTGGGTGGGCAGTGGAGAGGATGATGACGGGGTGTCCCAAGTCCATTTCTTGTACCTGGGCCCATTCCAAGCGAGCTATACCCGTTTTGTGGGTACACATTTCAGCTCTATACATAGGCTTTGTTTGTGCGGTTGCACAGTCTGAACCGTTCCAGATCTGGCCATGCCTGTGTCCTGTATTGCTAGTTCCCCAAATCCAGAAGGCTTCTTCTCCGTGGCCTCCCACTCTGAAATTCAGCCTTGTTCACAACGTGTTCCTGCCCAAGAAGGTCGTTAACAGCTCCAATGTAACAACCTTTGCTGGGATGCAGCCAAGGGAAGAGCCAAGCTCTTATGCCAAAGATGGGGAGGCGCACGGCATGTTTTGTCAGCATCTCACAACATTAATAAAAACTGAAAGTGGGTGGGGAGCCGCAACTGCTCACTTAATACTTTTATTAAATACAATATTTTAAAAAGAGAGTTGCATTGGCCTGGATCCCTTCAGAAACTTTAATAAAAGTGCTGGGATTCAGTTCTCGCCTGCTCTTTCTTATTTATTTTTAATACAGGCCCTGTGTGCAGGGGCCAGATCACAAATGCTTTTTTTTTTTTTTTGCTTTTTCTAGAGTCTCCATGGAGCTCAATGCCCGGAAACCTTTGGACCCTGTTATAGTAATAACTCTGCTGTTTTTAAAGAAGGAAGCCAGGGCAGCCAGCAAGAGTACAATAATAGGGATAATCCTTAGAACTGAGATGTGCTATTGCCTGCCTAGCTCAGCCCTCACAGCAGGGTCGTTGCTATCGTAGGGACAGAAGGGACATTTGTCCCAGGGCCCAAGCTACGGGGATCCTGTCCTGTTGCGGTGCAGCTGGGCAGAGACCAAACTGAGCAGAAGCATGGGACCCACCGGGCAGGCAGCACAGACAGGATGGAGCAAACACCGGTGGTGGTGGCATGAGGCAGCGCAGCCTCTGCCTCCACCTCCGGGGCTCATGCCCAGCAAGTGGAGGGAGGGAGAGGCACTGGAGGGGGAGAGGAAGGGGGGAGGACAGGGGAGAGAATGGTGACGGAATGGCTGTCACAGGAGATACTGGACTACAGGTCTAACAAATATGTAAAAATAAAGGTTAAGCATGTATGTAATGTAAAAGCTGAGAACTGGAAACTCACTTCATGCAAAGGAGAGAGACAAAGCCATGCCGAATGTGTATTCAGAAAAGCCTAACACCGCTGCAGAAACCAGACAGAGACCATTCAGTTGCAAATGGATCTCTTCCTGACTACGTGACTAGAAGCACAGAGTCCTCCAGGCAGGAAAGTCAAACAAAGAAATCTGGAAAGATATTTAAGTGGAAGAGATCTTTTTCCCTCAAGCTCAGTTGGGAGAGGAGACTTTGCTGGCTAACCAGTTTAAGGACAAAAGGCCCAGCCTTACTACATCTGGCTGAGAAGTGGACTCAAGTTCATGGACTTTTGTAGGGTAAGATCTTAACTAGGGAATTACTCAGTACAGACTAGGATTGTGTTATTTACTTTTGTTTTATTTGCCACTCTCTGTTCAAACTATCTTTGTTTATGTAATCAATAAACTTTCTTCTTTACTAAGAAGTGCTTTCTGTTGTCTCACATTGGGGAACACAGTCTGAGTATCTTGTGTGCCCTCAAGCACTTGCGAACCCAGAGAGAAAGAGTCTGAGAACGGGAAGTCTCTGGAGCTTGGGTGACAAAAGTGTTGTTCCCCTTTGCAGGATTGAATCAGCTAGAGAGAGAACTGATTCAGACGGACTGCAAGTGAGGGAAACTGAGTCACCCAACCCAGAAAGGTGGGGTAGTGGACCCCAACCCCGTGACAATGGCCCAAGTCAATTTCTTGCACCTGGGCCCATTCCAAGCTAGCTACACCCCTGCCTCACAGACAAGAATCTTGCTCCTGCAGTTAGCAAGGGAAGCCGTTTCAGGAGCTGCTAGGGCAAGGAGCACACATGACACCATGGCCACACAGCAGCAGACAGTGCTCTGACAACAACTCAGTGGTATTCTGTACCTGGCAGGCCGGTAGAGAGAGGTACATCATCAGCCCCGCTGTGTATAGTGCGGCCTATTGGCAGAGCCCTGCATTCTGCACCAGCACCAGAATGTGTTTCTCAAGGTGTCGGCGGATGGGCGCACGCACATTCCTCTTGAACTGGGCACGGACAAAGGCCAGATGTTTTCCTCTGTGTTCGTTCCAGGGTCCGGAATGAAGACCTGGCTCATTCGACTATAAAATCCTCTTGAACTTACACATTTTTAAAGAAAAGGGATTGGCTGTTTGAGTAGGGTGCTGGCTGTCAGTTTGGCTGGCTCCATTCCTGCCCTCCCACTGGCTCACCCATCTCTAACCCTGAATGTAACCCTTCAAGCCTGTACCTCAGCTGGTGTAAGCCAATGTGATCTCAAACAATCTTTCTCCAGAGCAGAGAAGGCAAGACAGGCTAATGCTAGATAATGAGCCAGCTTCTACTGCTTATAACCTGCTGGGCTCCCTCCAAATTAGTTGACCATTCAGAAGCCTTTTATCTTCAATGGAGAATCCGTTTGGTCTTTTTACCAGTTGTTGTTATGAATTATCTCCATTGCAGCAGGGCCTTGTGATCCCAGCCAGGAATCTGGACCTTTCTGTGCCAGGTGCTTCATCTGTACCCCAGATAATTCAAACCTCACCAGCATAATGGAAGGGAGAATCCAAATCAACACCTTCTGGCCAAGGTCAGCTCAGGGCCAGTTCCCAGACTCACTGAGGATGGAGAAAATGCAGAGCTGTAGTGTCAATTAAAGTTGAAATGAGCAACCAAAACTTTAGGGAAACCCAGCAAATATATCCTGCCTGATATCCTACCTGACCATTGGAGCAATAACCGATATCTCTTTACATTCCATGGGTCATCAATTTTGCTTATTTGGGGGTTTGTTCGGTTTTTTTTAAATGGGTTCAGTCAGTCATTTTAGTATTTTGGTTACACCGTTTCAGTAATATTAGTACTAATGCTGAAATGGCTACCTAATTTAGTACCCATTGATATTGTACCACGTCGTGTACCTGAAGAGCTACTTGATTACCGATCAAGTACACAATTACTCAAAAAATTGGTACTTCCATTACCGATTTACCTATTTTCCAGTTGCTATCAGGACTTGAAACTTGAAAAATTGGGACCGGAAGTCTGTTAATCGGTTATCCAAATTGGGCTCTTTAGATTGTAAGCTCTTGGGCAGGGACCGTGTCTATCTTATTCTCTGTAAAGTGCCAGGTACATCACTGGCGCTATATAAAAGCTAATAATAATAATAATAATTAGAACCCAGAATTCTGGAGTTGATTCGGGTACTGGAAATTCAATGAGTATGCCTGTTTTTGCAGGTACTCGTCTCAGCTCTAATTAGTACTATTGTATAAGTGTAGTTGCGGAAACTTATGTAACCAAAATGACAGAAAAAAACAAAACAACAAAACAAAGTAAAAATAAAAATAATTAAAAATGGAATACCCAAAAAAACAGACATGCAGGTAAGTTAGGCAGGGTTGTGTCCTGGCACCTTCGTTATTTAACTATTACATCAATGACATTATACCCATTCTTGCTCAGTCAAGATTTTTTCCTCCAAAACTAGCCTCTAAAGAGATTGGGGCCCTTTTGTATGCTGATGATCTGGCAGTCCTCTCGCAAACCCACATTGGCCTGATCAGGCAGCTAAAGGCCTTTGCAAAGTATTGTTCTAAAAACCAGCTTACTATCAATTATAGCAAATCTAAAGTGGTGGTCTTTGCCAATAGTAGGAGAACCTACAAATGACCTATTGATAACCAGCAGCTTCAGCAACTAACCTGTTTCAAATACTTGGGGGAATGCATGTTCAAGCACAGGGGAAGTGGTCGGATCAATATCAGTCTGCATCCTTGACAGCTAAGGGAGTGGCCCATGCAAGATTAAGATTCTTCTCTGATCAGGGGAGGAGGAGACCAGATCTGGCAGTGCGAGGTTTTGATGCCAAGGTTAGGGCTTCCTTTTTATATGGATCAGAAATTTGGGCTCCCCTGGTGGGTAAAGATTTGACTGTGATGCAGGTTTATTTTCTTAAATCTTTGCTGAAAGTTCCAAATGGTACACCATCAGCGGCCATCAGAATAGAGTGTGGTCAAAGGAGTTGGGTTTCACGGACCTGGGAGCTGGCTTTTAAATTCTGGCTCCGTTTAAGTAAGAATGCTAATAGAGACCTGATGAAAGTTTTGCTTGAGGATCGTTATAAGAACTCATGGTTCAAGGCAATGGACAAACATTTATTTTATCTTGGGTTCTCGGCCACCTACTTTAGCACTAAAAATGTAGTGGCCACTAATGCAGAGATTTGCCTGAGAATTTGTGATATTGAAAGGCAAGAGGAAATGGCCACTACTGGGAAATCGAGTCATATGTAGGGCTACATCACGTGGCTACCACTGCTGGGGGAAATGGCTGGCTATCTAAGCTCTGCTTGCGCCTTTAGGGAAAAGCACTTATTCCTTTCAGCCCGGTTCAATGCCTTACCTTCTAAGGTGTATGAGGGTCGGTTGAAGGGTATTAATTATGGGGATTGTCTCTGTCCATTCGACATGCTCACCACCGAGTCAACGCAGTATATCTTACTTAAATGCCATCTGTATGACCAACTTACGGGCAGAAATCCTTGCGCCAATCTTGGAGAGGTTTGTGGGGTACACTGATGTGTACTTGCTGAGGTTACTTTTAAGTGACACGTCCTCTGAAATTTTGCAGAGGGTAATGAAATTTTTGATGTTGGCATTTAATACTAGGTCTTTGTTCCTCACTTCAAGATTGTCTAATGTATGATGTGGAAATATGCTGTAGAAGGTGTTACTTGCTTATTTTATTTATGGGGAGCCTTGGGGCCGGGTTTTTTAAAATAATTTTATGGAGTCATATATTTATATATGGTAGCTAAGTGTATTATTTCTGATATTTTGTTGTTTGTCCTATCAGCTTGTGTGTTTCTGTGTGTTTCTATGTGGTTTGGCAATGGCCTATGGCTACGTGTAATAAACTTGAAACTTGACATGCAGGTATTCAATTCGGTCACAGATATTATTCATGTAATTGAAGGCTAGCTGAAAATGCAAATAATACCTGCAAATAATAGACTCGCTACCCATTTCATCTCAGAGGGTGCTTTTAGATAAGCATCTACCTACCCACCTCCCACCCATTATTCATGTTGCAGGGCACCCATAGGGCATGCACTGCAGCCCCGCGACATGTATAGCGGGTGGGTAGTAGGTGGGGAGGTGCTTGTCTAAGGCCGTTTTTAAGTGAGATGCTTCCACGCATGGACACCCGGTGGAGAAGTGTGGCTTCTGTAACCCACGCATCCTCACGCATCTCCACCCACCTCCCACTCACGGAGCAATCGGGAAAAAGGCAGGGTGCTCCAAACGGGGTGGGGGTGGAGATGGGTGTGCGCCCATCTGCACTCTCCCCTAACACACGGCCCCCGCAGCGATGCTCCACCGGCCACACATGGACACATCCCCACCTCATTTAAAGATGGCCTAAAAACCCACAGTGAAGGGAATGGAGCCCTTTTGTAAATGGTGGAGGATTTGCCAGGGAATGAGAGACCCCTGTTCTGATCCCAGTAAATGGCTGATACCAGTGATAAGACTCAAGACTTTACATGGGAAAGTTATGGTCTTGCCCTCTGCTGCAGCACTGGTCAGATAATGACTACGTTCTAGTGTCAATGGGAAGGCTAGGCGGGAGACAGAATTTCCTTCCTGAACATAACATCAGCAACTGAGTTGTTGGGACAAAATGTCAATTGTTTCAAAATCTTCATCAAAGCCAAATCTCCCCCCACCCCCAAAAAATACCACTCCCCCCCCCCACCATGTTTAAAAATGCTGCCCCACACTCCCCTGGGCATTTCAGACAACAGGAACTTTGTGTTTCAGACAAAAATCTTCATGGGGAGGGAAAGTGTCTCACAATTTGTTACCAAAATAGCGGTATTTCTTATGGGGAATCTCATTTGCTTCAGGCTCCTGGTAAACTCTGCCGCAGCAGCAGGCGGGGTTGGGAAAGAATGCTGTGCAGCCTAGTCCTCCAGTGCCCAGATCAGAGGATTTCCCCAAATCCAAGGAGCTTTGGGTACTATCCATGGGGAAGAAGTCACCTTCCATTCAGATGCAGGAGCTGGTTGCTGCAGGAAAAATCCCTTGCCTCCAGAAAGAGGTATAATGTCATTGGCTGGGAGTCTTGCCTGCTTGGTAACTGGTTCAACAAGGTACCCAGAGTTGGGTAATGATGCTTCCAGATCTGTTGCCTCCTGTCTAGAGGGGTATCCACGTCAGGCTTTGGGAGGGGCTCACGCATTCCCCCAGTCTATTGCAAATTCCTGTGGAAAGAAGGGGGACTCTCTGTCTGCTTTGAATTTAGAGCAGCTGCACTGACAGCCTCCTCTGGAGAGACAGTGATACTCAATCCACTGTTATTCTCTAGTATTTTAATAGAGTACAAATGTCTCTGGCACTGCTAGAACAGCCAGCCTGTGAAAATAGGCAAGGGCTCTGCACCAGCAGGGTGAGAGGGCACAAACATATATGCACACGTGCACACACAGGCATGTGTGCTCACACATCTGCTCCTGGCCTAAACCTTCCTGAGAATCCTCACCTTCTTACATCAAAAGACAGTCCAAAAATGTCCTTGCAGTGTAATTAACAAGTGTAGAATGTAGCCGCGGGAATTGGGAAATGTTCCCAGCTGGGCCCCTTGTCTGAAAGTTTCTAGACCGTGCGTCTCACTTTATGGAGCTGGCGTGAAATTTTTTCACAGAAAAGAAAACCTGAATTAATACACTTTGCTTTTGGAATAGTTGTGCCAGTCTTTCAGCTAGGGTTTTTTGTTTTTTGGGGGGGGCTGATATTTCAAAACTTCACTTTAAAAACCGGAAATGTCCAAAACATGGGAATTGTTATAATGTTCATGGCAGAGAAGTTGCTTGAAAAAGTGTCCAAAATGTACAACATTTTCTGCTTCAGAATTTTAAAAGCAAATTGAATTTTTTTGCAAAAATGGCATGGCTCTTTCCAGCCAGCCTGTGAGCCTGACAACATTTGTTACTCTTGAGAAGAAAAAATGCCTTTGTGGGTAATTTCAGATGTGACGGGCCCTTCGGCCCGCCATGCTGAACCACGGTCCAGGATCCGTTTCAGATCCCGGACAGGAATCAGGCTGGCTGTCCTTTAGACATGCCGGCCTGATTCAGGAGGGAGATCAGGGAGGGGCTGCACGGGAAGGGGGCGAGGCTGCGCAGCATCCCATGGTTGGGACCACGATCCAGCAGGGCTGAAGGTAACAGACGTTACCTTCGGCCCTTTCCAGACCGTGGCCACCGTGACCATGGTTTGGGCCCGATCCCACCACAATTCTGGACCCCTGAGCGGCCAGAGGTCCAGAATCATGGTCAATGTGATTCCCACCGGAGGTTCACTGGGGTGAACATCTGGCGGTACTCACATCAGACATTACGGGAATCACGGCCACCACAGGGGATTCACTGTGGTTGACCGTGATCTTGTAATGTCTGAAATTACCCTGTGCCAGCCTAGGATTCAGGAATCTTGGGTTTAATTTACTGTTCTGCCACAGACTCCCTGTGTGACACTGTGCCAATCACTTAAGGTGAGGCCACATGAGTGATGAAGGCCCAATCCCCATGCAGGGCATGTGTGGGGATTTGAGGGGAGCGGCCCCTATCGGAGCTGCCGCCACAACTTGGGTGGGCCACGGTGCCATTCACATGAGCACGTGCCCGCCCCTGCCCTGCCTTCCTCCCTCAGTCAGACCCAAAACCCACCCCCGGCCATGATGTGGCCACGGGCAACACTGCCTGTTCCTCACAGCCCTGCCACAGAGGTTGCCACGCAGTGGGCCAGAAGGGACCTGGTGATGATCACACAAGTTGTCCTGCCCAAGGCAGCCTTACCCCATGTGGGTCAGGCTGCTTGGCAATGCAGCTGTTCACCCCGCCCAGGGGTGGGGTGGGAACATCTGGCAACTGTTGGCCACACAATGCACTGCATTTCACGGCCCAGTTGCCCAGGCAGGGGTAAGGCTACTCAAGGCATGGTAGCTTCCCCTGCCTGTCTCGTGTGGCTGCACCTGCTATCTCTCTGGGCCTCGGTTCCCATCTGTGCAGTGAGGATAACCATACTTGGTTTAAAATATGTGCCACCTGTGCAGGGCCAGCCTTACCATAGGGTGACCCATGGCGACTGCCCTGAGCCCCACTCTTTCTTGGGCCCCGCAATGGCAGGGTGTAGGGTCCCAAACACGACCATCTTTAGAGGCTCCACAGAGGGTGCCCTCCGACAAGTGGGGGCCACCATGGGCCCCACATTTTATCTTCGCCCTGGGCCCTGCAAATTCTAAGACTGGCTCTGTACCTGAATCCCCAGCCCAAGCTCATGCTTTAGGGAGCATTTAACATATGAAATAATTCATTTCCTGATTAAAATTTTATTTAAATTTGATCTCTCTTACAATATTAACAAGAAAGTTATGTATTTGGCTTTAGCTTTCATAAATCCACCCTACCCCTGCATGTAGCTCTTCTCCCTTGCCTACTCTGCACTGATCCCACATTTCCTAAAGCCAGCTCTGGGATTAAAAGCCCTGTGGGGACAGAAGCCATGCGATGCTATACTACCGGAGACACCTCAAAGAGAATCTATGAGAAACAGCATCTGTTCGGAGCTCCCTGTAGCCTTTGTTTTAAATGAGCAGTTCCCACATCAATCAGTGCATTTGGATTTTGACAAAATACAAATGAATGCAAAAAGACCTTTTGGGGTACCATATTTGAAATACAAATACTAGGTCTGTGCATATCATGTTTTGAGTGAACCCAACATTTAAAAAAACACACCATAATATCCAAGATCTCGAACTGGACCTCCAAAATGGTATCACATATACCGCTTTTAGACGAGCAGGTCGCCATCGCGTGACCCACTCGCACGATGTTTCAAAATCCCGTGATGCGGGATTACACGTGACAGCGGTCAGGGATCATGCGCATGGGAGGTGGTAGCACATGATTTGCCGACCGCAAATTAAATACCTCGCAATCGGGGTACCGCCTCCCATGCGCATGATCCCCGACCGCTGTCACATATAATCCCGCATCTTGGGATTTTGAAACATCGTGCGAGTGGGTCACGCAATGGTGACCCACTCGTCTAAAAGCGGCCATATCCAGCTTGGAGATTGGCTGCTCTCCGAGGGCACAACCACAGGTGATGAAAAACCATCAAGAAAAACCTGATTAGACTGCAAGATGCCTTGACAAATGACCCGCAACTTAGAATGAGGAGGCAAACTGAGGTTTAACAATCAAGCTATCTTCCTCATGCACATTGCTTGTAATGTGAGAACGGAGACTAAGCCAGTCTCATTGAGAGAGATGGTAACACCCCTGTTGCAGCACTCTTGTTAGCAGCGATTGCTTTCCCGATTGTCAGTGCAGCAGCAGCAACACCCAAGACAAAATCCAAAGCCAGAGGAATGTGTGATAAGAGATGAAGCACAATTGTTCTCTCCCACAAGAAATGTTAAATGCAGAGAAGACATGCTTGTGAATGTGCCCCGTCAGTTTAGCCACCTGTTTGGGGAGTCTGTGGTGAGCCCTCCCCACCTGCAGGGGCTGCTGCTGCCTCAGAACTGCAGTCTTCAGCACTGCAGCCAGGCGCTGCCCAGCAGAGCCCAGCCCAGCCAGGGAGAAATGGCAAGTCCTTGACAGCTTCATTCTTCCCCTCCCCAAGCCAGCAACCCCCTGAGCCAGTCCCATGCCCATTCCCACCCAGAGATCCCACTTTCTGCAAGCCACTGACATCCCTCTGAGCCAGGAACCACTCCCCCAAGTCTCCTTCGCCGCCAAAATGGCGGTGACGGGCATTTGTTACCCCCCCCCTTCCCCTGTGAAAAGAAGGCCAGAGGCAAAATGGAGCCGCAGCGGGGAGATTTGTTAGAAAGCCTCCCCGCTGGATCAAGGGTTGCCGGGCAACCGTTCCTGAAGCAAGGTGGCGCATGCGCGCCTCATGGGAACTGGAGACCCCGGCCCTGCTAGAAGGGGCGTATCTCTTGTAGCCGCGTGGAAGCGGCAGTCCGAGGAGCAAGGCTAAGCAGTCAGCCCCTCCCACCTCCCCTCTAGCACTGTGGGTATAACTGATCACCGTTAGGGGGTTGAGGAGGAATTTTTTGGAGGAACACCTTATCTTAAAGGCCGCATTTTCGCCTCCTTCACAGTGCAGAGTAGGCTAAATAGGCTAATAAATCATTTGAGTATGATAATTGGATATATTGAACTAATTTGGTGTCACGAAGTGCTGAAGGAAAAGGGGAATCCGGATATTTTAGATTAAAGTTAATAAAGTGAAAAATGGGTTACTTGTCACACTCGGCAGGGGTCCAGTATGCCATTATTATTTAATAGGGAGGCTGATAGAGTATTATGAGTCATCTCCATAAGAGATGGGGAGAAGACGCACAGTGTAATGCGGGGTATAGCATGCACTGGGGTCATCACCCTGGGATCGGGGGCACAGCATGGTCAACGGGGACATGCGCTGTCCTCTGTTCTTGTGGAATCCTCGCTCCTTACTTGTGTCCGGAGATGGGTATGCTCACCCCCCTTCGGCCTGAATGTTGTCGAAGGAGGGGATGTTGTTTTGAAGGGACTGTCAACGGAAGGTACATCCGGGCAGGACCGTGTTAATAAGTACGTTAGTAAGTTGGCATACTGGACCCAAATTGCTAGGGCAATTTCCCACCTACCGTTAAGAGTTTGATTTGAATAAATGAATGCGGCCTGCATTTAAACCAGTATCTGCCTCCGAGTCTTATTGGGGTGCGTCGACAAGTCAGATCCATTCCTCATTCCCCCTTTCCCAAGCCAGCAGTCCCCTCCCTGAACCAACCCCACATCCCTATTTCCATGCCCCAAGCCAGCAACCTCCCGAGCCTAGTCCCATGCCCTATCCCCCCAAGCCAGTGACCACCCCCAAGCCAGACCCATTCCCCCATAACCAAACCAGTAACCTCCCACTCAAGCAAGCCCCATGTTCCTTCTCCCAAGCCTGCCACATGCCTCACTCTCCCTCAAGCCAGGCTTCAATATAAGTGAGCTAGACCCATACCCTGTTTTACCTTCCCCAAGCTAACAACCTCCAGAACCATGCTAGCAGTATTCTCCACCCTCCCCCAAGCTAGTGATTCCATTTAAAATTGGTAGCAGACTTAGCAGCAGTTTTGACTGCATTTTCCTTTTGCACCAAAATAGCCCATATGCACAGCTCCATGTTCACTGCGTTTTCCACATTAGCAATGATGGGGGAAATGCAATGAACACAGACAAAAATACAAATACAAATGAATGCAAACACTAAAACCACGAATACAAATACTCGACCACACTACTACTACTAATCATTTCTATAGCGCTACTAGTTGTACACAGCGCTGACCCCATGCACAGCCCTACCAGTGATGCCCTGTTATTGCTTGTTCCTGGATCTCAGCAGACTGGCACCCTGAGATGGTCTCACTCCAACAGCAGCTGGGTTTCATCTTTGTCTCCTCAAAGCTCCCTGGAGACGCTGGGCAGGGCTGGCCTTATGCAGGGGTGATTGGGGCCTACACACCCCTGACCCTGTACTGCCAGGGGCCTCATGGGTCTGAACCTGAAACCTCCCCTGCCCACTGGGAGCCGTCACAGAGAGTCACCATTGTGTGCAGCCTGGCCAGCCTCTGGGAGCTTCCACCCAAGCCCTGCCAGCCACTAGGACTTAGCACCACACACCCCTGGACCTGTGGCATGTTTTGGGCCTGGGCCCCATAAACTCTAAGGCAAGTTCTGACCCTGGAGCCCCTAGTGCAACGCAGCTTGCTCTTTCTGTACCAATGCAGCTCTGTGCATGCAGAGATATAACAGAACAAGCCTCCCTCTGTTTCTGTCTGTCCATCCATCCTTCCTTCCTCTCTGTGGCCCAGCTGCTTGGTGTCCAAGTGTGCCTGCAGTTTCTTTGATCCTGCTTTGCAGCTCTGTCCCCTGTGGCCAGCACAGTAGCTGCCCCACTCTCTGGGACCATTAATTCCCATTTGTCAGATTGTCAAAGGGGCAAAAGATTTTATGGGTACTGTGACCTAAGAGGTTCCTAAAATTGGGTTAATGCTCAGCCTCTTGCACTAGTTAGCCATAGTACAGCTCTTTGGAGAGCTATCTGGGATGCTGCTGAGTCCATAAAACCTGCTAACTTTGTCTGCTGACAATGGAAGCCTGTAATTTATTACTCTGGGGGAAAATTGCTTTTGAACCTATAAAAAGAGTCAACCTGCTGCCAACTTCTCCCGCAAAGTTTCGGCAGCTGCAAGTTCCTCTGCACCTGTTCTATCTCCAGCCTCTGGAGCCTACAGAAGAGGGGATTTCCTCATGAACACTTACCAGGCTGTCTCAAGGAACCCAGTCCATCTATCAATCCGTTGGGCTTACTGCACCCTGTGGTTTTGGCAAGAACAGTGAGGGTCTCTGGCTGATTTCTGACGCCCCTTGCTCAGGAAACAACAGGAGACACAATCAAGGCACAAATGACTTGTGAGGGCAAAATGTCCAGCACCGGGGAAGGCCCTTGCGTGTGCTCCACAGAGAGGCCCAAAGTGATGTCCAACTGGGATAGGAGTCTTGCTAAAATTCCCTTGTGCAGCTTGCAGTGGCCTGGAGGATCCTGAACACTGCCATTCTAGTGACAGTAAAAAAAAAAAGCTGTGGGGTTTGGTGGGCTGTAGGAGGGACTTGTGCCTGCCCCACACATAGGTGTAAGTGTAATTAACTTGAGAGAGACTGAGGACTGGGAGGGGCATCTCTGGCCTGCGGAGGGACTGTGTCTGACCAGAGAGAGGCTGAGGTTGAAGAGTCCCAAAGCCTTAGAGAGAAAACTACATGGTATATGGACATTGTATATAGGAAGTATGGTGGAGAACGGTGTATATCTGTGAATTAAGAGACTGTGTATATGGTAACAGGACACTGGTGGGTGCTTTCAGACATGATAAAAAGTATATACGAGTTCGGGCAGTGGGGCATGCATGCAAATTAGGCATGGCTTTGATGTTGGAAAGGCACCCAATGCATGATTGAAGCTTTTCGGCACACTGACAAATGTACATTACCGAGGTGGATTTTGCAGCTCGGTAAAGTGCATTTGTCAGTGCACGGAAACGCTTCAGTCGTGTGCCCAGCGCCTTTCCAATGTCATCAAAACCTCACCTAATTTGCATGTGCATCCCACTGCCCAAACTCATAAGTACACTTTTTATCACATCTGAAAGTGCTCACTGTATTTGAAAAAAGGACACTTTTGAGCTAAATTCCCTGAAGAGACAGCGATCCTGTAAGGGACTTACCCTGGACAAACCATACCCTGTCACAGGAGACCCTAACCCCTTGCCCTTAGGGGGGGGTCCATAATTAGGACAGGAGACCAGACCCACCACAGTCTTGCTACAACATTAGGGAGAGGATTGCAACTAGCATCTGTGAGACGAAAGTACTGGTATCTCCAAAAACTGGCTTGTCTGGACATTAAGAAATGGAAAGCAGAGGGGTGGAGGAAAGAGAGGGAGGGGGCCCACAGCTATCAGGAATGTACCAGGGTCCCACATTTCTCTCAAATGGGCCTGGTCTGTGCTATTCTAAATGAGGAAGGACAGGGCATGGTGGGCAAACATTTCTCTCTCGTGAGGGATGATTTAATCGGTGACATCTGGGATAAAACACGCCGCTCCTTCCGGAGCCGCGTTCCTTTCTGTCTCAGGACCAGGCAGTGGTGTGGGAGATGTTGCTGTAAAAGGCAGATTCCTTGGAGAAGTCCCTTTGATTACATTCCAGCGAGGCTTGCACATGAAATGCGGAGTGCATTAAACATGTAAATGAGGGGCTGATTTATCTTCTCGCGTGAAATCCCCTTTGGATGCACCCAAATTACTGCAGTATTTATAAGCCTTTAAAAACAAAACAAAAAAACCCACCCCTTTCAAATTACCATGTGCAGGGTTGGGTTGTTTTATTTTTTTCAAACTAAACAACAAAACCTTAATATAAACCACCTTGTTTCAAGAAGAAATCACATTCTAAAGAAAGCAAACGCACAATGTTTCTCTGCTGGCTCAAACCTGCCCTTTGCAGGGGTTCCTCCCTGGCTTTTCCCCATGGACAAGCCCATGTGCAACACGGAATGCAAAATAAACGGCTCTGCGTCCAGTCTGGATACGTACCTGGTTATAGATGGAGTGTGGTTGCTGTGTTGGTCCCAAATGTAAGAGATGGAGGCAGAGCACTTCAGACAATATCTTTTATTGGACCAACTTCTGTTGGTGAGACTGTGCAAGCTTTGGGGCCACACAAGGCCCTTCCTCAGGCATATAGCGTAGCTAGTCAGAAATATATTAACTGAGCAAATGTAGGACAGGTATATATGAGGAGGCATTGAATGACATGTGTGGGAGAGGATAAGACAAGGTAACTGGTGGAGGGGGAGGGGTTAGATAAGGAGAAAGGAAAGAGAGCGAGATGGCAAACGTTTCAAAACAGTGCTGTAAAATGTGTGTGTATATAGTGCGTCTGTTCTGGTAGAAAAGGGTTGCTGAGTTTCACCAACGTAGTTTCCATGGGCACATGCCATGCACTGAATTAAATACACTACATTTTAAATTAAATACACTATTAATTAAATATACTAATTTATATATTAATTTTGTCAAAGAACATAAGGACTGGGGGATACCTCCACTTGCAAAATTATTTACGGTTGTAAATAATACTGGTAATATTCCAGTTGGATGGTCTATGGCCTTAGTAGTGCCCATTTTTAAGAAGGGCGCAAAGGAAGACCTGGCAAATTATAGGTCTATTAGTCTCCTGTCAGTGCTTGGGAAAATCTATGCAAAGCTCCTGCTTCACAAACTGATGGTTTGGACACAGCAAGATAACATAATTGCTCCAGAGCAGGCAGGCTTTCAATGTGGACGCTCTACCATAGAGCAATGTTTCATCTCATACCACTTACTGGCCAAGTATAGGGAGCAGAATGGGGCTGTATACGAGGCCTTTCTCGACCTCAGGGCTGTGTTTGATTCAGTCGACAGGGGGATCCTGTGGAGTAGGCTGCAGAATTCCTCTGCCGACAGAAGCTTGGTATGTTTGATCTGCACTCGAGATCTGTGCTGAGGGTGATCGGCAGGGGCATGTCACTGCCCCAATTGATGTTCGCTCCGGAATAAGGCAGGGCTGTGTCCTTGCCCCAGTTTTGTTATTTTTATCTGAACCCGGTCATCTCTATGATGGCAGCGCCAGAGTGTCTCCCTCTTAAATAGGCCAGCAGGCCCATTGGGTGCCTCTGCTATGTGGACGATGTGGTATTATCTCAGGTCCGCATTGGCTTGCTCAGACAACTTAAAAGCTTCGCTGATTTCTGTGAAACCAGCAGATTGACACTCAGTTACCAGAAATCTAAAATCATGGTGTTCACAAGCAGAAAGAAAACTTATAAATGGAGTATAGGTCCTCGGGAGATTCAGCAGGTTACAACCTTTAAATACCTGGGAATTTTGTTTAACTGTTCCCTTACTTGGAAGGAACATGTCCGTAGGTGTCTAGCTGCCGCCAAAGGTCCAGCCTGTGCTATTTACAACTTTTTTGCACGACAAGGTCACTCTGCCATCGCTCCCGCTCTTCGGGTTTATATCAGTAAGATCAGGGCACAAGTCCTTTATGGTGCCGAGATATGGGTCCCCTTTGTCAGGAAGGCCCTGGACTCTCTTCAGGCCAGGTTCTTGACTGGCCTTCTGGGAAACATCAAAGGGACTTCCCATTTGGTTGTGAGGTTGGAGTTGGGCCAAAGGGGATGGCAGCAGATGGCTTTAGAACAGGCCCTTAAGATGTGGTACAGAGCCTTTTTGGGACAGGGGTCGGTGCTCCTTAAGGAGCTCAGTAATGACAGCTACGTGAGCCCATGGCGGAATAGGGTGGAGGTCCATTTACAGGAGATAGGGCTAGCACGGAAGTACTTGGCCCATAGGCCCCAAATTACAGTGGCAAGGGAGGTTGCTCAAAGATTAAGAGACATCGACAGGCAAACAGAGATGGCCAGGGTCGGGGATTCTATGCATCTGAGAAACTATGATCGGTGGGTTTCTCTTCCGGACTGTATGGCCCCATACCTTGCCCTGCGGATTTCTTCAAAGGCTAAACAACTGATTCTCCGGGCCAGAGTAAGTGCGTTACCATCCAGGGTTTGGGATGGCCGCTTTATGTGGGTTCCTTTTTGTGACCGACTTTGCCCTTTTGATTCTCTGGAGGTGGAGACTGTCGTACACATGATATTACGTTGTCACCTATACGATAGTCTCAGGGAAGAGCTTCTGGCCCCACTCCTGGACCAGCTGCCGGGTAGATCGGAAGAAGCGGTGTTGGAGTACCTGCTGGGCAATGTAGATAATACCCAACATATTGCGGAATTTCTCCTGTATATGGTGGTGGCGCGGAGGAGTTTCCTGGAGTACAGAGTGACCCCAGAGGAGCCTCTGTAGGCAGTCCTAGGGGATAACCCTGTCCTCTGCACTCCGGTGGGAAAACCCAAAAGGATGATCATTTAACTATTAAATGGCTTTTATAGTAGTGGGTAGATATTGGTGCTTTGGCGCCTGCTGCATTTATCAGCAGTTTAGGCTGTCTTATTGGTTTTGTTCTGTTTTATGACTAAAGGGGGCTATGCATGTACATATTGTGATGTCAGTGATGATTTTGTTATGCAATTACCTGGTGTCACACTTAATAAATATTATTATTATTATTACAAATTTATATAATACAGCTCCCTGTGGTATACCGGGGAGCTGCGGCGGATGAAGCAGGAAAGGCAGCGGTTAGAGCGACGCTGGCATCATTCGCGTACTGAAGTTGACCGGTTGCGGCATAGAGTCTGGTTACGTACCTATGCCATTGTGGTGCAGACAGCAAAGAAGGTTTTCTTTGCTGCTCTCATTGCGTCTGCTAAGTCCCGCT
This sequence comes from Sphenodon punctatus, assembly GCA_003113815.1. Lineage (NCBI taxonomy): Eukaryota > Metazoa > Chordata > Lepidosauria > Sphenodontia > Sphenodontidae > Sphenodon > Sphenodon punctatus. The sequence continues at coordinate 2,256,973 of QEPC01012762.1, forward strand.
CAGCTGAGCTGTTCCGGGTGGTGAGGGGGCTGGTCAGTCTGGCCTCCCTCCATCTGAACGTAGAACCATCGAATACACACACACTACAAAATATATACGCTACAAAATTATATATATATATATATATATATATATATCCTCGACTGTAAAAAACGGATTTTTTAGTGTGTCTTGGATGGTTTCTGGATTGGTGGAGGTAACTATGATAGTCTGTTGGTTTCTTGTATGTTGCTGTCTGTAGGGTGTCATTGTGCATGTTGACACTGGGGTCCAGGAAGTTGATGCTGGTGTGGGAATATTCCAGGGTTAGCTTGGTAGAGGGGTGGGGAGTGCTGAAGTTAGAGTGGAATTCTAAGAGTGAGTCCAGATTGTCTGTCCAGATAATGAAAATATCATCTAAAGTATAAGAATGGTGGTGCATTTTTCCAGGTATTCTTCTTCAAGGTGGCCCATAAAAAGGTCAGCATATTGGGGAGCCATTTTTGTGCCCATAGCTGTCCCCATAGTTGTACACCGTGTTTGTCATTGAATACGAAGTTGTTGTATGTAAGGATGAAATGGATGAGCTTTGCAATGTGCTTTGGGTGGATATCTGAGAATTATCTACTGCCCGCTACAATATTTTTATTAATTACTTTGCAGACAAAATTGCTGGTATTCTATTCACCACAACTTGGACACTGCTATTTTAGCAGGTGGCCAGCCATGGGAGCGCGAGGGGGGGGGCTGTGCGGCCGCCTGTTGCAACACGCAGCCCTGCCCCTGCCAAGCCCTGCCCCCCACCAAGATTCCCCAGCGTGATGGAGCCAGCACGTCTAAAGGACGGACGGCTTCATCACGGACCGGTCCAGGATTCAGTGTGGTGGGCCAAACGGCCCATAACATCTGAAAATATCCTATGGCAGCAAAAGTGGAGAGACTTATACGTATGTTTATGTTAAAGATTTTTCATTTCCCACCCTATTCCTTGCCAAAATTGTGTTTGGAAGAAAAAATAAGTTCTCATTGGTTTGATAGGGATCCTTGGTGGAAAGGTACAAGGAAAAAATTGAGCCAATTAGGCTTTTTTTCAGATTTGCTAAACTCCTTCCACTTAAAAGAAGCAAAAAGGTTGATTAAATTAAGAATAATATTAATATTAATATTGCCCAGCAGCAACAAAGAGCTCAAGCCAGTCTTTCCTGTATTTCCACATATTATAAATACTGGCTACTCAAAGATGAGGGGGGCAGATACTTGGTATTAACATCAAATCCAAGGCACAGAAAAGCTTTTTTCAACCTGAGATTTCAGACCATGAGTTCTGCAGTGACACTGGGTCATTACAGGAAGATTCCATACAAGGACCGTTTATGTAGCTGTGGAATGGGGGTGGCTGATGATCTCCTCCATTATATTCTGTTTTGCCCAATATTTTTTGCAATACGCCAAAAGCTATTAGAATCAGTTAAATTAGATTGTAATTGGTCAACGTTACAGAAACTGAGATTTCTATTAACTGATAAGAAAGAGGATGTGACCAAAGCTGTGGCCGCTTTTGCATTTGCAGCAGGCAGGATAAGAGCCTAGCGTGATAAGTAAAAGGAAGAGACTGGGTGGACAGCCTTTTGGATAATAATTAAATTGAGAATGTATGCTATGCTGAAAGTGATTTATTAAGATTTTATATTAATTTGGAAATGTATTACTGACTGATGATGGGGTTTTTTATGTCAAGGCTAAGGCCAGTACAAATAAATATACTACTACATTCAGTGCTTGAGAAACCATCTTTAGATGCTGACTCCCCAGCCAGCTATTGCCCTGTCTCTAACCTTTTCTTAAAAGGGAAAGTTTTTGAACGGGTGGTTGCCCGACAGTGCCAGGTTCATCTCAATGCTATTGGATTCCTGGACCCATTTCAGTCAGGCTTTCACCCTGAGTATGGCACAGAGACTGCGTTTGTGACCCTAGTCAATGATCTGCATCTGGAGATTTACAAGGAGAATTGTACCCTGTTGGTCTTGTTAGATCTTTCAGAGGCCTTTGACACAGTTGATCATGAGGTGTTGTTGACACGTCTGCAGGATCTGGCAGCGGTGCGTGGGACTGCTCTTGAGTGGTTCCATTCAATCCTCTCGGAGAGGTCTCAGCAGGTGGTGATGGGCGATTGCTCGTCATCCCCTCGTGACCTCCCCTGTGGGGTCCCACAGGGTTCCATCTTGTCTCCCCTTTTGTTCAATGTGTATATGAAGTCACTGGGCAAGATCATTCAGAGGTTTGGAGTGACGTGTCATCAATATGCTGATGACACCCAGCTCTACCACTCTTTTTCATCCAACCCAGGTCCTGCAGTCTCGGTGTTTACCCAATTCCTGTCTGTAGTTGGGGACTGGATGAGGGTGAGACTATTGAAGCTGAATCCTGACAAGATTGAAGTGATGATGGTTGGCCGGCCCTGTGACTTGGGGGAATTTGGGACTCCTGTCATTGATGGGGTCTGGCGGCTGGTCCCCTTTGGTCACTCAGGTTTGCAGCCTTGCTGTGCTTCTGTGCCCTTGCTGTACCTGGATAATCAGGTTGCAGCAGTGGCCAGGAGTGCTTTTCACCAACTTCATCTGGTGAGGAGGCTGCAGACTTTTCTTTCTGATTCAGATCTGGCCATTGTCATTCATTCTTTCATCACCTTGAGGCTAGATTACTGCAATGCATTCAACATGGGGGTGTCCTTGATGACTATTCAGAAGCTGTAACTGGCACAGAATGTGGCAGCCCAGCTCCTTTTGGTTGCAGGTCGCTGGGAGCACATTACACCAGTGCTCCAGAGTCTGCGCTGGCTACCTATAGCTTTCTGGGCATAATTCAAGGTGCTGGTTTTGACCGTTACAGCCCTAAGCAGCTTGGGCCCCATATAAATATATAAAAGACTGCCTTTCCTACCATGCCGTGTCGTGACCTGTGCGGTCGGCTGGGAGCATCCTCCTGTGGGTTCCATCTGCTACTCTTGTCCGTATGACGGAATCACGCAGGGAGGTATTCTTGGTTGCTGCCCCAATGCTGTGGAACTCCCTCCTCCTGGAGGTTTGTCTGAGTCTACGCCTGAGCATCTTTCGAAGGCAGTATAAGACCTTTCTTTTTAGTAAAACATTTGGCGGGTGGGGATAGGGATTGGGGTTGGAGTGGGTAGTTGTTGTTTTGCTGAATTGTATTTTATTGTCTTTAATTGTATTTTATGGTTTTTGTGAGCCAATCTGAGCCTTCAGGGAAGGGTGGGGTAAAATATTAAAGAAAGAAAGAAAGAAAATGTTCCCCATTGTCTTGCACGTGTTTCAGGCAGGCTGAAATGCCTTCAGGGTCAGGAATGTTGGTGTATAGTGAGGCAATATCCTGGTTGCAAGGATGGTGTTGTGGGGAAGGCTTCTTATGTTACAAAGTTTGCAGAAGAAGTCAGTGGTATCTTCGATGAAGCTTGCCCTTTGTTTGGCAAGTGGTTTGAGAATGGTTTCTCTGAGTCCTGATACTGGGTGTTGTTACACATACATTTCTCCTGGATGTTTGCTGTTACATCCTGAACTTTCTGTGTGTCTAAATCACTCACCCAGATCTTAAACATCTGGCTCTTTGAACTTCTCCTAGAACTTTTGTGTGTAAAAGGTTCTCGTGGTAAACTGCTTTGCTATAGGCAACTGTGGCCACTTGGTTTCCATGGCAGCCCCTCATGTCTACAGCTGCAGCTACTTTAGGCTGCCTCAGGGCAGTGTTTGTATGAAGAATGCATCCAATAACTGCCTCAGGGCAGTGTGTGTGTGAAGAATGCATCCAAGAACTTACTTGTGGACTTGTAGACCCAGAAGATTTACCGCCTGCAGACCTCCCTTCTGGCACGTCTGCCCCTGGAAGGGTGTGGAACCTGTTAGGATGGTTCACCCCCAGAGGTTGTTGGACCCAGTGCAGTTCCTAGGTGCTCTGGGGGAAGTTACCCTCTGACCTAGATGACCGTCACATCAATGACCTTGTCAAGCTGTGGAACACCTTGCTGACAGAGGCCATCAGTCAAACAGCTCCCAGGCGTCCATTGCCCAGGTGGAGACTCCGCAGACCTCCTTGGTTCTCCAAGGAGCTGCGGATGCTGAATCAGGTACGGCGATGGTTGGAGCGACGGTGGTGTCATTCTCAGGCTGCAGCCGACATTGCGGCATAGAGCTAGCTTACGAGCCTATGCCGTGGCTATGCGGGCAGCAAAGAGGGAATTCTTTGCTACCCTCATAGAATTTGCTAAATCCCATCCAGTGGAGCTGTTCTGGGTTGTGCGAGGGCTGGTCAGTCCGGCCTCCCTCAACCCTGGAGTTGAGTCATGAACTGCACGCTGTGACCTTTTTGCGGATTATTTTGCGGAGAAAATTGGTTGCATTCACCAAGATCTTGATGCCGCATTTAATACAGTGGAGGAGGTAGAGATGGCAGAAGCCCCACCTTGTCCAATTTTGTGGAATCAGTTTCAGTCAGTGACACCCGCTGATGTGGTGTGGCTGCTTGGGGCTGTTTGAGCCACTTCTTGTGAACTAGATCCATGCCCGTCCTGGCTGATTAAGACCTGCCGGGAGACAATGAGGCCATTGCTGGCTGGGGTGGTCGATGCCTCCCTGCGGGAGGGCAGAGTGCCGGCCTGCCTTAAGGAGGCAGTGGTACGGCGTCTGCTCAAGAAACCATTGCTTGATGCTGACTCCCCTGCCCGCTATCGGCCTGTCTCTAAACTTTCCTTTTTAGGTAAGGTTATTGAATGGGTAGTGGCTCAGCAGCTCCAAGGGCATCTCGACCGCACTTGTTATCTGGATCCCTTGCAGTTTGGCTTTCATCCGGGGCATGGCACTGAGACAGCATTGGTGACTTTGGTCGATGATCTGTGCCATGAAAAGGATAAGGGTCGGTCAACCCTTTGGGTCCTATTAGATCTGTCAGCTGCATTTGATACCATTGACCATGAGATGTTGGTGACGCGCCTGCGGGACAGTGTGGGGGTGGGTGGGACTGTTCTCGAATTGTTCCGCTCATTCCTGACTGGGAGAACTCAGCGGGTGGTGCTCAGTGATCATCATTTTTCATCTCACCGAGACCTCTAGTGTGGGGTCCCTCAGGGTTCTGTTCTGTCCCCTCTCCTGTTCAACATGTACATGCAGCCACTCAGCGAGGTGATCAGGAGGTACAGGGTGAGGTGTCATCAGTATGCGGATGACACCCAACTGTATTTCTCATTTTCAACCAACCCAGGCCCGGCTGTCTCGGTGCTTACTCGGTGTCTGACAGCTGTCGGGGACTGGATGAGGGCTAATCAACTGCGACTGAATCCTGACAAGACGGAGGTGATGTTAGTGGGTAAGTCAATGGACATGGCGACCCCCTCAGTTGAGGGGGTGTGCCCTCCACTGACTTCCCAGGTGCGGAACCTGGGGGTGCTCCTCGATGCACAGCTCCACCTGGATCTCCACATGGAGGCTGTGGCGAGGAGTGCCTTCCACCAGTTACATCTGGTGCGGCAGCTTTGGCCACTGATTTCGGTTCTGGACCTGGCCACGATCATCCATGCTTTTATCACCTCTCGGTTAGACTACTGTAACGTGCTCTACGTGGGGCTACCTATGGTGACGGCTTGGAAGCTTCAGGTGGTGCAGAATGCAGTGGCCTGGCTCCTGGTGGGGCTGGGCCGCTGAGAGCACATTACATCAGTGCTCCGATCTCTGCACTGGCTGCCAATAGTCTTCCAGGATCGATTCAAAGTGTTGGTTTTGACCTATAAAGCCTTACACGGTCTGGGCCCTGCCTATTTGTGAGATCACCTCATTCCCCGGGTTCTGGACCGGCCCCTGCAGTCATCTGGGGGTGCCCTGTTGGAGGTCCCCCTGGGTTTCCTGGGGGACCTCATGGGACAGGGCGTTCTCGGTGCCCGCACCGCACCTGTGGAACTCCCTCCCCGTGGGGGCCCATGTGGCCCCAGACCTCCCGATTTTCCATAGGAATTGTAAGACCTGGCTGTTCCACCAGGTGTTTGGCGAGGGAGAAGGGTGAGGGTGGATGGGATGGTGAGGGTTATGGGGGGGGGGGTTCTCGCAATTTTTATTGTTGTTTTTATTTAATGTTTTATATATATTATTGTATTTTTATTGTATTTTATTGATTGATTTGTTAGCTGCCCTGGGCTGCCTGACAGGAGGGGCGGGGTATACATTTTTAAAATAAATAAATAATAAATAAAGATTGAAAGACCAGCACTTTAAGGTGTGTGTAAAAATGCCCATTCTTTCAGCGAATGTGCCAAGGCTAGATATAATAGGTCTGCCCAGGTCCCCCTGTTTGTGTATCTTTGGAAGCATGTAGAAAGTTCCTGGGGTGGGATTGGTGAGGATGCAATTAGATAGTTTCTCCTGGATTTTCCTTGGAAGAGCTTTGATGATGTCTTTGAGTTCCAGTGTGAATTGTGATGTGGGATCTTCTCTGAGTTCTTTGTAGATAGATATACTGTAGTATTTATTGAATTTATTACAATATTACAATATTGTGGGAACTAGCTTTCGCCATGTCCCACAGTAAAAAAAGAATAAAAGAAAACTCCTTAACACAGGAGTACTTATACATAATACATCACTCAGATAATACAAAAAACCAAAGCACACATACATTAAGAGGCTTAACGACATAGGGTGAGGCAGGGTATTGCCGAAAATTATATAGTCTAGATTGAAAATAAGATGAATATAATTATAATTTATAGTTTATACTTTCAGTGCTTTAGCAGTTGTCATCTAAATAAAGATATGTATATGTGTGTTCTTCGCAGTTATACAAGAGACACTTATACTATAGGGAGATTATCTTTCCCAGGGAATAATTCATCCCTCCTCCCTAACGATATTCCTTTGTAATAATTACAATCAGAGAGTTGTCTATTGGCTTCTGTAATGTAGAAGACGACATCGTTTAGTATTACAGTGACACCCCTTTTATCAGCTGGTTTGATGACTATATGGTAGTTATATTTCAAGGATTGAATAACCTTTCTTTCCATGATGGACAGGTAATGCTCGGTGTCGTTTTTTTTCAGGATTTCACAGTCAATTATTTTCCTGAAACAGTTGATATAGTGGTCTAAGTGTGGGATTCCATCCCTCTTGGGGTGTCCTGTCCAGTCAGAAGAGGTCTTTTTCTTTTTGTTTGTGAGGGAGAGATTCATGTGGGCTTTTTTCTCCTTGTGAAAATATTCCTTGAGGTGGAGTTGGTGGAAAAAATCCTCTATTTCTCCACATATCAGTATGTTGTCTGGTTTCATAGTTAGGGTTATAAATGAGCAGAAATAAATGGAGCTGCTGAGCCTATCTTGGCTTCAAGGAACTCGCTTGGAGAAGAGGAGGAGTTGGCTGGGTAAAAGCCAGACGTGCAAAATGTTCTCTGCCCAGATGTTGAATATGAGACAGAAAGGGTGGTGCTCTTCAAGTCACGCCCATAAATAAACCTCTTCCATGGGAGATGCCAGATTGCACAAATGCTTGCAGTAGGATTGGGTGTTTCACTTGGGTTCCGCTTGAAAAGACATGAATGTGTCCCTGGGCTAGGGTTGTGTCACCTCCCTCCAGGAGGAAATCCAAAGAGGGTGGGACCATGTCAGAAAGGGGTTGGACAAAGGGGTTGTCACGTACCCTTGCCGACACAATCCCGATAGCATTGTGACATCACAACTAGAGCTGAAACAAGTAACCACTACTAGTCAGTATCCAGCTGGATAGCATGGTAACTGTACTATCCAATATTTGGTCAGATACCAGTAGAATCTGGTTTAACATCCAGAGGTTTTCTGGTTAACCGGATTACTATTTACTGCATTAACATTTACCAAAATACCATTCGGTGTATTATTACTTTTATCATTTAACTTTTTTTTTACTCCCTGCCTCTCTATGGTCTGTTCTGGTAATGTGGTATGTGGTAATGCGGTAAATGGCAATTTGGTAATATCTGGTATTGTGGTTTGATGGTTAATCTTTGCAGTTATTGGATTGTTACCAGATAATGTTGAAAAAGCAGCAGGGAAGTCCTAAAGATCTGCTTCCTGTTGTCCCTAAAGGCCCTGAGTATCTGGTGAAACCTGGAGAAGTGGCAACCCTGACCAGGGTTCAGCGCCATTGTTTAACACACACACACAACTCCTTATTGATAAAATCCAAAGCCACACAAGAGGGGCCACTGCCCCAGGGCCCAAGCTTTCAAGGGGACCCAGACACCAAAATGTCCTGCTTTTTTCTCTGAAGGAGCTGCCTGTGGCTTTCCCAGTGAGCCAAGAGTTGGTGCCATGTCTGTCAGCAGCTGCTCCCATCACTGTGAGCGGCAGGGAAGCTTCTTGTAGAGGATCCAGTTCCAAGCTCCTCTTGGCAGCCATGAGTATATTTATTTATTTTATTTTATAGATTTCTATCCCGCCCCCTCCTGCAATGCAGCTCGGGGCGGCTGACAACACTAGTAAAAACAATTAAAACAGTTAAAATATAAATATAAAAACATCAATAAAACAGGGCTAAAAGACAGTAATAAATAAATACATGGGCGGGGGATTAAAAATCACCCCCCCCCACCCTCCCTCCCAAAGGCCTGGGCAAACAGCCAGGTCTTACAGTTCCGCCGAAATGTCAAAAGGCTTGGGGCCAGGCGAGCTTCCTCCGGAAGGGAGTTCCACAGCC
>QEPC01012762.1:2312980-2374759 GCA_003113815.1 Sphenodon punctatus
AACATGGGCATGCAGCCCAGCAGGACTCTTATGTGGGACAGAATCTCAGGCTGCTTGCCCACCTGCTGATTTTCACCCAAGTGGAATGAGAACTTGAGAAGCAGGAGAACTTCTGTCCCTCGTTAGGCAGTTGGAATGTTGGGAGGTTTGTGCGCCTGATTGTAACCAAGCCAAGCACACGCACCTGAGACTTCGCATCTGCTTGAATGTTTGTTTGTCTTCTCCCCTCTCTCTCCCACTGTCCCCTCTCCCTGTCTCCCCCTCCTTGTCTTTTAGATTGTAAGCCACAGGCAGGGACCACGTCTGTTTCTATGTTCTGTACAGCGCCAGGTACATGACCGGCGCTATATAAATGTTTATAATAATAATAATGTAAGTATGTAAGGGGTGGAGCTTATTCACTGAGGGATGTGGCTTGCCCCTCTTTGGCCACTCCAAATGTTGGGAGTTATGCCCATGGGAGCAGGTCTGGATCCAGAACAGTGGAGGCTGTATGACTTCACAGGGCCCCATGTGCTGGGGACCACCAGTAAATGGGGTCCACAAATAAACCTGAAATGATGCCATGAGTTTGAGAAGTGCTGGCATAAAGTGCAGGCCCAGAGAGCTTTAAACATGGGGAGCTCTGGCCTGTGACAATTTGAGGGGGCTCTCAACTCATGGGTCCCACAAACAAACTAGAAATAACAGCGCATGTCTTGCATATGGTTCTGCAGCCCAAGGAGCTCCAGCCTCTCAAAGGAATGCGATGTTTAACTAAACATTAGCAAAAATTAATTAGGATCATATTTTCCTTTTTCTAATGGACGCATCAGTACGTGCGCCTCAAACATTGCTATGTTAGGAGGGGGCCGACACTGTCATTTTGCACTGGGCCCCTACGTCCCTGGCTCTGGCACTATGGTAAGGACAAGCCACCACAATCTGTGTATCAGTCACATCATTTCTCTTCACCCTACTGCCCTTTGCCCTTGGGTTTCAACATCTTGCTGTGCCTCATCTTTCAAGCCACTTAGTTCCCGCGTTGCCTACCCTGCCGTGAAGGCTCTTTCTTTGGCTGAGAATTTGTGTTTGAAGTCAGAGAAATTCTCCTTGTCTTCCCCGGAGATCCCAGGGCAGCTGCTCTTGTTTACTGCAGGTTGATGACAGCAGCAAGGTGCCACAGATATCTCTGCTAACTGGCTGGAGACAGGAGACTCCCTGAAGCAATCTTTATTGGACACCGTCCAAAGTGGAGCAGCACGCAGCCCCAGCCTTGTAAGATCACATACTAGTCTTTGAGGTTATATTTCCACTGCAACACAGGGAAGTCAAGCTGGAGCCAGAACCAGGCTGTGATAAGTAGGACCTGCCACTTCCCCCACCCCCCTTCTCTGGGGTGATACACAGCTTTGGAGTCCAAATATGTTCAGTTACGGATAGGAGGGATGTCTCCTTTGGTCTGCAAGTCTTGTAACATTAGCTGCTTTGCCTGTGTCCTGCCTCCAAGCGTGCTGTAGCTACTGGGAAATTAAGTCCTCATTCTGGAGGTAGGGGAATAGCTACTAGGGGTGGGAATTCCAGTCCTCCCGAGATCCGATATTGCCGGTATTTGGGTGTATCGGCTTAATCCGATAAATCTGATATTTACCTGTACCGGCATACCGGATTTTTAACATTGGCCGTGGTACCGGATTTTTTACATTGCGGTCATTGAAGTCAATAGCCGCAATGTAAAAAAATCCGGTACCAAGAATCCGGTATGCCGATACCAGTAAATCCGGTACCAGGGAGATCCGATACCAGTACATCTGGTATCCAGTATTCTCCCCTGTGTCCCACCCCTACCATGGAACAAGGGGGCTCAGTTGAGCCTGGTCCTCAGACTCTAGGGGTAAGTNGGCTTAATCCGATAAATCTGATATTTACCTGTACCGGCATACCGGATTTTTAACATTGGCCGTGGTACCGGATTTTTTACATTGCGGTCATTAAAGTCAATAGCCGCAATGTAAAAAATCCGGTACCAAGAATCCGGTATGCCGATACCAGTAAATCCGGTACCAGGGAGATCCGATACCAGTACATCTGGTATCCAGTATTCTCCCCTGTGTCCCACCCCTACCATGGAACAAGGGGGCTCAGTTGAGCCTGGTCCTCAGACTCTAGGGGTAAGTCCTCTGCAAGTGACCCGAGTACCACTAGGAAATTTTCAGACTGGGTTGGGGAAGGATTGGGGCCAACGCTCTGCCCCTGTCCCCTCTGAAATTTTTCTAGTGGTGTTCGGGATGCTTGCAAAGGGCCCCACCAAGAAGGAAGTTGTCAGAGTGGGCAGGGGTGGAGGGCCAGCCTTGTCTCTGCCCACTCTTAAAACTTCCTTGCCGGTGAGGTTGCTGTCACTCCATGGTAGGGTGGCCCTACCTAGAGGATGCTTATGAAAAATACATGGTGCAAGGCTGTCCTGGAACCAATACAGGCCTGCACCATGTATTTTTAATAAGTGTCCTCTTTGAAAGAGGATCTATGGCCACCCTACTCTAGGGGGCTTGCTGGGAGCCAGGACAGCACCACCACCTTTGCGGGGGAGGCCAAGGGAGTACTTCTGATTAAGGAGATCCTGCCACCTTGCCTTTAGGTGGGCCTATAATAGGGACATGAACTCAGGCCCACCACAGTCTTCCTGCACCATGACTAGGTGGTGATCACTTCTCTTGCTATGCCTCAAAGCTGGCCTGAGAAAAGCAGTCCTTTCCCCCACAACATTAGCCAATACAGAACAGCCCTTTGAAGGATCAAGCTTCTACACCAACAACCAAAATGACTTCAGGATGAAGGCAGCATCTTTTTGTTCCTGGCAGCATCTGAACACAGCAGCTCCAAGCATGTGGGGAAAACACAGTGACCAGCCACATGGGAGCAACCGGTGGGACATCAGAGCCTTCTCTCCACTGCAGCCCCAGAGCTGGCCAGCACCCAGAGCAGCATGTTTCCCTGTGACACACACGCACCAAGTCCAGCATGTTCTGAGGCGACAAAGAGAAATGCCCAAGGGACGCTTTCTTCACTCATCAAAAATCCACAAGTCCCTCCAAAACAGCTGACTTTAGGGAGCTCTTGGGAGCCACTGTGCTGCGGAGGGGAGGAAAGTATCTGCCAAATTTATGTTCTGTCCCTTACTAGCAATTTGGCTGATTTACTGAGAGCTGGATGGAGCATAATTCCTTAAAAGGAGTTTATTCCAATTAAGTGGTCACAAATGTCAGCACGGAAGGAGCCAGGAAGTTCTCCCCATGTGCAACCAGCTGCACGGATGGTGCTAAAGACTCAGCATGCAACCTCACCCAGCAGACCCAGCATTGTTGCCCTGGCCACAGAGTTTCATACATAACATGCATCTGATGGGGATGCCACGATGCAGCCAGGCAGATCTCAGAAAGATGGGTGTTTTTCTGATCAGCTGAATGAATGCCATTCCCTTCCAGATGAAGGGAGAAATCACCTGCAGATGTGAGCTGTCAAGCAGTTGTTAACTACTAGCTCAGAAGATTAAGAACCAGCGACTCTTCATTTTTGAGTTCCAGTCACCAGGCCCTTGCAGAATCAAACACTGCTGCCGCCTGCCCGCACCTACCTCCCCCTTGCCACAGAGCTACGGGTGGATTGGCAGTCACTCTAGGCTGCCACCCACAGCTCTATGGCTGTTGCCGGGGCAACCCACAGCTGGGAGCAGAGCTGCTGTGGCCAGCCATCCTTTAGTAGGACCACTGTTCTGCCCCCGGCCTGTGCTCTGTCTGAGCTCAGGCAGCACTTGCAGTGCTCCAGGATGTTCTGGAGCACCATGAGTGGGCAGCACCTGCTGCATTCCTGTTCTGCCTCCCCCTCAGGGTGGCCCGCCTCTACATGGATGGGCCACCCAGGGATGGGGCGGAGCAGGTGTCCCTCTAAAGACACCCATTGAGTTGGAAGGGATCTCGAGGGTCTCTAGTCCAACCATCTGCTTGGAGGCAGGATGACTACAGCTACAAAATTCCCAACAGATGGCTTTTTCTAGCCTCTTTCTGAAAACGTCAAGTGATGGAGAGCCTACAACCTCTCTAGGCAACTCGTTCCATTGTCACACCGCTTTTACTGCTAGGAAGTTTTTCCCGCTATCTAACCAAAATCTACCCGTCTGTAACTTGAGCCCATTATTTCTAGTCCTGCCCTCTGTAGCAATGAAGAACAGTTGCTTGCCATCTTCTTTGCAACAACCCTGCAGATATTTGAAGGCTGCTATCATGTCTCCCTTAATCTTCTCTTTGCTAGGCTAAACATGCCCATTGCTAGGCTAAACATACCCATTGCTAGGCTAAACATACCCATTTTGTTCAGTCTTTCCTCATAAGACTTGCTTTCCAGACCCTTTACCACCTTTGTCGCCCTCCTTTCAACCTGTTCCGGTTTGTCAATGTTCTTCTTAAAATGAGGTGCCCCAAACTGGACACGGTATTCCAGGTGATCTGCCCAGTGCTGAATAGAGCGGAATTATTACTTCCGCTGACTTGGAAACAATGTTTCGGTTAGTGCAGCTTAAATTGCATTAGCCAATTTTTCCGCCACATCACTTACATTGCTGATTCATGTTCATTTTGTGATGATCAACCACAGTCCCTAGATCCTTTTATATGTGCTGCTGCCAACCTTGATATTCCCCCATCTTATACTTGTGCATTTGGTTTTTCTTCCCTAAATGCAGAACCTTACATTTGTCTCACTTGAATTTCATTTTGTTAATATCAGCCCAACTTTCCAACCCATCAAGGCTGTGGCAGTTCTGAGTGACCGTACCAGAGTGGACACACTCATGTGACACTGCAGAAATCAGGAAGGCTGCAAAAGGGGCTAGTTAAGGCAGATTTTGGCCTCCAAATTTTAAACTAGATACATGAATCCTGCACCATACACACCAGCACTGTACACATCACTGGAACTATATAAATAATCAATCATCATCATAATAGTAACTCAAAGCAAGGAAACACTCAGGATTGAGAAGAAGAGAGCTGTTCTACTGGTGGCGCCTCTCTCTCTTTTCCATGGGTTTTAGAGCTGAGAAAACTGGACTTTGGAAATTTGCAAAATCAAATTCAAATTTTAGTTTTCTTTAACAAACTTTTGAATTCCGTTGCCATGGCAAACTGTCCACCCAAAATTTTGGACTTGTTTAATTTGCTTGTTTAAACAAAGTTCAAATCCATTTCATTCATTCATTTAGACTTTATTTAATTTGCTTCGTTCTTTCATTTAACAAAGGCAAAATTAACTGAAGTGAATCACACCAAGTGAATCACAAGTGAATCACCAAGTGAAGTGAATCACAATTGACCTGATCAAATCAGGTCAATTCCACCGCTGTTAAACTAGCCAATTATGCAAATCAAGTCAGAATGAAAGTAAAGGAGCAAGATGTTTTGTTTCCGAAGCTGCTTGTGGCACATGAGGTATCAGCAATTGGCCAGTCAAGGGACCCATAAACGCCAAGGAGATAGAGACAAAGTAGTTAAGACGAAAGCTTTTATTAGACCAACTGCTCTTGGCAGTCCAACAAAAGATATTGTTTGAATTATTTTGTCTCCGTCTCTTACATTTGGGACCAACACGGCAACCCTACTCTCTCCCTAGACATAAAAATCCAAGTGCCACCGAATTAATGAATATCAAACAGCAAATTAATTAATGCACAAACAGTGAAATGTGAATTCGTGACGCCAAAGGGAAAAAAATTCCAGGGCTACCTATACTGCAAACTTCGTTGTTAAGTTTGCAAATCTGATGTGAATTTAGAAGTTGAATTCCCATTTGTAAATTCATAAAACTCATCAAATATTTGATTCACTTTAAATGCATGTTTCCACCCTAAAGGGTCTCCTGGGAGCCTAGTATTATATCTCCTAACACCCCTGCCTTTATTTAATTAATTTATTCATTTATAAATTAATTATTTATTTAAACTTATATCCTGCCCTTTCCCCCAAGGTTCAGAACAGGGTTTAGTGTTCAAACCATGTAAAAATAGAACTGCATGAAAACATACGAAAGTCCCCTAAAACCCCCACCCCAACGCTTGTCCCAGGCAGGATAGCCCTGCTTTTGTGGGAAAATCCCGTGGTGCCATTTTGGGAGTGCAATGCTCTGCTTATAGAGGCAGCTGCCACCTGAGTGCCTAGGCACAGCTGTTACCAGAGTGCTGGGGGACTAGGCCACCTCTGCAGCCATCCCCTGCCTTTCTACCAGATGTGAAAGCCGCTGGATGGCTCTCGTGTGTGTGTGTGTGTATAAAAGTGTCTGTTTGTGTGTCTGTACTGGAGTGTGAATGTGCGTGTGTGTGCATAGAGTGTCAAACTTATTGGTTGAGTGGGCGGGCATATTGGGCACGAGGGGTGGGGTATGTTGGGAGGTATGCATTATAGGGTAAGGCCACGCAAGACATTATCCCACATTAGCCCAGATGGGTGGACGTTACCCTGTGATGCAGTGGACCATCTGGCGGCACCTGCCAGATATTTGCTACCCAGCTGCCATGCGATGCGTCGGCCAGAAAAGGTCAGTGATACATTGCAGGCTACTTCTACCATTGCAAGGCAAGGTCCAAGGATCGAACACAGAGGAGCGTGCGCTCCCTGCCCCCCTCCCCAATCAGCTGCTTATTGGGCAGGGAGAGCATGCATGCTCCTCCATCCCTCCCTCTCCCCCATCAGCTGTCTATCAGAAGCAGGCCTGATCCTGAAGCACAGCAGGAGTCCGTGAATCCAGCCTCATGTGGCCAGCTCCTCAGCTAGATCCGTGGAGTGGAGGGACTCATGATGGCCACAGGGGTGGCAGGAACTGCTCATTTGGACTTGTCTCCCCACTGGCCCAAAGTGTGACAGCTTCATTGTCCCTCCCCTGGGGCAGACGGGAGATCCATCTGGTCCTGTCTCGTGTGACCTTACCCATATACACCTGTGTGCAGCTGGTTAGAAACTGTGGGCTGGGGAACAAGGCTCATCCCCTGGGAATGGATCAGTTAAGTACCAGAGAGCATGTAAAATTGGGCTGTGGGGAAGAAGCTGACTTTTTGGAGCTGGCTCTGGAGGCTGCTCCTAGTGGCAGAAGGCACCTGCTGGAAATGCTTGTTTACCTGCCCTTGTAGGTGGCTGAGCTGTGTTGGCCCCTCCTGGAAATGAAGAACTGGAATTTTGGAAGCACAGAGAGTTTTTGCACAGCCCAGCCAGACCCACTACCCGATGGCGGCTGGGCTAATCATGGTGCAGCTCAGAGACGGCCAGCACAATCCTCAAGCTGGTCCCATTGAAGTGAATGGAGCTGGAGCCGGTGCAGCAGCTTTAGGATCATGCAGTGTAGGAAGAAAAGCCCAGTGCAGGTGGAAGCCAAGACACTGTAGCTGCAATAGGGACGGGGTGCACTTATGAAAATACTAGGCCTGAGGCACCAATGCAGGCCCTGAAACATGTGTTTTTCCTAAGTGTTCCTTAAAAATTTGCATAGGTGGCAACCCTTGCATAGGTGGCGACCCTAACCAGGACCCATGAGACCAAGAGGACGCTTTCTGGTTCAGCTGCTTCCCTTGCCATTGGGAAGAGCGATGGCAGGAGGAGAGTGTCCATCTTTTACACAAAGGCCCAGTCTAACTTGGCTATGTGGCTAAATGCCAGCAGGGGGCGCTATACAGCTCAGCAACCCACCTCACTGTTTTTCTCCAAATCTCTGACCAGGGGTCCCTACAGCTGCCAAATCCCCCAAAACTCTTGATATTCCGCTGCCACCACCCGAGTGTATCCCAGAGGGCATTCGCACCACTCAGGAAATGTGAACCCCAAAAGGTATAAGCCTCACAGCTTCCCAAGAGCACTCCCCATTCCTGGCACTCTTTTTCCAGGGTTTCCTCCCCTGCGTTGGAGGTCAAACCCAAGAGTCATCCAAGGAAGGCTCCCCTTGGTCCCAAAGCTGCTGGCTTCTAGCCAAATAGGGAATTCTCCCCTCTTTAGTAGTTTGGCCTGGCTACCTGGCCAAAGGAGACGTTTAATGGTCAGCCAATAACACGCACACACACACACAGCAGAGTAAAGACAAAGCTTAGAATTTACTGGTGCATATAAAAAGGAATAAAAGCAAAGTTTACACCGAGAACCAAGAGGTGATAAACCCTTTGAACAATGCAAGTCTCTCTCATGGGCATGGTAGCCCATTTGGAACGTGTCTCTCTACAACTGTATCTGATGTAGCAGGCAGATTAGCAACTTAAGTACTCACACAGGGTAGGTTCTGGTCTGGTCTGCATAACTGATGTTTTTCCTATGGGGTCAAGGTTTTCCTGGCAAGGCCAGAGTTACAGAGTTCACAGCCAAGCCATCCAGTCCATGTGTGCCGGAGAGAGCCCCGGAGGGAGAGAGAGAGAGAGAGTGTAAAAGCCTGTGGCTCAGCCTTTTAAAAGTTCCCTTCCCTCTCCCTGTGATTTGTTCAGGAGAGTCACCTGGCTCAGATACAGATCCCCCCCTGACCAGTCCAAACCAATCAGGTTTTTGCCTCCTGCTGGCCTTAGGCATTTCCTGAGGGATTTTAGGAATGTGGGGGTCCTAAACATGTGCTTGTTTAGAGGCCTAGAACTTGGTTAAGCCTGACTCAGTTTCAGGCAAGTGTCCCTGTCAGGGCCAGTGACGTTTTGCCACAGCTACATTCCTGGCTGCAGCACCCTTTAGCACCCACTTCCCTGCATGGATCTGTGACCTCTCTGTGCAGAGCCCCATCTCTGCTTCACAACCTGCTGAGTCACCATGCTCCCCTGCCCAGAATTTTACAGGATTCCATTTGTCTTTAATAAATTGTCCTTCAGTAAATTTCCTCCTATGGGATAATTCTATTAAATTTTTCTTACATGATGGGACTTTTCATGAGCAAAACCTGATGTTTCCATTTCATTATGCTGCATGTTTCCCTCTACAACGAATTCCTGACCCATCCTCTGCTTAATCTCAACCTAATGCGTACGTTGGTTTGGTGTTACCGCCTAGGAAATCCACAAAGCGCTACTTAATGGGTTTCAGGCCCCGCAGCTGTGTTCGACCTGGCCTTGGGTTTGGCTGGGGGCTGCTCTCTGCCTTGCTGGAATTGATGGCATTGCCAGCACCTCGCTTAAGGTATGGAATGAGAGTAGGTGTCTGTGTTGCTGCAGTAGGAACACAAGCCACCCCACTGTAATTTTGGCTGAGACGGTTAAACTCAGATTTCCCCACCTTTAAAGGCCAACATTGCCTTTTTAAACACATTTTCCCAAAGGGACCTTCCCGCCACTCAAGGTGGGCTGGGGTTTGCAGCAGGGGGAGAAGGAGAGTGGGTGGGGGCTGCTCAATCCAGCACATTCTCATGGCCGGACTGTCGCTGAGGTTGCAACCCAAAGGTCAGGAGTGGGGTGTGTGGTTAGGGCAGGTGGGCACACCTGGCTGCTCAGGACCAGAGGCCGGCTCACCTGTTTTTGTGGGCCTTGACCCATGTGACAGGGCAGGACAGGTGAGGGTATTTAACCCCTCCCTGCTGACCCCTGTCTGCAGCAGCTATCCCCAGTTGTGGTCTGGGATGACTGAATCATGTCAGATAATTATTAATAAAGCTGTGGCCCACATTTAACCCAAAGAACCTGTGTCTGTCTCTTCTTCCTACCTCCCATCTGCAATGGCGGAGAGCTAGGGTAGCCAGATATGCAAATTTTAGAGGACGTTTATGAGAAATACAGGTTGCAGGACTGCATTGGAGCCAATGCAGCCCTGCAACCTGTATTTCTCATAAGCATCCGCTAAAACTTTCATATCTGGCCACCCCACTGGGAGCGCATAATACACATTGCATGTTTTAGTGTGCTGGACAAATAGCAAGGAGCCAATCAGGCAACAAACAGTTATTTCAAATCTCCAGTCACCATCGTACCCTTAGCATGGAAAACAGCAATCTGAGTGTGGGGATTCCTTCAGAACTGGGGGTCGTGGCTCTAGCAGGATCAAGATCCCCTTTCAGTCAGCAATATAAAACTGCAACCCATTGTGGAGAATCCTGGTAGCCTAATGGATAAGGTGTTATCAAGATTCCCACTCAGGCTGCTTTTAGACATGTGCGGCGAACACGCTGCATATAATCATGCTGCATGTAAATATCCCGTGCGTGGGATTCAGACGTGACATTTTGCGCGTTAAAGCCGGTCGCTCGTTCCTTTAAAGCTTCAAATTAAATACTGTGATGTCGGGGTATTTAATTCACAGCTTTAAAAGAATGCGCGGCCTGCTTTAACGCGCAAAATGGCGCGTCTAAATCCCACATGTGGGATGTTTACACGCAGCGTCATTTTATGCAGCGTGTTCGCTGCACACATCTAAAAGCGGCCTCAGTCAGCAATAGAAACCTGAAACCCATTGTGGAGAATCCTGGTAGCCTAATGGATAAGCTGTTGGCATTGGCCCAGCGAAATTAGGGTTCAAATCCCATTTTAGTTGTGAACTTGCTAGGTAATCTTGCGTACATCACTATCTTCTGCCTCTGTTCCCCATCTGTAAAATGGGGCTCATAATGATATTCCTGACAGATTGTTGTGAGGGAGCTATGGATTGTAAAGCACTTTGAACACTGAAAGCTAGGGGGGCCAGATATGCAAATTTTAGAGAACACCTATGAGAAATACAGGTTGCAGGGCTGCATTGGAGTCAATTTCCTTTTTCCTGGAGGCAGGAGTCAATGCAGCCCTGCAACTTGTATTTCTCATAAGTGTCCTCTAAAATTTGCATATCTGTCCACCCTACTGAAGACTCTCTAAATATACCTCATGATCATGATCATTAATAATCCTCCACCTAATTGTTTCAGGCTGCAACAATTCCTTTTGTGGCAATTTGGAAAATGCCACGGATTCCACAGCCACAAAATCAGACCACCCAAGTGGGCTCCTGAGCTATTGTTACAGGCTGCCTCCACACTCCATCCATTTATGCTCAGTTCCCAAGGTTATCTTGAAAGGGCTAGAAATATATTTGTTTCTTTGTTTCCAATGAGAGAGACAGAAAATGGAAAAGCAGAGCAAGCTGGTTTTCGCTAAAGAAGAATAGACTGGCTTTTGCTCCATGCAGGTCCGGCCTTCGGGTTTGCGGGGCCCAGGGCAGATAAAATGTGGGGGCCCTGATGGCCTCTCCCCATTGGGGGCAATCTCTGTGGTGACCTGAAGGTGGTCACGTTTGGGGTTCTACTGAGAGGGATCGGTGCCCCCACAACCTGTTCTGCTGACAATAGAGGCCACTGCGGGACCCTCAGAAAGAGCAGGACCTGGGGCGGCCGCCCAGGTCGCTCTGAGGTAAGGCCGGCCCTGGCTCCATGATCATGCACTTGCCGCAGGGCAGCCCAAACTAGCAGCTCAGCAAAGGAAACAGGTGTTTGCACACTTCTAACCCAGGGCAAGCCTCTAGTGTGCCAACAGCAGAGCATAATCTGTAAATAAATCAATAAATAAATCAATAAAATAAAAAATCTTTTGCCATGGGTTCAAGCCTGACCCAGAAGCTACGGTTCTCAGCCACGTCAGGGCAATGAGCCCTATTCTAGTTAGCAACTCAATCACAGCCCAGCAGGCCAACTTGTAGGGTTGCCAGATATGCAAATTTTTACCAGCCACTTATGAAAAATACATGGTGCCAGCGCAACCCTGCAACATGTATTTTTCACATGTCCTTAATGAAAGCCAAATAAACCAGTTACGTTTTCTCTGGCTTTCTTTTCCAACCCTGAAATTGCCAATATCAGCCTTTACCTGGTCTTTCACACTCCTACTGAGGATATTTCCCAGGGCTCAGCCCCCTCTTGAATTGAATTGCCGGACCTGAGTTCTGACAAGCCCCCTCCCCCTCAAATTACACCCTGGGCAGCAGCCCCACATTCCCAGCTGTTTGTGTTCCGATCTCTGCTGCCCTTGGCAATGTGAGCACCAAGAAGCTAATTGTTCGCTAACCTTCAGTTGTTAAGGTCAGCCATCCCAGAGTTACGCAACTTTGGAAACAGCTGCTGGGCCTTTGAAACAGGCAGCAATTAAAATAAAACGCACACCCGCCACTCCAGCCTTTTGAGCCTCCCGTCTGTGTGCAAACCGCTAGAGTCACGTGATGGGCCAGGGCTGGGGGGTAGAGATGCTGACAAGACCTTCTGGAGGCCGATTTCAGTGACTGTCTTTTCCTTTTAGGAAACGCCACCTCGTCCCCTATCCCTGCCTCCGTACCCCACAGGCCCTGAGTTCTAGAGTTGGCACCTGCAGCTCTGACTGATTTCAGTGCCACCGGCATGACCAAGGCCAGTTCTTGTGGCTTTATTATTTAACTTTCCCTCCTGGCAGGCTCCAGTGGGTCCCTTGAGTGGCCATCTCATGAGTGGCAGCAATGAGGCATCAGCACAGCTGGGGAGTCATGCTCACCCTGTGATGACCCAGAGAGTGGCATGGTCAATGGGAGCTCCTTGAATTCTCTCTTGGCTGCAGAGAGGCACAATTATCAACCGCTGCAACCAGTCTACAACAGTGGGTGTTAACAAATGAGATGCTAGCCCCATGGAGTCTGGGTTTGGTCCATGCAGCCCCCACTCACATGTTTAGTGTGTACAGCCTCATAAATGACCGGCAGCCCCCTGCATGGATTTCTTGTGCATTTGGGCAGCCTCCATTCACAGATTTAGTATGACAAACCTAATACATAGGCAGGTGTTCTTCTCCACCATGCACCACCCACCAGCCCCTCCTTCCCAGTATCCCATGCACTACGATGATTTGCAGTTGCGGCAAACCATGGGAAGAAGAAGTCGCCCACGCTGTTTCTTTCTTCTGGGCTATGACTCCTGGAGGCAGTCCAGTGCCTGCTATCCTTGCCCACCCACAGAGGTTCATAACCTGGGTTTATATCCAAGAAGATAAGAATGTAAGAAGTGCCATACCAGGTCGGACCAGCAGTCAATCTAGCCCAGCATCCTGCCTCTGACAGTGGCCAACTCCAGAAGCTCCAGCGACGTACATGTACAGGTCATGGAGGTGTGACCCATCTCCTGCTAACCACTCTGAACTACTGGCAGCCAGGGGTTTAAGCCCCAAGTAGTAGGCATTTATGGCTCTAGCCTCTAAGAATTTATTCAATTTCCATTTGAAGCTAGTTGTGCTACTGGCTTTCACCGCCTCCTCTGGCAATGAGTTCCACAGCTGTTTTGTCCACTGCGTGACACTGACAAGTACAAAAAGTACTTCCTTTTGTTTGTTTTAAATCTGTTGCCATTTAACTTCAGAGAGTGTCCCCTTGTTCTCTTATTGTGAGAAAGGGCAAACAACAGTTTCCTATTTACTTTCTCCATGCCACTCATGATTTTATAAACTTCTATCATATCCCCCTCCTTAATCACTTGTTCCCCAAACTAAACAGCCCCAACCTGTTGAGCCTCTCCTCATAGGGAAGTCAATCCATCCCTTCTATCATCCTTGTTGCCCTTCTCTGAACCTTTTCCAGTTCTATGATATATTTCTTGAGATGGGGTGACCAGAATTGCACACAATAGTCAAGGTGGGGCCATGCCAAAGATTTATATAGCGGCATTACAATACTTTCCCTTTTATTTTCTAGTACCAAAGATTTATGAAGCAGCATTATGATATTTTCCCTTTTATTTTCTATTCCTTTCACAATAATAGGGGTAGTCTGCTGGAGGAAATTGTGGTTCAGTTCCATTTTACGGTTTTGGTTCTGCAACTTTGAGATTTAAATATGGATTCCTATTATGAGAAGTTATGAATTAAATTTGAACTGAATTCCCACCCCTACACAATAATGCTTAGCATTTGGTTTGCCTTTTTGACTGCTGCCCGACACTGAGCTGATATCTTCAAGGAAATACCCACAATGGCTCCAAGATCCTTCTCCTGAGTGGTTACATCCAGATTTGAACCTAGCATCATGTATGTATAGTGAGGATTATTTCCCCCCTATGTGCATCACTTTGCACTTATCAACAGCACTGGGTGGCTGGAATTAACCTTTTGCTGTTCCTCCATGTTTTCCTGGTCCCGTCAACACAGTGAAAAACAAAAAATATCAGATAATAAATGGAAGCCTTTGTCATGCAGCTGTGTCAATGCAAATACCCTCTCCAGATGCATTAACTTACTGTTCTGTTCTGTCTCCACTGCCTCCTCTACAAAGGTGGCATCTGTGCTCTCGCCCAGAATCTCGAGTGGCTCCTCAAACAAGGGCTGGTTCTCGAGGGGATACACCGTGAGAGTCACGGAGTCTAAGTCCACACCATCGACCTGTGCTGGCTCCAGGGTGGGGTCAGGCATGGAGGGGTGTCCACCAGCAGTCACGGGTACCATAACAGCAGTGGGAGCAGGCAGTGGGGGAGCCATATCCACTAGGAATGAGACACAGGGCCCTTGGGGGGGTGGGAGAGGGGGGCAGTTTTGGGATCCTTACTTTTGGTTTCGGTTTTTGCATTATGGTTCTCTTTTTCCTTTGAAGTCAATACGAAATCTGTTCCCATTGACTTCAGTGGGAAGGGGAACCAGAACAAAGCACCAAACAGGGATCCAGGACAGAAAAACAAACAAACCTGTCCCTAACCCCCACAACCCCCATCGCCTGGGACATGGGGGTCCAACCTCCTCCCCCACCCCCATTCCCCAGGGCCCAGTACCAGCCTTGGACAGTGGCAGTGGGGATCCACGTCCCTAACACCCTCAGGGCCTGTTTTTACCCCCACCCCATGGACCCTGCCAGCTGGCATGTACTTACCAGGCTGGGCCTTGGAGGATGGGGGTAAGGAGATGCTGTCTCCACTGCTGGCAGTGGCTAGGTCTTCTCTGCCGCTGGGTGGCCCAGCAGCCCAACCTGGGCCACTTTGCTGGGCCGCAGCCGTAACTGCTGCAGCTGTGGGAGGCCTGCAGTGCTGACATGCCTTCTTCCCAGAGCGCACTGCCACAACTCCCTGCTCCAGCAGCGCACATGTGCAAAATGGCCACCATAGTCTGGTACCCTCCAAGGCTGGTAGTCAGCCCCGTGGAATGGGATGGGGAAGGGTGGACCACTGTTCCCCTTCCCATTGAAGTCAATGGGAAGATTTCCCCATTGACTTCAATAGGAACATACAGAACTGAAAATCAGGAACTGTAACAGTCTGATTTTCAGACCCTTCGGTTTTAAGCCAAAACAGCCATTTTTGGACTTTTTCAGTTCAAACTGAAACCAAAATTCCCACCCCCTAATACCCCACCCATTTCTGGCCCCTCACAAAGGCACATCCAGCCACACAGGTGGAATGCAACTATGGGTGATTTCAAACGTTACGGCGGGCCCCATTCACCACGGGCCGTGGGGTGGTTCAGACCACGGCCTGGGGTGAAGGGGCGTGCCAACAGACGTGCACCACTGGTCCCCGGGCCGCGGGGACCGGCGAACCACAGCCCGTGGTGAATGGGACCCACCGTAAAGTCAGTTGTGGAACCGCGGATTGCGGCGAGGGCGGGGCCGCGTGGTGCAGCATGCTGCCGCCCCGCCACCTGCGTTCTGCACAGGCCCTCCCCCCACCGGACGGGCAGCGAGAGCAGCCAGTGTGGCCGCACTCGCCACCGCGGTCGGGGGGGAATGGATTCCACCACTGGCAGGGGTACGTGAACAGATGTTACGATTCAGTCACCCCTGCCGTGGTGGCCATTCACCACACTTCTGGACCCGCTCACATCCTCGGGTCCAGAAGTGTGGTGAATGTAAATGCGACCCCCGTTTGACTGTGGTGAACATCTGGCGGGTAGCAAACAGACGTTCACCACAGTCAAACGCAGGCCACGTTTGAGTGTAGTTCAGGCGTGGTGATGATGAATCTTGGATTCGTCACGTCTGAAATCACCCTATGGCTCCATCCACACAGAGGAACTGGTCAAGGAACTTGTAATAGGGTGATGTTTGCCACTCCACGGCCAGAGGCAAAGTTGTTGTCCCGGTTCTCTTTGTATCTGAGCCTCAAGTCCTTGGGCCACTGTTGGCACTGGCTCACAGTCCAGGTATAGCCCTGCTGTGCCATTTGGACCGAGAACTCTTGGAATACCGTCTCTTTTCTGTAGCACTTCACCAGAGCATATTGGACATTCTGCTCCTCCCATAGAGTGATGAAGAAGGCCTTGGTCTCTTCCTCGACCCAGGGAATGCAGTATTGGCGAGCAGAATGGTTGTCAGAGAGCAACTGCATTTACACGGTGGTGTTAATGGTGCTGGTTGTTGCCTGGATGTCAGTTTGACCAATGGCTCTGGTTATGGTAATCCTCTGAAAGTCATTACAGAGAATGCAATGGCTGGGGGAAAGCAAGTGCCAGGTACGTGTTGCCAACCTGGAAGAGCTGGGAGAACACACGTTTGAAAATGATACAGTGGGCTTTTAGGCAAATGTAATGTGTGCGCCAGTGAGAACGAGAGTGGAGAGAGGGGCAGGAAGTGGATGCACCTCAGAACACTCTAGGATTTCCCCCCTCTAATCTGTGGTGCTGACGAACCTGTACGTGTGGAGACTGCACACAACCTAATTGATGGGACGCGGACACATGGGCGCACATTAGTCTGCATTCATCTGCATGGCGGACTCCACATGTTCTGAGATCCCATCATGAATGTGGGGGGGCTGCATGTCTGGTGGGTCGTGGCCACATGGCTAGCCGGGGAGAACACTTAATAAATGGGTAGGTGGACACCCACTTGCCTACCATCTCATTTGTTAATACCCACTGTTATTATCACTATACCTCCTCCTTCAGGGTTGCAGACATTCTTGAACTATTAGGGGCTTAGGCAGGGCCCTGTGGATTCTGTGCCGCTGCGATCGTGATGCTTTGTGGAATTTGTCACTTTGCCAAATTGTTGCAGAAATTGCCTCTGGCATCACAGAATCACAGTCTGAGTGGGGATTACTGTGAACAATCAATGGGATTCTGGCACTATGAACTAGCCAATGGGATGCCACCGCTGGAAGTTCTTGGCATACGGTCTAGCACTATGACACCTGCTGCCATAACCACTGAAAGGACCAGATGCTGAATAGAAGAGTCCCCAGCTGTGGTATTTTTTATGTTTTTAAGACATGAGAATCCAAAGTGGATGAAATGGCATGCTGGAAAACTCATTTACATTCAAAAATTTGCATAACTTTCAGATTTATTCTGTTTGCCTAATCAGAATTTTCCATTTGTGGAATCTGAACTTCTTGGTCACAGAATGTGGGAGGGAGATATAGAATATGCGAGCCCTGGGCTTAGGCAAGGATGTTTACTAGAGGTGGGACATCAGGCCAAATACTGGCTACTGGTTTTACCGGTTACCGGTTTACAAAAAACCAGATTACTGGATTAAAACCAGATTACCAGTGCCGGATTTATTGCATTGATTTAAATGGGGAACTAAAAATACCTCCCCACCTCCCCTTCCCAGGCTGTGTGGGTGGAAGGGGGGGCACCCCCCACACACGATGCCCAGCCTGGATTTTTTTTAAAAAAAATTCCCCCTAAATCCCTACTAGTGCGGGCTCCGGGCCACTGCTGGCGACCCGGAGCCTGCACCAGCAGGTACTAGGGTGATCCCTGGGGTGGGGGGTGGTTTAACACACACCCCACCCCAGGGATCAACCTACCTCCCCACCCAGGGATCGCCTACCTTTGGCGCTCTGGGCGGTGGTCCGGAGACTTCAACACTGGCTGTGGCTGCCGGCTTCAGCGTTTTGTAGGCCTTCTGGGGAAACCCGGAAGTTCCCCAGAAGGCCTAGAAAGCTCTGAAGCCGGCAGCCACAGCCAGCGCTGAAGCCTCCGGACCGCCGCCGCCTGGAGCACCAAAGGTAGGTGATCCCTGGGTGGGGAGGTAGGGCGATCCCTGGGGTGGGGGGGTGTTAAACCACCCCCCCACCCCAGGAATCACCCTAGTACCACAGTACCTACCTGCTGGTGCGGGCTCTGGGTCGCCGGTGGTGGCCCGGAGCCCACACTAGCAGGGACTTCGGGGAAAAAATGTTTTTTAAAAAATCCAGGCTGCGCAGGGTGGGTGGGGGGTGTCCCCCCTTCCACCTGCGCAGCCTGGACTGGGGAGGGAAAGTGTTTTGGGGGGGTTGTTTCTTTTTTTACATTGCGGCCATTCATTTCAATGGATGGAGGCACCCCGGAAACAGGTACGGAGAGTGAGAGGGGGCCCACACAGCAGCACCTGGGGGGGGGGCTCCATGTGCTGCTCGCCAGTTCCAGCTTGCTTCCGTCCCCGGCCATGCCTTTGCATCAGCGTGAGGGATCCCTGCCACCTGGACCTGCCTCAGACCACTGCAGTGCCTTCCCCGGCTTGGTTGCCCTCCCCCTGTGTCCGTGCTCTGTCCCTATGGGGGCCCCTATGACTTTGAGTGTCTGTGTTGCTGTTGGGTGTCCTGTGTTGTCAATGGGGTTCTGGGTGCCTGTCAGCGATCCCTGGTCTGTTCCCAGCCTGGTCCCCTCAGCTTCCTTGGCCCGGAAGCTCCCAGCTCATTGTCTGTCCCCCCCCCCCGTGTGCGTGCTGCTGTGTGTGTTGGCCTTTCCTGTGTGCTCCTCTGTTCCTTCCTTCCTTTCCCGTTCGGGTATGTTAGCGCCCGTGCGTGTTTGTTTTTTGTGTTCTGTCGTGTGTGCGGTTTCCCTGTGCCTTTTGTGTGTGCTGCCTCAGCAGCTCTTCTCCCTCCTCCCCCTCTCTTCCCATTTCCCTTGTGTGGGTGTTTCCTTTTGGTGCGTGTGGCTTCGTTTGCCCTCAGTCGGCCATGTCTGCGTCCCGCCCCGGCCCGGTGTCTTCTGGGTGTTTTGACCACGGTCCGGAACCAGCGTAACATCGGTTATGCTGCCCCGGGCCGTAGTCCATCCATCCGTTTCCTTGCCGTGGTCCCACTCCCGTCACGTCTGTTTGCGGCTTTCCTGGTCCACGTGTGTGTATGTGTGTGTGTGTGTGTTAGCCGGCTCACCACGGTTGGGAATCCGCTGTGGTGACCCAGGAGTGCGTCACATCTGAAATTACCCAGTAAGTGGCACAGGGTGACGGGTGTCCAGGATGTGGGTGTATGGTGAGTTTGGGGCATAGTGTGGGAGGCAGGACTAGAAATGGTGCTGGGAACAGAGTAGGATGGCCAGATATGCAAATTTTAGAGGACACTTATGAGAAATACAGTTGCAGGGCTGCCAATGCAGCCATTTAACCTGTATTTCTCATGTGTTCTCTAAAATTTGGTCATATCTCTCCTTTAAAAGAGGACGCTTATGAAAAACACATGGTGCGGTGCTGCACTGGAACCAATGCAGCCCTGCAACATGTATTTTTCGTAAGCGTTCTCTTTTAAAGGGGAGGTATGGCCACCCTAACCCTAGAACAGGACTGGCACAAGGGAGAGGTGTTGCTCCTGCCATCTAGTTTTCCTGACTTACTACCAGTCAGGCTTAGAATCATGGCTGGCAGTCAATCAGAATGGATGCAAATAGGGAAGTTGGATGTTGCTCTAATTCCTTATTAGTGGGATCATCGTGCCTGTGGTTTGGACATTATCCTGGCCACAACTGCCATTGGCATTTAAACACTGAACCCCTGCCTTGGGTTCGCTTGGCACTAACTCAAGATTCTTTCCTCCTTCGTAAAGTTTTCTGGGCTCTTGTCTCATAGCTGACATCTGACTCACAGAGCCCCCTGCGGAGCAAACACCAGGACGTCCCTCCCAGCTCATTGTCTGTGCAATGAGAGAGCATGTGCAATGAGTGCTCCAGCCACTGGTCCTGGCTTGCTGCTTGGGGTGTCATAGACCCACAGATAAGGAGAGACAAGTACATTCCTGAGGCTGAGAAGTTGCAGGTGCACGTGCTTAAGGTTAGAGGGAACTAAATTCAGAGTGAGGAGGAAGAGGACATAATTTCACTTATGATGAGCTAGGGAAAGCCTGACGGAAGAGGTAGGTTTTCAGGAGGGATTTGAAAGTTGATTTGAAAGTTGGGAGGGAGGAAGCAGAACGTATCCAGGCAGGGAGTTCTAGGCATGAGGGGCACCAAGAGAGACAGGGCAAAGGTGTTTAGAGGAGCAAGGGGGTCACAAGCAGCCGAGGGTGGGAGCAGAAGAGAAGCAAAGCTACCAGGCAGGAGTGTGGTGAGATACAAGAGCAGAGAGGTATGGAGAAGTAAGGCCATGAAGAGCCTTGAAGGTGAAGACCAGGAGCTTGAGCTAAATGTGTTCCTGTAGAGGGAGTCAGCATAGGGCAGAGAGGAGGGACTGAACATGGTCAAAGTGTTGAGCAAGGTGGATGACTTTGGCAGCAGAGCATTGAACGGAGATGAGGGGGCGAGATCAGAGCAGGGGAGACCAATAAGGAGGAAGTTGCAGTAGCTAGTCAAGGCGAGAGATGACTAGGGTTTTTGTGGTGGAAACAGTAAGGCAGGGCTGGATTATAGCAATATTATACAGAATGAAGCGACAAGATTTAGCAACAGCCTGGATCTGAGGCTTAAAGGAGAGGAAGGAGTCAAAGATGAATCCCGGACTGCGTTCTTGAGGGACAGGCTGGATGGTGACTCCCTCAATGGAAATTGAGAGGGAAGTAGGAGAGGAACGTTTTGGGGGAAGGTGAGTTCGGTCTTGGCTATATTAAGCTTGATTTGGTGGTGAGACATCCAGGCAGAGATGTCAGAGAGACAGTCACTGATACGAGACTAGATGCAGGGGGAGAGCGTGGGAGTGGACAGAGAGAGCTGCATATCATCAGCATACAGGTGGTACTGGAAGCCGTGAGATTCAATGAGTTTACCCAGAGAAAAAGTGTAAAGTGAGAAGAGAAGAGGGCCCAAGACTTCCTCTCTCTTCTCTGCCTCAAGGTGCACGGTTTAGATTCGTAAGTTATACCCAGAAGTCGACACAGGCGATATCAGGGGTGCATTTTCCCTCCGCTTTGAATATTAGTACAAGCTCCAAGGGTTAAGAGGTGTGTTCAGAAAGATCCAGATCATGGATCTGTCCCATGGAGCTGTCCCCTGTCCTTGTGTGCATGCCCTCTTGTCAGTCTGGTCCCTTACCCTGAGCTCAGTCTTTCAGTACTTGGGGATCGGAACTGGATCCAGGGGCCAGAGCCAGGAACTGGCAAGGGGCCAAATGAAAAACTGGGAAACCAGAACCGATTTTTGTTCGTGAGGACAAAAAAGTTCAGAGACAAAATGGACCTAAGTTATGAATCACTGCAGTTTCGAGGCTGGAGCAGGACACGCATTGTGAAGAGGACTGGCCACCTGGAACGGATTATGTGGGGAAAAGCCCCCAGCTCACAAAGAGGTCAAGGAAAAACACAGGATGATGGATAGGGCTAGTGAAGCATAGGGATGGGCGAACAGAACGGAGTTCGGAAATTCAGTTCAGTTCGGTTTGGTTTTAAATTCGAGTTCAGAAATTCGGTTCGGTTTGGTTTAAAATTCGAGTTCAGTTCGGAAGTTCGGTTCGGTTGACCGAACAGACCAAGTTCGGTCGAATTCCGAACCAAGTTCAGCCACTCAAAACCAGGGTTTTTTTTGCGTGTGTTGCCACTAGGGATGGGCGAACAGAACAGAGTTCGGAAATTCGGTTCGGTTTGGTTTTAAATTTGAGTTCAGTTCGGTTCAGTCGACTGAACAGACTGAGTTCGGTCAAATTCCAAACTTCCGAACCACATTCACCCATCCCTAGTGAAGAAGCAGAGTGAACCGGGCATGTTGTGCCGTTCCTTGCCAAGACATGGTGTGCTGTACCCTGCTGTACTATTAGGCAGTACAGCACTGGTTGTGCTTTGCTGTACCATGCCCGCCTGGGATGACCTGGGTGCATCAACTTGACCTACACATCCTGTGCTCTGCTAGGCTTGGTGCAACATGCTCGGCCATGTGTCAGGACCCAGGTCTTGAATCCTCCTTGCCCCTTGGGATCCTGGAACAGTGGGTGCTAAGAAACAAGACGGCAGGCTGCTTTGGCCCGGACCTGGCCTGCACGTGCGTTTAGGTGCTGCCAGATGCTGGCCCAGGATTGCTCTAGGCCGTGTTGGCAACTAGCTGAAGCTGTGATCCCCAGAGACCTCCAGTCTCACAGGCCAGGCTAAGGTCTGCCCAAACAGGACAAAGCAGGCCAGAACATGTCAACATGTCTGGCCCGGATCAAGTCTGCTGACCCGGATCAGGTGACTGTCATAGGCTGCCCATCATGGCAGGGAGTGGAGCACTGGGCACAGCACGGGCACAGGGGCAGGTGACCGCATGTTCATGTGTCACCCTCCCACCAGGCCCTAGCCACATGAACGTTTGTTCCACAGTCTGACCTAGTCTGAATCACGTCAGCGGCGGTTCCCTGACCTGGCCCAGGTTGTGATGGCGGTGCTCCATCACATTTATAAACAGCCAGTGACTGGGCCTGCACTTCCACTGTTTCTCCTTGGCTCAGGCCCATCCACTACCCTCAAGAGGCCACCCTACCTCCTCCTGACCCTATCCCTCCTGTCTGACCACCTTGTCCCAGCCCCTGCCACGCCTCCTAGCTTCCTGATTGGCTGCCTGCCATATATAAGAAAGGCCTGCAGCCACAAGAAGCTGAGTGGATCATCTGATTTGTTTGTACAGTGTGAACTGCCCCCAGGCCTGATCCCTAAGTCTGCCCACACTCTGGACAATGGGTCCTTAGGCCATGTGCTGTACCATGCCAGGCTGGGTCAAGCTGGATACCTCATGCCTAGGTGTTCTGTGCCATGCTAGGTTGTGTGTGCTGTGCTCCCCAGCAGGTACTTCTAGCAGTGTGAATGATGCAATAGTATGGGTCTGGGCTGACCATGCCCTGTACACTCTTGTTCTCCATGTTTGCCCATTGCTGAGCTTCCATCTCGGATGTTGCTGCAGCCTCACCTCAAAAACATGCCTCTCATTCAGCTCACACTTCAGAAAGCTGCAGGATTAATGGGCTTTGCTCTCTGTCGGGCTCAGCCAGGAATCAACAGGAAAATTGCTATGATGAAGTCATTAAAACCAAGCCAGATAAACACCAGAAGGGAGAGTGACAAGTCCAGTTCATGTCCCTCAGAGGGGAGGAGAGGTTTGATTTCTTAGTGGGTACGAACTTCAGAAGCCCCTCGAGCCTCCTGCCATCACCAAGGAGCTCTGTGCTGCTTAGGGCCAAGAGAAAAATCAAAGGGACTAGGTGGGAAAGCCTCAGAGGCTTGTGAAACCCTAGGCTCAGGTTACTAGATATCTCCTGAAGCTTTTCATCTCTCATTTTAGTCCAAGACTAAACCTCAGGCTGAAATTCAAGCCCTAGATTTTGTAGTTGTTTCCAGTAGGACTCGGCACATTTGAGGCATGTGGCTGGATATGTAGTAGTAGTAGCAGTTGTTTATTGTTTGACCATAGGTCGCAACAAATATAAATATAAAATAAGGGTAAGCGAAAAAGCAATGCATAACAATATCATATAACAATTACAAGAAATAAAATAATGCGCATCGGTTCCTATGGACTATGAGCGTAAGCTAACACCTGCTATAGCCTAATGGAAAAGGAAGCTTACTTGGGTATAACTCATCCTTGGGTGAGTAAACCCGGCCCATAACGAGGACCCCTCAGCTGCAAGCTCACTTCCAGCCTTATCCTTCCCAGGGGTTACGCGGATCAGCACTCAACCCCCAGGGGTAATCTACTTCAAATAGAACTGCCTTACCCTTCCCGGGGCTTCCCGGGGCTTATGTACACTTAACCCCTGTATATAGCAAGGAAAAGGAGCAAGCCTTGTCCGTCTCGGGGCTTGTGGTGGCAGCACTTGGCCCCTGGTGGTGGGCAGGTATAAATGAAAATTTAGCCTTGTCCTTCTCGGGGCTTGTGTCGGCAGCACTTTACCCCTGCAAAAAAAGGGTATCTAAATTAAGGGCGGGAGTACCCAGGGGTTACCTTTTAAATATAAAGAGACATGAAATGCTACATTGGTCAAGGGATCAGAGCAGGCATGAGGCAATAAACAGATAAACAAGCTTATTCCCAGCACTACCACTCACTCACTGGAGTCCACCGTAACTGACAAATATATACAATTAAACGTGACTAATAGACTGGATAGAGAAAGCTTATCTGTCCCCTTTCGATTAGCAATACAATAAGGGGACTTCACAGTCCAAGAAACTAGTAGTAAAGGACTTTCAAGGAGATAAACAAAAGCTACCAGCGGTATCCTTGAAGTCCAGAAAATTTTGCCTGCAGCGGACAGCTTGCGTGATATAGGATGCAGTATCTTTTATATCCTGAGATGAAGTGCTGGTTAACAACAAACATAACAAGAGCTCTATTGAAGCATCCGGAAACCTTTGGGTAAATGGCAGCAAGTATTTTTCCCTCAAGGAGTCATAGAGATGGCACGAGAAAAAAATGTGGGAAACTGTCTCGACCGCCGAATGGTCGAATGGGCATACCCTATCCAAGAAGGGAGTTCCTTGAATCCGCCCTTCGAGAACCCGGGAGGGGAGGGAATTTGCACGGGCCCTAAAGATGAGCCTCTTGGCTCTAATTGTAATAGGGGCACCCAGATAGGCGGGGCTCTGTCCCTGAGCAGGCAGCCATGTCAAGTAGGAGCTAACATGAGGAGAGGAGTTAATGGCAGCTATTTCTGTCTGCCTATTGATATCGTTTGCTCTTATCTGAATTTCTTTCCAAATCGTTCCTGTTGTTTTATGTCCCAGGTACTCAACTGAGAGTCCTATGGAGCGTAGATAAGAGCAAATTTTCTGTTGCCAGGGACTGGCCCATGCATCCTTCAGCATCTCTTTAATGAGCTCAGAGGTACAGACATAGTGGATTTTCCACCAGAATTTTAAGGCGGATTCAATGGCTAGTTGGGCCCAGCCTTGATATGGTATAATTTGTCTGCAGTCCCCAGCATCTGATAGGCCTCTCCTTACAGCTTCTTCTTTTTTAATATTGTGATGCTTTTGATTTTAAGGTGATGGAAGGGTTTGATGGAATATGGGGGAGAGTGTTGTGTGGACTGTGGGCTGAGAATGCTGTGATTCCCCCCACCCTCCACTCCCACTATGAAGGAGGGGTACAGGCCTGGGGAAAGCAGTAGGGATGGGCGAACAGATCGCTGTTCGGGTTCAGTTCGGCTGCGTTCGTTTCATTCGTTCGGTTCGGATGCGTTCGGTTTGTTCGTTTGGTTCGTTCACCGAGTTTGGGTTTGGCTGTTCGGTTCGTTCATCCGAACAGGCAGTTCGGTTCAGCAGTTCGGCCGTTCGGGAAATGTTGTTATGGGTGTTTTTTTGTTTTTTATATGGTTTTTTGGTCTTTTATTGGGTTTTATATGGTTTTCTTTTCTTTTTTATTTGGGTTTTTTTGTTTTTATATGGGGGTTTTTTATTATTATTTTTTATCTAATATTATATATATCTATCTACACTAAATTTAACTGCTATTTATTATTCTAAATGCTATGAACTAAATGGATTATCTAATAAGTACACAGGCCTACTCCTACAAACACTAAAACTAAATCACTAACGCTATCTCTATCACTAAGCTAACTCCTATAACTCTCTACATCTATCTATCTATCTATCTATATCCATATCCATATCCATATATATACATATACATATATATATGGATATATATACATCCCATATATATGGGATGGGGTGGGGGAATCACAAACAGAAGAGGAGTCTGTAGTGAAATACATACATTACATACTCAGTGAGTCTGTACAGTGCATAACACAAGGTTTCAGTTCAAGGTTTAAGTTTTATTTCAGTACAAAACTGAAATGAAACTTAAAGCAATCTAAAAATCCTACTCAACGCCTGCTGTTCAGGAACAGTGACTAGCTCAGAAGGTGTTGGGAAGGGGGGGGCAGATAATTAGTTTCGTTTCTTGCAAGCCTCTCCACCCCTGGTGCCTGGAAGTCTGCTCCTCAGTGACTACACCTCCCTGTCATGTTTGACCTTCCAGTGAACCTTTTTTTGCCACCCGAACTCATCTGAACGCGATCCGAACTTACCAAACTGTTCGGCCATTTTGCCGTTCGGTGTTCGGATTGTTCGGTTTGTTCGCATTCGTGTTCGTGTTTGGTCATCCGAACAGTTTGAGTTCGGGCCGAACTCCGAACTTCCGAACCGCGTTTGCCCATCCCTAGAAAGCAGAGGGCAAGTGCCGTGCTCCCTCATGGAGGGCTGGGTAGTATAGGCATGGAGGAAGGTTGGGCGGGGGCTCCTCCAAGGGAAAGACGGGGAAGTCAGAGGGTTGGCATTTGATAGGTGGGTATTTTATGGGGATTCAGTGGGGTTTTTAGTTTTTACATTGTAATTAATTGTGGGGGTTTGATTATATCATAAGCCACCCTGAATCCCTCAGGGGGAAAAAAAGAGTATTGTGGATATAAATACCCTGTAGTAAATTCAGATGTGACTCTGCCCATGAACTTGGAGAGTGGTCTCCTTGTTGGGAAGCTCGGTTAGGGTTTCTGGGGTCTGGAGCAGAGACCAGTGAACTTGCACCTCCATGCACTGCTGGGAATGATTCTTGGCAACCTGGTTACACAGAACCAGTGTTACCCTGGTTACGTTGAACCAATGCAGCCCTGCACCATGGATTTTTCAGCAGCAGCCTGGATTAAAGGGGAGGCATGGCAACCCTGAACACACATGAACTCCTTGTTCCCCCCCCCCAGCCCCCCAAAAGTCAACAACTCACAAGCAAAAGTTTAGGAAACAAAGTTGAAGCTTGGTGCCCAACTCCACTTCATCCATTCCTTCTCTCCAGGGAAGGGAAAGACAACAGCAGTGAAATTTCCCTTTGCATTTCCATGGGGGCAGCCGTTTCCTCCCATCATCAGCCAGCTCCAAAGGCCCCAGTAAAACTCGCTTTTTTGCAAGAGTGCAAAGCAGCTGATAAAAATCAGCTGCCACCTATAAACGCTCGGTGGGCATTTCAATTTAAGAGCTGATTTATGAGTTTGTGCTTCCCTGAAAATCCAAAAGGAACTTATTTCTCCATTAAGTCAGATGACAAAGCATACAAAAATAGAAAAGTGTTGGCTTTGTGCTCCCTGCAAATACTATTTTAATAAGGTGGCCCCAGCCACTAATCTCATTTTATTGCATTCTTGAGAGGCAGCACTCGGCCCAGCAGAGTTGGCAAAGGGGCTCATTCCAGAAATAGAGGAGACTGAGGGCCCACTCTTGCTCAGATCAAGATCTGTTGAATCAGGGTGAACTGAGGAGGGGACATCCTTCTTGTGGCCAGGAAGAGTGGCTCAGGGTGTTTTCAGACAAACAAACTATCCCAGGATAATTGAAATAATCTCCGATGTTTATGATCCTGGGATAACAAAGTGGTATTTCTTTGACGGACATTTCTATCCCGGGATAACTTTATTCTGGGATAGCCATGTGAACAACACATTGATTTATCCCGGTGATTAGAGTCTCTGGGATCAATATCAATCCCACGGTGCTTTTTGTTCGTGCACGGCGCACTGATTTCTGGGATTGAAGAAAATCAGATTTTCTTCATTTTTCTGATTTCTGAGTTGAAGAAAATAGAAACTCATCTCTTTGTTGTGCGGGTATTTAAACTTGGCACTCCGCAATGCATTGTGGAATGATGATGGTGGTAATACAATCACCCCACAGTCATGTGCTCCTAACTACCATAGAGGCAGACATTAAAATGCCTAACAGTCTGTCAGGTCTTGCCGTTAGACGCTGTGGCGCTAATCACCGGGATAGTCACTATCCTGGGATGGACATTATCCCGGGATAGTTGAACGCTCGGGTGTTATAAACCCCAGTAAACTGGGTTTTATAACACCCTGATATTTTTGTTATCCCATGATGATAATCACTGTTTACAGCATTCAGACAGACATGGCATCCCAGGATTAAAGCAATTATCCTGGGATAAATGTCAGTCTGGAAATGCCCTTAGTTATGCGCACAGAAGTCACATCTATCAGCCCCCAGAATACAACTCCCTCTCAAGGACTAGAGAGGCTGCAGTGGATGGCGGAGCAGAACCCAGCATGGTTGCACTCCAAATGAGGTGATGACCTTGGGAAGGAACTCGTTGTTATATCCTTGTACAGTTAGAGCATTTGAAATGCCCTGACTGGTACAGACGCCTTGGTTGAAAAATCATAGGCCACTTTATTCTGCAGTTCCTAGCTCACAGACCTCTTAGGCTTAGCCAACTAATTTGTCTTATATAAAACCTGATGTGGACTCTGCTGGATCTGTCACTAATAAAGGGCATTCCTACACACCGGCTAGGGTCGATGGAAATAGGGCTCTGTTACACCTTGAACCTAGTGCTGCTGCCTTTTAATGTTACCTTTATGATACGTCCGTTACCCTCAGGCCAACTTCCGTTTTGGAATACGGAATTAGATACTGCCGAACATTTGAGAATTTTATTTTATTTATTTTACAGATTTCTACCCCGCCCCTCCTGCAAACAGCTCGGGACGGCTTCCAACAATAAAAATATATAATACATAAAAACAATTTAAAACAATCAATAATAACAATCATATATTAAAACAGGGAAAAGTTATTGAGGGAAAAGGTGACAAGCCGTGACATTATAAGTCTTGCTCATTTGTGTACTGGTGGGGATCGCTGGATAATTAATGTTTTATTTAATTCTCACCCTGTGGTGAATAGCATTTTCCAACAGGCTAAAAGCCTCAGGGAGAGGAATATTCTTGTCTCCAAAGCATATCGTGGGAAGCCAGGAGACCTTCCTTCAGTTCCCCCACTGGCTTGTCGGGCTCTTAAACCCCCTCAATGCTCTAAGAGTAAGGCGAGCCGACGGGCAATTTTAGTTCGCACCTCTAGTCCAGGCCAGGTTAGGGGAAATTTGCCAAAGACTTTGTCCCCAACTGGCTCTGGAAACCTGATTGTCAGTGGGAGGGGGCAGGAAGGCAGGGAGGAGAAGGGGTACGTTCGCCCACACACTCCGGGTGGACTCAAAGGGCTCTGTTTAGGCAATCGAGGCTCCCAGTTGCCCGTCAGGATAGTGTGTGGGCCGCTCAGTATGCTTTCGCACCAAGAGCTTAGGCCCCTATCATCATAGGGCACAGAGCAGTCCAAGGGATGGGGCTCCACACATCCACAACTCCCAAATACCACAAAGGGGGGACACGGGTGAGGAATGGTGAGGGGAGCAAGGCTCGGGGACCCAAGGTAGGAGGGAACGGAACCGGGTCTGTCACACCGAAGGGGGAAGGGAGGAAAGGGAATTATCCCTGGAGGGGACGGGGGCAGAGACACCCTGGCCCGCAGGCCCTTATGCACGTCCTTACTCACCAGGGAGGAGGGGGAGGTTTCTTTCACCAACACGTACTCCAGGACACACAGAATCTAAGTTGAGCACACAGGACACAAACAGGCAGGGAGAGGGAATCACAAACGAAGGAACGAGGGGGCAGTAGGCAATGCAATACAGTCAAGCTCGAGGGTACTTAGCTGTCAAGCAGGGGGCCAGTCTTCACAGACACGCACGCTCTGTTCACCGGCACAGAGCTCTGGAAGCTGCCGGCAGATAAAGGTCTAGCCCCACCCCCTGCATGCGCCCACAGGCGCTCAGACTGGCGTGGTGGGGGGCGGGGCCTTGTTGCGTCCTCTGAAGGCCCTGGCTGTGGTACATCTTGCGAAGGGGGCGGGGCCACGGGCGGCGTTGGCATGGTTTCCTGCGGCGGCCTGAGTTGCAGCCCGCAAGGGGTGGGGCTTGCATCCAGCGAGGTGCGTCGGGGGGGCGACCCCGACCGCTGACGCTGATAGATTTAGTAAATGTTACAGAAATGGAGGTTGACCCTCAGCAAGGGGGCAGATTTTTTTCTCTTCCTCCCCCTGAAAGAAAAGGGGAGTTAATTGTTCAGGCACAAGGTCCCGCCGAACTCAGTGCTCAGAAAATCATTATTGAGCAGATGAATATGCTCCAATCACAGCTGGAGAGGGCTAACATTAGCCATGCCTGTAATAGCCCTGGAGTCTGTTTGGCATCTGACTCCTTAGCGGGTCAGCCGCCAGCCCCTCTAAGTTCTTCTATCTTGGTGTGTACGTCTATACAAGGTGCCATCCAACCTCCTACAAGGAGCCGAGCCACCCTGGCCCCTTCCTTTGTAGATAAAACAAGGAGCTCCCTTATATCAAAGAACAATTTGCCCCAGGAGCAGGGTTTGATTGGTGCTTGCAGGAGTGTGTGTGTGTGTGTGTGTGTGTGTGTGTGTGTGTGTCTGTAATCCTAAATGAATTGCAGGAGGTAAATCCCGTAAGGCTGGTCCAGCAGAGGGACGGACAGTTTTTTAGCCATGGCTCCCTGGCATCCCCTGCCCGGCCTACCGATTCAATTGCCTCCACACTGGCAACAGGGGACAACAAAACTGTAGGTTCCTCTGTGAGAAGTTTCCCTCTTAGCCCTGTTTGGTTTGTTCTTGGCTCAGGCCAACTAGCCGCACAGCCTATTTCTTCTAATAGCCGTCATAGGCAGGTTGAGGTCCCCACTGCTTCTGTCCCAAGTGCCCATACTCAGACCAAAGACTATAGCCAGTCCATTCCCCTTGCCCCTTCGCCTGAGAGTTTCCCCTCACAATATCAATTCCATCGGTGATTTGGGTGAAGACTGGGGAGGAGTTGACTGGATAGCAATGGGTCTGAATATTTAAGAATTGGAACACTGCGGGATGGAGAAAACGAATGCTGGACCTAGATTTCAAATCCCTGCTTGGCAATTATATTTTTCTTTTTCAAGAGACGTGGGCTGATGGGGCTCTTTCTTGCCAGGGATATGAGGTGTATAAACTTAATGCAACTGCCTCCAGTACTAGAGGCAGACTGAGTGGGGGCTTAGCTCTTCTAATTCGCATGGGGATGCAGACCGGGGTCATCTTGGTTGAGTCCTTAAAGTCATACTTTGCCTTATGGCATTGTTCTTTACAGCAAGGCTTTGAATTTTTGATTGCTAATATTTATGCCCCTCCTTTCGCATCCCCTTACGACTCGGACGATTTTTGGTCCTTTGTCATGAGGGCGATCCAGGATGCTTTCTTGAAATTTCTGGATGTAAAGTTAATTATGGGGGGTGATATGAACATTCGTACAGGGAACCATGCTGCATCCCAGGTGGCCCTGGACTCCAAGGAAGCAATATTCCCCCCATATAATAACATTCGTTTTTCTAGGGATCTGGTTAAAAGCCCTAGGGCCTATAGGCTGACCCAATTCCAGAATGCCCTAGACTTAATTATTCTAAGTGGTCTAATCCCAGGAGACTTAGAGAATCAGTTTACTTACCACTCTGTTCGGGGCTCTAGCGTGATAGATTACTTTTTGACATCATTAGCTTGCTGTCTAATGTATCTGAATTGAAGGTCCTTATGGCAGTTGAAACTGACTACTTACCTTTAGCCCTGTTGATTAGAATTGTCCACACCCCTGATGTGATTTCGCGCCCTGCCCTAATGGAGCAGCACCAAGCAAAGGGGCAGTCTGGTCGGGTTCGAAGGAAATGGTCTATAAAGCTGGGTGAAGCTTTTTCACTATTCATTTGCACTCAATCTGTCCAAGATCTGTGTAGTCAGATCTGTGCAATGTCCCCAGACTCATTACTAGCTTTTGAAAATTTAATTGATCTGTTTGACTTTGTACCCTTGTTGTCATCTGATAGTTCTGGTGGTATCAGGAGGCCAGCCAAATCTGGTTGGTTTGACATGGACTGTGTTAAAGCTAGGAGATCCCTTCGGCTGGCTGTGGGTAGGATGAAGCACTTCCCGTCGGATAGTAATAGATTGAGGGTGATGAGAATCAGGAATTCCTACAGATTATTGCTAAGGGGAAAGAAGGCTGACCATCAGGTGGCTAAATGGCAGCAGCTACATCAAGCGGCCCGGAGGAATGATTCTAGATTATTCTGGGCCCTGATAGCCCAAGCAGGGCCTGGTTGTTCCTTTGAATTAAATAATTGTATCTCGCTGCTTAAATGGCTATCGCATTTTGAGAGGTTGTTTTCTAAGCCAGTCAACCTCCCTAAGGAAGTTGACTCTTGTCAAATAAGTAAATTTCAAGACTGGCCGCCTGTTATTTCAACCGATCTCCTTGATTTCATAGCATTGATAAAATCAGGTAAGGCCCCAGGAAATGACCTTATTCCCCTCCCCCCCCCCGACCTGTTACAACATGAGGCCTCATGGTGGGCAGCCTTATTAGCCCCATTGTTTACAATGATCAATAGGACAGGGTTAATCCCTAAAGCTTGGCTTAGGAGCCTGGTGATCCCAATTTTTAAAAAAGGAGACTCTAGTGACCCTTCTAACTATAGGCCGATTAGTCTATTGTCGGTAAGCTCTATGCAAGGTATCTCCTGGGTAAACTTCAGCAGTGGCTAGAGGAGAAGGCAGTCATTTTCCCGGAACAAGCAGGCTTTAGACCTGGCCAATCCACAGTGGACCATGTTTTTGTCCTTAAGCACCTAATAGCTAAATATGCCTTAACTAAATCTGGTAACTCCTTATATTGTTGCTTCATGGACCCGAAAGCTGCGTTCGACTCTATAGACAGGGAACGCCTGTGGTTGAAACTTAGCAAATCCTCTATAGATGGTCGCCTGCTTTTCTTAATAATTAAGTTACATCTTGACAATACTCTCCAGGTTCGCCCTGCACTGAAGCAGCCTCTCACAAATGATATTTCGTTGGAAAGAGGGGTCAGACAGGGCTGTATTCCGGCCGCAAACTTATTTAATTTTTACATAAATAATCTTAGCTCTTTCATGTCAGCCCGAGACACCCATGCACCAAAGCTTGGAGATCAGCGGCTATCCTTTCTACTATAGGCGGATGATACAGTCTGGTTATCCTTAACAAAGGTTGGCCTCCGTCGGAGTATCCAAAATGTTTCCTCTTATTGCACTCAAGAAAATCTGTCTATTAATCATACCAAGACAAAGGTCTTGGTAGTAGGCCGTAAGCATGAACGACATCAATAGCAAGTAGATAAGTCCCCAATTGAACAGGTCTGACTTTTTAAGTACCTAGGGGTCGTCTTTTCAGCCTCAGGGGGATGGGCAGCACATGTTGGGGCAGCCACCCTCCAGGCTCAAAAAACCTCAAGCTCGCTAGTCAGTTTCTTTCATTCTGTGGGCGGGAGACTGGTGGGTCCCACCATCCGACTAGTCAAGACAAAAGTGGTACCCCAATTTCTATATGCAGTGGCAATATGAGGCCCCACAGCCTTGAATAAGCTTGAAGGTCCCCAGAACTCTTTTTTGCGAGCAATCCTGGGTGTCCCTAGATGTGTCCCTCAGGTGGCACTAAGAACTGAATCAGTACTGAGATCAATTAGATCTTAAGCACTGGTAGCTATTCTCAAATTTTGGATGAAAGTAGTGATTTTTCCGCCTCCATCAAACTCTCTCTTGGTCTACATTTTTAGGGCAAGTAGGGAAGATAGTCGGTGCTGCTCCGTAGGGGAGGAGCTTTTAAAACTTTGCTTGTCAAGAGAGTTCCTGTCGACTTTGGGCCAAAAGGGGGCTTTGAGGCTGATAAAACAGAGGATTTCAGATCAAGAACTACAGATCGAAAATCATGCATTCTCGGCCCAGAAGGTTGTACCAGCATATGCCTGTGTTGGATCACAGGCTTCTCCATCTCAATATTTAACAAACTGGTCGTCGTGGCCCCTCAGGAGGGCATATACTCTAATACGTTTGAATGTATTCCCTTCAGCGGTACTTGAGGGTAGATTCTGTAACACACCTAAAGCTGATAGATTGTGTGTATTTTGTGATTTAGCACTACCTGAAACTGTAAAGCACATCATACTGGTCTGCCCAATCTATAGCCCCCTGAGGCAAAAATATATTGGGGCTTATCTTAGTACTCTTCTTGTTGGGTTGTCTGATGATCTTAAACTGCATCTCCTGATGGATGGGAGTGATTCACCGCGCTCTAGAGCAGTGGCAGATTTTAGTGCATGCATAATATTTTATAAGCAGAAATATGGGTTCTCTGTCAAAAATCGATGACTGGTCCCTGATGAGTTGATTGGTATGTTGGTATCATTGTATTTGGTCCGCAAGGAGACCTCTGTTTTGGTTATGTGATTTGATTTGATTTTGACTTTCTGTTAGATGTTGTGTAATATTATGGCCTATGGCTAACACTAAATATATATACCTACCACTGGCTAGGTTCACGAATTGGATCCCTGGAACACTACATCCCTCCCCTTTTCCATTTTAAAAAAATAAATACATTCCGACTGTGGAACTACTTCTAACATCTAAACAAATGGGAGAAAACTTAATCCAATTACAGAATATTGCAGGCAAAACAATAAAGAACTTGAAAGTCAACATGTCCAGAGAAATAGGTCTTGTCTCTGTAAGTTACATAGTCCTGTAAATAGGTTGGAGGTCGACAGTTGCTTCTTTGCGGGTATCGACAACAGTCTGTCTCTTGAGCAGAGGTATTGGATTTAGTTGCTGGTGCTGGAGCTGCAGATGAAATTTTGTCATCATCATCTTGTTGAGTTGGAACTTAATGTGCGCCATGGAGTGGTTTAAAATGAGACACACTTCCTGTGACTCTGTGGGCTCCGACCATTGTGCCATTTATCCTTGTAATCTTATATGGCTCAGGAGGAAAGGGTGTGGGGAGTTTGTTGCAAGGCTGGAGATCTCTAACAAGGGCCCTGTCTCCCACTTTGAAAGTCTTCACTGATCAGCATATCTCTTCATAGTGACTCAGTCGTGAGCTTCGTTTCTGTGTCACGTTGACGCAGAGATTCATCGTCAGCTTCTCTGTTCAGTCTGTGGCAATCTGGTTTGTAGCTGTCTGCCCACCAGAACAGTTGCAGGAGCCATGCCAGTGGAACAATGGGGAGTGGTGCAATAGCGGCGAAGAAAACAATATAGCTCCTGTTTCATATCAGCTCCATCAGCTGCAACGATGCGTAATGATTTCTTGAGTGTTCTCATAAATCTCTCAACTTCACTGTTTGCTTGTGGCCAGTGTGGAGTTATTTTACGATGTTTGAATCCAAGATACTCTGTAAGCAAATTGTGACCCTTGAAAGGGGGGGCCATTGTCAGTTTTGACAAAAGCTGGTATTCCATAAGCTGAAAACATCTTGTCTAATTTGGGTACAACAGCTTTTGAAGGAGTATTGCTGACCATTTCAGCTTCTGAGTACTGAGAATAGTCATCTATGACCACTAATAAATGTCCCCCATGAGGGAGATCACAAAAATCAACACTCACTTCCATCCATGGGGATGCAAATAGAGAAGAGACTTGTAGTGGAGAAGGGTGGTTCTCTGGCATTGCTGCTTGGCATAACAGACAGGATTTAACACATTCAGTGAGGCGGTCGATCCCAGGGAACCAGACTTTTCCTGCAAGCAGGGATTATTCTCTGGTGGCCTTCATGAGCTAAATCAATTGTGTGGATTCCACAAAGAGCGTGGAATGATAAGCCTCATGTCTCGAAGGAGGAGGTTATCTTCTGCGACAGTGAGGTCACCCTTAACATGAGCAAAGGACCAGAAATATCTTGCGTTTCAGGGGTTAGGTTGTGTAACTTACTTAGGAGCTCTCTCCATCAACCATTTTGGATGGTGTTGAAATCATCTGGAGACATGAAATCAGTTGATGTGGCTTTCTTTATTTGTTGTAACAAGAGAGCTTTAGGAATAGCATGGGAGAGAAGGAAATTGACATGTGCCTCTATTTCTTCTGTAATGCTGTGATTGGTACCTGTTTTCAGGGCTGGATGCCTAGAATATTAGTCAGCTGGGTTATTTTTACCGGGCTGAT
Organism: Sphenodon punctatus; assembly: GCA_003113815.1. NCBI lineage: Eukaryota > Metazoa > Chordata > Lepidosauria > Sphenodontia > Sphenodontidae > Sphenodon > Sphenodon punctatus. The sequence continues at coordinate 2,348,860 of QEPC01012762.1, forward strand.
AGACAACCTTGTAGTCATAGCCTTGTAGTTTGAGCATCCAACACTCAATGTAAGCTGGTGGATGAAAAGAGGGATTATTGAACATAGGCTCAAGAGGCTTATGATCAGTTATGACTGTAAAAGGACCTCCATACATATAAATGAAAATGGACACATCCCCACGCTACAGCAAGACCTTCTCTTTCTGTTTGGGAATATCTCTGCTCAGAAAGGGAACGGGCCTTGCTAGCATATGCAATGGTATAGACTTGACCCTGATTATCCACCTGAGTAAGGACAACTCCTAAACCAACAGGTCTGGCATCCACCCAAAGTTCAGTTTTCTTGTCAGGATCAAAATAAGACATGACTACATAACTGACAAGAGATTTCTTTAGATCCTCAAAAGCATTTTGATGTGTATCTGTCCATTCCTATGTCTGATGTTTCTTGGTGAGGTTTCTAAGAGGCTCTGTGATGCCTCTTAGGATAAAGAGGCCAGGCATGGAATAAATCTGCCACCCTAACAAGACTCTGAACTTCTGTTGGGTTGGTGGGCACAGTGGCGTGGTGGAGAGCCATTACTTTTGTGCTGTCTGCTGAAACACCATCCTTCGAGAATATATACCCAAAAACTGCTAGTGTGGGGGGGTTTTGTATTCACATTTTTTGAGGGTTTCATGTGAGATTCTGCTCATGAAGTCATTCTAGGACTGCTGCTAGTCGAGCATTATGCTCTTCAGATGAAGTCCCAAAGATCAGTTTGTCATCGCTCACACTGAGAACTCCTGGGAGTCCAGCAAGCACCTCACGGATGGTATTCTGAAAGATTTCTGCAGCTGAAGAAATTCCAAAACTGAGACTTTTGTAGCGTCATTAACTCACATGGGTTGTAAAGGTTGTAATGTATCGTGACTCTGGGTGGAGCTCAAGTTGATGGTATCCTGCTGTGAGAAAAACTCTGCCCCATTCAGATCAGAAATGATGTCATTCACCGTGGGGGTGAATGTGTCACTTATGCTGGATGGCCTGATTAGGTGGGCGCATATCTATGCATAATTATCCAGATTTTGCCTGGTTGCTTTGGTTTTTGAGCCACTGCGATTGGGGACACCCATGGTGTAGGGCCCTCTACTTGTTCAGTGATGTCAAGTTCTTCCAAGTGTGCCAACGCCTCTTCCACCAGTTTTCTGATATGGATAGGAATTCGCCTGTGCGGGAGAGCTGCAGGCCAAACAGTATCATCAATGTAAAGTTTCATTTGTTTTCCTTTCAGTTTGCCTTAATACACTCTTACGAGTTTGGAAGAGTTGGTGTAGCCTGCCAGGCTGTACAGGGTGGATTATTTGAATCAGCCCTAATGCACGTGCTGTATTGTAGATGATCAAGGTATCTATACCAGTAGTCACCACATACATTGGGCTGGTGATAGACATGTCTCAAACCAAAATGAGCTGGAAATACACCACACATTGACAGTGGTTCTGTATTTCCATAGGCATCGATCTTTACTGCTGTAGTTTGTAATAGTGGCTTTGCTGGTATGGCATCATATACATGTTGGCCTATCACCCGTGTCAATGAGAACTTCAGTCTCATGCCCTTGTATGACGATATGTTGCCGTGGCTGGGTGTTCTGGCTCGAACTGGGTTTGGTGGGTTTTTTTTGAACACTGTGAAAATGGGAGCCATCATTTGCTGCTGTAGTGTCAGGCTAAAATTCACTTGAGTGGTCCCCACCGCGCTGCTGTAAGTTCAGTGCATGCTGTGCTGATGGATCGGCAGACTTTTGCATAGTGGTTTCTTTTTCCACAGCTATGACAAACGATGCCTCTGGCGGGGCAATTCCCTTTGCTTGGCAGGAGCCTTCAGAACTTTATCCTATCAAATTAGTTGTCCTTGTGGATGGTCATTGAGTGCTTTGGGGTTGAGGACCAGTTTGAGGATGCCACGCTTGATTCCTGGTGGAAGATGTGTTGCGGAGAGCATGGGAAGATTCCACACTCATTTAGAGGCTACTTTGTTCTATTTGTTGGGCGTGCTTTTCTGACGTCTCATTTGCCTGGGCATAGTCTAGTATTTTAGTGAGGGTCAACTGCAGTTCTCTGAGAATTCGTCTCCTCAGTTGGCTGACAAACATCCTTGTATTATCTGCCCTCTTATCTAATGATCCACATCCAGATTCGCAGGAGTTTGCCAGGCATTGCTGGTGAGTGTGGTATTCATCCAGGGCCGGCCCCAGGATTTGCATGACCATGTGGAAGTCTTGGTGTGGGGCCTAATCTGCATATTTTAAATAATTTGCTGGGGCTGTCACCACCCCCTCCCCCCAGGCGTGGGGCCTAGGCTAGCACGGGGCCATGTGTGACTGCACATGTTACACATGCCATGGGGCCAGCCCTGTTAATTCATCCATGTTTTTTCCTTCCTGCTGGTAAGCTTGCCGGAATGTATACGGCTCAAAGTCTACATTCCTACATGGCTTGAAGTACTTTGTGAGTGCTGCTTTTGCTTTTTCATAGTCATCACTGTCTCCGGTGTCCGGTAGTGTCTTGAAAATATTATGCACTTCACTTCCTGCAAACTGCAGAAGCATAGCATGCCTGGTAGTGGAGTCATCTTCCTTCAATACAAGAAACAGATTTTCTAATCTTTCAAGCCAGTGTTCCCATCTGGGTCCAAGAGTTGAATGAGATTCATGGACAGGGAATTCTGGAAAGTGTGGAAGCATGTTGAGGGCAGGATCACAGTGATTTGTTGGTGGGTCAGTGTGGAACTCACTTTTGGTTTGTTTGCATACATAGATATATGCAGTTAGAAAAATATGCCACACTCAAAATGACTGACTCCACCCTTCTTATTATTGCTGGCTTGTGCATCTGGTATACTCAAGATGGCTGCCACACCTGGGGAGACTGTTGCTTTGATAAGGAGGCGCTGTAAACTTGGAGAACTCAGTAGAGAGACAGCCAAAGGTTGGGTCAGGAATGCAGGATTTCCTTCTCTGGAAAGAAGATCTGCTATTGATTGGCAGACTGAGGCCACTTTCAGACACACACACGCACACCCAGGCACATATTTGGGCTGCAGGGGGGAATGTGCAGCCCGAATATGCGCGAGGATCAGCTGGTCTGAAAGCCACCCCCTCCATCCTGCGCGGCTTTGCCGGCAGAGACGTGCAGGGATGCAGAGCTCGATTTCCTGCTCTGCATCCCTGTGCATCTCTGCCGGCAAAGCCACGTTTTGGGGGGGGGGGGGGGCTGGCTTTCAGACCGGCTGAGCCCTGCGCATATTCAGGCTGCGCATTCCCCCCCCCCCCAACAGCCCGAATATGTGCAGGGGGGGGCGGGGGCACGTCTGAAATTGGCCTGAGTCCAGCTTGTAGGGTCGTTCTGGGATTTTAAGGCAGCTTTGGTGCCAGTTTGTGAGAGACAGAAAATCAGTTTCTCCTTTCAGATTTTCAAACAATGCTGATAAAGTGAAAGCTGCTGAGACCAGGTGCAGTTTAAGTGGAGGATCTGAACATCTTGAGAGAGAAAAAAATACCTGGTGTTGTTTATTCCTCTTTGCCTCTGTTGCTTCTTTTTCAATTGTCACTTATCTCCTTGTGCTGTGATTCTTGTAGATCCCAACTTCGTCACCAGTGTTATATCCCTGTATAGTTGGGGCATTTGAAATAACTGTACTGGCACAGACCCCTGGGTTGAAAAAGCATAGGCCACTTTATTCTACAGCTTATATAAAACCTGGTGTGGACTCTGCTGGATCCGTACTCCCACACAGTGGCTAGGCTCAGGGACTGGATCCCTGGAACACTACCCTCCTGATAAAACTGTTACTGCTAGCAGCTAAGATGCTGACCAGCTATTGGCTCCTTTCTCAGGGTTCCCCGCTGCATATGATATCCCTCTCTCTCTTCTTGCTGTCACTTGTCTTAGATTAAACTGTGAGCTGCTTAAGAAGGAACTTTTTTGTGCAGGGATTTGCACAATGTGGTCCTCTCCCCTGAGTGGGATTACCATAATGAATATAGTAAATTGGTGGGAAGAAGACATTAGCAGCCTGGGAAACCAAAGTGTGGGAGCAAAGGGATGGAGAAAATAACACCTAATCCTATAGCGGGATCATAGAGATTGAGAAAGTTGAAAAAATTGTCAGTGTGAGAAAGTTGGGAAATTGTCAGATACAAGGTTAGCCAGACGTGAATGGGTCTTCTAGATAAATGGGTCTAGTCACATTAAGAATGAACATACACCTGATTTGTTTCACAGTTCCAGTTAATTATGAAAATTTTACACACACGTACATATGACTCCCAACTGTCCCTCTTTAGGAGGGCTTGATCCTCTTTGGATGTTGAATCCTACTGCCCCTCTTTCAGGGGAGAAAAGCAAAAAGACTGGGATTTAACCCTCTAGCACCTCTTTCTTGGTTGCGTTGCGTCCCAGGAAAAGTACTTGATAGGGAGAGCACTTGGGGAGAGGATGGAATGACAAGAAACTGAGAAGAATGATCAGCAGGAGAGCATCTGTCCCTCGTCATACACGGAGTGCTGAGAAGCGTGTAAGGGAGAGCACATGGAAGGGCGTAAGGGGTAGAGCTTATTTGCTGAGGGGTGGAGCTTTTTGGACAAGGGGGCCGGACTTGTCCCTCTTCGGGTGGCTTGCATACATACATTCTTTTATTCTTCCATCTGCTTCATTTCATCCCTCCACTATCTAGGTGGCATTGAGGCAGACCTCAGATACTATCTGGTACTATAGAAAGATACTACAGCAAGGAGACCAGGGGAACATAGTTGAGACAGAGAATACCTAAGGTGTATATGTTTGCCCAGTTGCAAAGACAAATAAGATACAAGATCAATAGCTGAGGGGTTCTCCAAAGAAGGAAGTGGTTGATATTCCACATGGGAGTCCATTACGTATGTGTGCTCTCAGGAGTAGCGAGCCCATAGCTCCCATATTGCCCCCCGATTGTTTGTGGGTCAGATTTATGCCTGTGCAAAAAAAAACTATAATCCACTTAAAGGAGAGCTCAGGGGAAGCTTGTGTGCATAACTTGGTCCAATAAAAGGTATCTGCCCTCCTGACCTCCTTGGTGTCTTATCTTCTACTCAAACCAAGGGGCACTGCATTCATTTTAATAGGGTCACAAGGTGAAAGTGAGACTGTTGTTCTGCATAGGCAGGGCCCCAGGAATTCTGTGCTGCTGTGATCACAGTCATTTTCATAGAATTGTTGCAGAATTGCCTCTGAAAGAGCAGAATTACAGTCTGAGCAGGGGAGCAGTATGAGCTAGCCAGTGCGTTGTCAACACTGCAAGCTAGCCAATGAGATGTCAGCACTGACAGCCAGCCAATGAGGTGCTGGTATATATTCCAGAGCCATGAGGTCTTGTGCTACAGCTGCTGAAAAACCAGCAGCCCAGCACACACTCACTCGGGGTAGTGTTGCAATACCTCCCCTTTAATCCAGGACGCTTATGAAAAATACACTGCAAGCTAGCCAATGAGATGTCAGCACTGACAACCGGCCAATGAGGTGCTGGTATATATTCCGGAGCCATGGGGTTCTGTGCTACAGCTGCTGAAAAAACAGCAGCCCAGCACACACTCACTCAGGGGTGGTGTTGCAATACCTCCCCTTTAATCCAGGACGCGTATGAAAAATACATGGTGCAGGGCTGCATTGAAGCCCATGCAGCCCTGCACCATGTATTTTTCATAAGCATCCTGGATTAAAGGGGAGGTATGGCAACCCTACTCAGGGGAGCGAAAAGAAGGACGTCCTCCAGATAGGTGTCCCTGGTATTGTCGACGCACCCCCCAAATGAGACACGACACAAGCTAAATGGGTTTAAACGGCCGCACTCTTTAGTCAAATCCTAAATTAAGTTCAAATTGGAATGGTGGGGGCAATCGCTCATGTGAATTGGGTCCCGCGCCTCTCACAAACGCAAACGGAACTCAGGGATTGGCCTGATATACCATCGGGTACCAATCCCTCCCAACTGCACAAAGCCTCTCCCCCTCCCTGTTAACGGGCTGTTGGGAGGGGGACAAGGCTCCTTCCGAGCCGGAGGAAGGAGGATAGTGCCCTCGAGCTGGGGACAGTACATGTCCCTACGGGCCTCGCGGTCACTTCTCCCAGGGGGTTTGCTCTGCCGCTTGCTAGACCCTGCAATTGCGGCTGGAGTCACCCCCCCATCTCTTATGGAGATGCCCCATTCTTGCTGGACCCCTGCAGAGTGCGACAAGTGAAACAGCAGCCAAACCTACAACTTAAGGGTTAATTGCCAATCACACCAAATAGCCCCAACACTATGAGGAAGGTGAAAAAACAAGCAACAATAGGCCCAATTGTGTTGACCCGCCAAAAATTCCTTCCCGGCCCAACTAAGCGACTGATTTACCATAGTGTTGAATGGGCGGGTGAGAGGGTGCTGCTCCGATCGCTGCTGCCTCCCGACTGAGGAGGCGAGCGGCACACACACACACGCAGCACCGCCCTCCTTGGGGCGTTGCACCAATCAGGAAGCGTGCTTTTTGCGCCCTCCCGGCCAGGTTGGCCTAGCAACCTGCCTAGCAACCCTGGCCGGGTACATCCAAGCCATGTGGCCCACTTTACTCACTCTCCTCCCCCGCGTGCGGCACAGCCCCCGCGTGGGGAAACACGGCACCAAGGGGAGAAAGGGGAAAGACCCCCCCTTCAGCATGTCCTGCTCCATTTTTCTAAAGGGGGCGCGACAAATAGGCCTTCGTGGTCACGAAGGGGCAATTTTATGAGGTTTTTTAAACACATGAGCTGTTCAAAATTGAGGGAACGGCATGCTGGGAAATTCATTTGCATTCAAATGTGCATAATTTGGGGGTGAAATTGCAGACTAACAGGCTGGGTCCTTGGGCATTTGACTTAAGTCTTGCAAAGCTGTACTGCCCAAAGGACCATTTGCTGCTCCTTGTCCCACATTTCATCAGAAGAGGAAGCGCCAAAGAGTGCAGTGGGCAAATGGGCAACAAGTTCCTTCTCGGCAACAATGGGATGTTCTCTACTGAGCCACTTTCACCACAGGACGCCTCTGCTGAGACTTGTTGAAGGATCCAGGGTGGTGGAACTCAATGTGGAAGAAACTAACAGGGGTGGAAAAATATTTCTATTCACAACCAGGCCTCTTGGCAGCCATCCTGGGCTAGAATGCATGGTTCTTATGTGATCTCCAATTAGAGCAGGGGCGTAGCTATCATCGCGATAGGACAGGGGGGACATTTGTCCTGGGAACCACACTGGGGTGGGCCTCGATTCTATTATGTTTCAGGGGTGGGAGGGGGGAAATTCATTTCTTGCACCTGGCCCATTCCAACCTAGCTATGCCCTTGAGTTAAAGGGCATGAAAGGGAGATGCTCACTCGCATGCCGTTGCTGGAAACACACACCAAATGGCCGGTCCCATCATGACTATAGAACTACGTCACAAATCTGCTGGGCCCTGGGAACATCCCATTTGGGAACAGGTTTCAGAGTGAGATCACAGATGCTGGCAGCCCATAAAGAGCCCAGTGTTCACACTAGTCATATTATTATTAGTAGCAGTATTTTTAATTTATACTCCACCCTTCCCAAAAAGCTCAGGGAGGCTCACAAAAGCCTATCAAACCATACAGATATATCACATTAATACGAAAATACAACCAACCTGCAAACCCTCTCCCTACCCACAATACAATAAAAACTAAGCCAAAAAACACAAATAACCATCTCCCTCCTTACTCCCATCCCGCTCACCCCCTTGCCTCTCACCACCACTTAACCCGTTCTGTCCCCACAATACAAATAAACCCCCACCCCACCCCACCCCCTCCCATTCCCTTGCCTCGCCTCTTGCCCAAGAGAGTTCCACCCCTCTCTCTTGTTCATACCCTACACGCCCCGCCCCCGGGGGGGAGGGAATCATGGCATCCCCACCCCCAATTCCACGCCCTTGTAGGACTCAGAAGTCCATCTTCAAAGTGTAGTGCCTCTACGTTCCCCAGCACAGATGCTGCTCTCTTTCTAGGGCAGGGATGCTCTCGATCTGCAGTTATAGCTCTGCTTCTTATCTCAGTATGGCAGAGCCTGGTCTAGGAAAGTTTTATTAGTGCGGGCTGCATGATATTAGCAGGGGAAGGTGTTTATGGGTAGTAACTGCAGGCACAGACAGGCAGCCGAACGAAGGTCATAAAACGTGTAAGTGTGATGCTGATTGCGCTAATAGGAAACGTCAGCACCATCCATTCACTGTTTCAACAGCGAGTGCTAAAGCCTCCTGCGCTCACTCCCGTCGGCATGGGAAGGAGGAAAAAAAGAGCAGGGAGCTCTGGGTGGGGGTGCAACCCCTCTCCAGTGCAGGGAGGGACTGGCTAAGGACAACAGGATCCGTTTATTCCCTGGGCTTCTTAACTCCTGTGACATCTCAGCCAAAGGCCAGGTCCCGGAAAATGCACCAAGGCGCCACCAGCCTTTGCTTTTAAAGCTTCTATTTTACAGAGAATTGCAAGGCAACTCTCTGCCACAGACCTTCCCACAAAGCCCTGCTCCTCTCTCCCATCTAACAACGGGTCCATCTCAAGTCCCCAGCAGGAGGCAGGGTCTCTGGGAAAACCCAAGGCTGAAGTGAGTGGTTGATTCTTGCCCAGAGATTAATTTTACGGGACGGGACACAAGTGGCTACTCTTTTGAGCATGTGTATTCCACAATAACTGCTCCATGTTTTACATCCCCCTTCCATCAGCAGCCCTTTACTCCCCAAACGTTCCTCCAGAGTTGTCCCAGAGTAATCTGTCTACCTGAACACACCCCAGAAGACAGAACAAGTCGTCTTATGCACTTCAGTTTCCCGTAGCCAGGTTTCTTCACCACACACATCCCCCAGACCCAGGTATCCTGTGCTGTTTGGGCGGACCCTCAGAAATGACTTTCTTCATTTGTACCCGTACAAGAAAAGCCAGCGCAAGCAATACAGGCAGAAACAGTGGCATCCCAACCCTGACAAGGTTATAGTTCTTCACCTATAAAGCTCTTCACAACCTTGCTCCCCACTACCTCTCTGCACTTATCGCCCTCCATACTCCAGCCCGTGCACTTAGCTCCTCCTCTGTCCCTTCTCTCACCCTTCCACGCCTTCCCTGCTCCCCTAAGCGCCCTCGTCCCTTCTCACTTGCTGCCCCCCATGCCTGGAACTCCCTCCCTGTCCACATCCGCCTTGCCCCCTCCCTTCATACCTTCAAATCTCTCCTTAAAACTCACCTCTTTCGCTCTGCTCTGTCTGACTCTTTATCCTGCTGAGCCACTATTCCTATACCTACGATCGGTTTACCCTTATCCTTGCAACATGGACCTGCCTGCTGTCATTCTCATCGTAACCAAGCCAAGTACGTGCACTTGAGACCTCGCATCTTCATGAATGTTAGACCCCTTGTCTCTCCCTCTGTTCCCCTTCCTAAGTCTCTCCCCCAGCTCCTGTCTCTCAGATTGTAAGCCCTAGGGGCAGGGACCGTGTCTATTTTATTACTTTGTAAAGTGCCAGGTACACTGCTGGCACTATATAAATGTTTGTTAATAATAAATAATAATAATAATAATAATAATAATAATAAGGCTGGACAGTTTTGACCAATCTGGTTTTGACTGGCCATCAACCAGTTTAAACCAACAAAATGGTGAGCTTATGCCAACCCTGCCATCTTCCCAAATCTAAGGAGAATAGGGTCTCTACAGCCAGAAACTCCCATCTTCCTCCCACCACTGCTGCTTAGCTACTTGGAAGTGACAGGCAATCTGGGCACCTTTGATTTTTGACTCTCGGCTCATACCTATAGGGCAGAAGTTGCTGATCCTCCCCAGCCCCACATGGGTATAGAAGAAAGCACCTACTGCAGTGCACATGCACCAAGGGGGCTTCTCCCTTGTGCCAATATAGAGTCTCTCTTAGCCAGGAGGGAACAGGCACTGGAGGCCTCAGCCAGCTAGCTGGATCCTCCTGCATACCTCTCAACAGTCCCTATCTGGGAGGGACTGTCTCTCTTTTGGGTGCTGAATTCCACGGTCTCTCTTCCAGAAGAGAGAAACAACCCATATTCAAGCTTCAGGCACTTCTTTCCTTGTTGCCTCCCAGGAAAAGCACTTGAAAGGACAATGGGGAGATGATGGAAGGACAAGAAACTAAGAGGAGTAAGAAACCAATCTTCTGTCACTCTTTAGGCACTTGGAATGTTGGAAGGTACATATGAGATGGATGGAAGGGGGGCATATTCTCAGAGGGGGAGTGGCTTGCTTCTCTGGCAGTTGGAAATGTCAGGAGGTATGATCCTGTCCCTTAAAGAGAAATAAGGCTAAAGCTGGCAAGGGTGACAGCCATTGCAGATTGGCTGCTCTGGCTCTGTCCCAGTTGAATTCCTGCCTGACAAAGAGCTTTGTGAAGCTTGAACTTGCCGGCACAGGCTTGTCTGTTAGAAGGGGTCATCTTAACTACTTTGGCTCATATTTGGGTCCAAAAGAGCCAGCACACGCTGGAGGCCTTAAACCTCTTCAGAATGCAAGAAGCAAACAGGCCTGCTAGTGCCCTCATGTGGCCTAATTACTGGGGGACTCAAAGCTGCTTTGTGTTAAAGGCAAGGATTGCGCGCTCTCTGCTCTGGTCAGTAGGTAAAACTTCTAGCATTCCAGCCTGTAAAACCCAAGCGCTGTTTCTTACCAGATCACCCTGTACAGTAAAGCCCAGCTGACTTCAAACCTGGCCTTACTCTAACACAGGGAGGGGGCAGGTTGTGCTGAATAGCAGTGCACTGCCATTAGCAGGGCAATGAGAGGTGCCCAGGTTTTTCCTGTTGCTGTCAAAGCATGAAAGTGCAGTTACTACACTAGGAAAAGGTACAAGTGTCTGGAGTTCCCAACAGACCATGGCCCATCTCACTCATGCAGTGGTTGGAGGGGGGGTGGGAAGAATGAACTATTTAGGGGCTCATGTGAACTGAATTTTTCTCCCTTGCCCCCACTGAGGGAAATGTAGTGAACACAGGACCCTGCCTATATTCTCTCAGCTGCAGAATAAGTCCCAGCAGCAAGCACTGCAAGGGTAGCAAGCACTACCCATGCAAAGGGGAGGCTACCTCCTTATTCATCCATTGTCAAGGTCAGATTCCTATTAGAGATCACATCATTAGCGTAACGTGGTGCCCAACCTGCGAGTTGAAAGCAACATGCTGCTCCCAACACTCTTAAAGGCTGCTTGTGACCATTCAGTAAATAAATGCAAAAGAGCGAGCGAGCGAGAGAGAGAGGAATGAGAGCATGCCTTGGAACTGGCAAGGAAAAGGTTGAAATGCACCTGGTGCTCCCATGAGCTGAGGGGTGGTGGGAGTTGCAGAGACTGGGGAAAATCCCAAGCTGCTGCAGGAAAAATATTGGCATTTTTAACCATTGAGGCCAGGGATTCTTAAAGAGACAGGTGCACACAAATGCTTATTTGTTTCTACTTTATTTTTATTTTCTGCTTAGTTATTGCTTTAGAACATAACCTATTTGTAGGATTTAAAAACAAATCTTTGGTTGGGGACCGCAGTTGTAGATGTTATTTAGCACCCAACTTCCCTCTCTTCTCCGACCCTGGCTGTTGGGAGTTCACCAGTTCCTACTTTATAACAGGAAAGACAAGGGGAAACACACCCCTCAGTTGCCAGCACCCTACTCGAAACCAACCGTATCAGTCACAGGACACAATCTGGGGAAGGGATGAGACGTTATTGGTGTCCCTGTTGGGCAGCCCCTTCCACTAACATGGTGCAAAGCAGGGATCAAGGGTAGATCCCCATCCCATCAACAGAAGAGGAAGGGAGATCTGCAGTAGCAGGGTTTGCTTAGTAGAGGGGCAGACAAGCACTGGGTGACAACGACTGCTTGCTAATGCAAGAGCAGGGTGCACAGCACCTTCCCTACCCAGTTACTTTTCACCTTGCAAAAAAAGAGCTCGAAGGAAGCGATCACGCTATGAGTGATGAAAAACTGGCACAATACCATCCCCTGGTGGTGGAAAGTGGAAATACAGGTTCACTTCTACAGGGATGCTTTTAAATTATTGCGCTAGAGCTGGGTGGAGAATTTTCCCCTCCCAGGAACCACTTTGAAAATTAGTACAAGCACCAAGGGCTGCATCGAAGTTAAGGATGGGGACGTACTCCGGCAGGGAAAGGAATGAGAGGGCGCAGATCATGGATACAGCCACAATCCTTGGGTGTGCATGTGCCCTCATCTCTGCTCCCTCCCTCTGAGCTCACTCTTCCAGGGCTTGGGGGAGTAGGAACTGGATGCAGGAACCAGATCCTGAAAGCGGAAAGAGGCCAAATAAAAGCAACCTGTGGAGGTTGCATGTGGCCCCCAGGCCCAAGGTTTCCCACCCTGCCCTGTGCTGGAGAGTCTCTCTCCATGAGCCATGGGGAGAGGAGGCCATGGCAGCAGACCAAAAGCCCAGGTTAAAAGGTCGTGGCAGGTTGGGTTCCCAGGAATCTACTCCACCCTCCCCACTTTCTCCTGGGGTCTGAATACAAAGCTCAGCACAGACACCCCAGATCCGATACAGATCGGAAACTCGTGAAATCGGGCAGCCTTCTCTCTTGTACGGCCCTGGTAATCTGAACAGGCATCACACCCAGGACCAATGGCTGTTCTGCTCTATCGGCGCAACACCAACAGCACAAAGCAGGAGAAGCACATCGGCATCCGACAAAGCGTGTGTGATTGAGAATCTATTCAGCCAAACAAGGGGGGAAATGATTATTTTTTAAAAAAAAAAACCTAAAAAAACCCCCCCACGCAACAGATTTCCATCTGTGTATACAAAGTATCCATCAGATCCGCCCCTCCAGGGACAGAATACACTGGCGACATCTCGTAGCCTAAAGATGAACCTCCATTTCTGCTGTTCTGCTAGAGTCTTCAGTATGAGCCCCATCCCAGCACCAGCTGATGAGTTCAGTCCAGGGCAGCTGCCGACATGCCGATCCAAAGAGTGGATTACCGTCTGGGTCATCTTTTAATAGGCCCCCTTGCGTACGACAGTGCTTGTTCATTCAACAAATCCAACCCTTCCTTGAGCATCATAAATGAAGTCTTAGCCTGGGCACTCACAGAAACGTGATCTACACAAGTCCCGTTGGTGCCCTCTTTGCACAAGCAGGACAGCTATGCAGGTCCTCATGGAGCCTCCAGGAAGAAGGAGACCTTCAGCAAAGCATCTGGAGGGGAGAGAGATGCCATTAGTGTTGGGCCAGCTATGCTGAATCCAGCCTAGACAGACACACAACACATCCAGCTCATTACTGACAGCCACAGGGGAAGGAGAAAACCACTAAAAATGCTTAGGAAAACATGGTGCTTTTTCACGTCTCTGGCTGAGGCCCAGTTTCAGTCAGGGCACAAGCTACTGCCCCTCTTAAGATTGTTCAGAACCTAAGAAGCAAAAGCTACTGCTAATTGTTGGTCTGACCTTGGAGGTTGACCTTCCCCCCACCCCACCCCTTTATCCCAGATGCAGCATTTCTGCAGCAGAGCCAACGTGTTGGCAGCGCTGCCCTGATGTGCCGGACTCCTTCAGCTGAGAGACGCTGGCCTGGCAGCACTTTCCACCAGCTAGTTTCTACTGCGCCATTTAAGAACTGCTGAAAGATTACCTTGTACCACATCTTGGCGGTTGTGCTCCAACATCCTCTCCCAGGCCTGTGGGAGGGCTTGCATCTCTGGCAAGTTCTCGTATCGGATCTGGAGAAGGAGTCTGCTCTCCAGGTATCTTTCCAGGAGTTAAGGACAGAAACAGAGAAACTCCAACCCCAAGCCGCCTGTACAGAAAGTGGTGGGCTCAGAGAGACCAGGGCCCCACTGCAGCCAACTCTTTAAATGCCCTCCATCCAGCCAATGCTTTGAGCATTCTGTTGAGTTGTGCCTTCTCAAAACCCATTAAGCAGAATCATTTCCCATGTTAGAGTATCCTTGTTTGACAGCAAGAGTCTTTCCCCCAACTCTTGTTCTTAGAGAAATGGCCTTAGAACTTCCTGTTCCCCTCATGCACCCGTAGCCAAACAGCAAAGATAAGAGACCTACAGGAGGGATGCAGACAGGAGCAAGCTGCCAGCTAGCCCCATGGCAACATTTGTCTGGGTGGTAACAGGACACCTCATGTTGAAGAGATGCTCTGTCCCAGTCTTGCTGGTCAACAGCTGGGGGACAGAACTCCATTCTTTCCTAGGGAAGCGTTCTCAGTTTCTGCCCTGTCGCTATGGAACTCCCTCCCCCCGGGAGGTTCGTTTGAGCTCGGGCCTGTGCATCTGCCAGAGGTGGTGTAAGACTTTTCTGTTTGAAAAGGCATTTGGCACGTGGGGATAGGTTCTTTTGAGGTTGGGCTACAGGGGATTGTGGAGGTGGTGGTGGGGTTGTGGGAGGGTTGGGTGGATTTTTTTTAGGGTTTTCTGTATTGGTTTTAAGGGGGTTTTTTTGTTTATTTTTTACTTGCAAGCTACCTTGAGCCTCCAGGAAAGGACGGCATATAAATTTAAGTAAATAAATAATAAAAATATCCAAGTTAGCCAGCCTACCCTGCAAAGCCCACACTCTTGTCCACCTTCCTTGGCCACAAGAATGATCTGGGTTTTCTTATTAAAGAATATTGACTGGTTTCGCACTTTTTGAGTTCCACCTTGTGGTACGCTTTCTTTTTACTGTGGTTTTTAACTTTGATACAACTCTCACTTCGAGTTGAGCACAATAGGGCCCCATGGCCACTGTGCCATAATCCTCACTTACCTTACCAGACTAGCCACTTCTCCCAGCATGTGGCGGCAACGACCACCACCGCTAACCCCACAAGCGACAAATATTTCGCTCTGCTGGAAGAGACACGCCTGCCACCTGGGCCCCACAAAGTCCTCTCTCTAGCAGGAAGAGGTCAAGCACTTCTGAAGGATACAGATGACGGTAGTAGCTCTCAATATCTTGCAGCCATTCCAACATGTCAGCCAGCGAGGGGTTGACAGCAGACCGCTGCAGGGATGCCTCCAAGCCTAGCCCATCGGCATGCTGCTCGTAGAGCTGGAAAACGGTGCCCACAGAGCTACTGACTGTATCTCTCACCCTTTGCAGGCCAGCCCTGCCAGGGGGAAGAAAGACAGGCTCAGGGCTGTGTTATGAGAAGGGTAAAAGAGGCCAGTTTCTACCTCAAATAAGGGGGCAGATTTAGCTTCTTACAGCAGCTCTCCCTTTCTAACGCTTTGTTCCAATACGAAGACTGGCCAGTTCACAGCTCACATGTGATGCTGCATGACTTGATAAAATACAGGGTGTTACCGGTCACAAGAGAAAGTCTGGGAACAATCCACCCGATGTTTTCTATTACGAGTTGGTGACCAGTTGCCACATATAATCCTACTGGGGAGCCGCTGGCACACACACAACAGCTAACTAATGGGGTAGACAGTGAGGGGGCATGACTTTCCCTGCTTACCAGTGCAACAAGTGGCATGGAGAGCTATGGCGGAGGTAAAACTGGGTCCCAGGAAGATTGGTGGTGGAGCACCACTAATGCTCCCACCTCTGCTAACAATCCCAGCACCATTGCCACCAAAGGGGACTTGCCACTGCCTCAAGACTCTGCCTGAGGTAAGCCCTACCCCCATTGGTGCTCTCTCCCTGGCATCTTGCCCACACAGAACAGCGGCTACGGACAAGAACCTGCTCCGCAATGGCTGCCCACATGGTTTGGCAACAGCCAATAAAGAGCAGTTGGGTATTAAATACATAGCGGACTGCAAACAGCCACAACCACCTACTCTCTGTGTGTGCTACCCAAACAAGCCAGCAGCATGAGGTCTGGTAGCATCCACAGTGTTCTGAAAGGACGAGCAAATCTTTTACAGACTGCATTTCATGCTGCCAGAACAGATAAAAGCAGTTTCAGGCGCGGCTTCCATCCTCTCGCGGCCTGCAAATTCTAGCAGTTTTACAGTTATCCACACTTCATTGTTAGTGTTTCATCTATGTGCATATCCCCTCCCATCTTCCTCCAAAGATACTTTCCGTAGTATTACAGACAAGTTAGCTCATAGCTAATTGAGCAGGACACACCAAATTCCCAGATGGTGTAAATTGAGCTAACTCCAGTGCCTATGGTGGAGCAATGACAATTTATGCTAGTTTTGAGAAATTGGCTCACTGTGTATAGCTGGAGTGAGCAAACTGGAGACTGGGAAGGGAAAAGACTCCCGTGTTCATCACTTCTAGTTCTTATAAACCCAAGGATCAGTTTTATAAGAGATGGCACCGCATCACATTTGTTTCTCATAACGTATTGTTGCTCTCCCTGTGCATCAGATACCCAGGAAAATCCCATAAGAACATAACATAAGAACTTAAGAAGTGTCGTACTGGGTCAGACAATGGTCCATCAAGCCCAGCATCCTGTCTCCGACAGTGGCCAATCTCAGTCTCTTTGGAGAAGTACCCAACAGGTCACAATGGGGAATCCATTCCCCGTTGTTCCAGCTCTCAACCCATCTGCCTCAGACATTGCACTGTGCAATGCAGTCACACTCTGCACGCTATACAAGCTGGGAGACCCTTACATTTTGCCCATCAGTTCCTCCAGCAGGGTCTCTGCTGCGCAGCGCTGCTTGTGCTTGAGCTGCTCTGCCAGCTCCGGGAAGTCCCGCAGCGGCGTGCTAGCAAAGGTGACTTTCTGACATGACTGCATCTGCTCAGCCAGGTTAGCCAAGGAACTGAAGAGAGGCATGAAGGCTGTCAGCATGCTCTGCCAGGCTTCGTGCTGCTCCTGCACTACCTGGAAGCACTTCCGCAGGGCCTGGTGCAGGGCTGGGCTGTCATCTAACATGCTAGACACAAAGAGAAAGATTAAACTGAATAGAGATGTGCAATGGAGAGAAGGTTCCATCAGATGCAGAGGCCCAGCCGGGATGATCTGAGCTCATAGACCCTGTACTGCCCCCTCCCAGACTCAGTTCAGTGTTGCTTTATTGCTAGGGTTGGCATACCATCCCTTTAAAAAAAAAAAAAAAAAGACATGAAAAATACATGGTACAGGGCTGCACTGGAACTAATGCAGCCTGCAACATGTATTTTTCATAAGCACCCATTTTTAAAGGGGAGGTATGGCCACCCTATTTGTTGCCAGGCGGAGCTACCGGAGATGCCACAGCAACATCCAAAAGGCCCTATACTCTGTGCTGGGGCTGCCCACTCAGGCTAGGACATCCCCCAAGTAGGTTTGCTCCCACACCACTGTTCATTGCTGCATCCCCATCCCGCCTGCCCCCCAGGCCTCTTTCTCCATCGGGGAGGGGGGGGGGAGGGACACACAGACGAAGAGGTCTCCTGGAAGGGGCGTTTGGGGAAGAGTGAAGGGACAGGCAGTGGGGGGGGGGGCAGCCTAGAGTTCCTTCAGGGAAGGAGCAGACACCGCGGTGGGTGGGATGAGTAGAGGTTTCACGCTCTTACCTGACCCACAACCTTCTTTCACTTCGCCCCGGGGCATGCTGGGAACAGAAGGTTGCTACCTTGTAAACAAGGTTCTTCGAGATGGCTCCAAACATTCTCACAAATGGGTTTGCGCCTGCGCGCCGTTCTCCTAGCAGCAGTTACCAAACTCATAGCTGACAAAACGCGTGACGTTTACGCGCCCCTTATCCTATATAAGGTACAATCCCGCCCAAACTCACCAGTTCCTTCTAACCCTGAGATTGTATGAAGAAAATTCACGCGGGGCTGGAAGGGTGGGCATTTGTGAGAATGTTCGGAGCCATCTCGAAGAACCTTGTTTACAAGGTAGCAACCTTCTGTTCTTCATCGAGTGGCTCCTCCCATTCTCACAAATGGGAGAGTACCAAGCCTAGACTCAGGCGGTGGGAGAATTTTCGTTGAAAGAATCACCAAAGTGCCAAATTAGTAACAGAATAGGCTAAACAATTTATTGAATGCACAAAATCAGTGGCAACAGTAATAAAAGATGTATACATACATACAGCCAACAGAAATCAGGCATCCTCCTGCACTAAACCAGAGGTGAGTATTGCTTGTCCCAGGGAGGTATGAACCTGGGAAGTGAGGTGAACAGCATAATGTTTAATAAACGTATTCGGAGAGCTCCAGGTAGCTGCTCTGCATATCTCCAAAGCTGGAATATTAGAAAGCAGCTGTGGAAGCACCTGTGGCTCTAACAGAATGAGCTCTGAGGTTAGATGGTGGGGGGAGTCCTCTGTGCTGGTAAGCTGAGGATATAACACTAACCAGCCATTTAGAAATGGTCTGGGAAGCGACCTTCTTTCCCAGATTATGAGGGGAAGGAGAGACAAAGAGATTTTCGGATTGCCTAATGATGGCAGTCCTGTCTGGGTAGAAAAGGACAGATCTCTTCACATCTAGAGTGTGAGCAGTGGCTTCCACAACAGAGTTATGGGGAGGGGGCCAAAATTGAGGGAGTACCATTTTTGGGGCCAAATGAAAACGGGAGACCTGTCTAGGGATGAAGGAGGGATGAGCGGAGATCTCCAACCTATCTGGGAAGATCTGCAGGTAGGGATGAAGAATGCAGATGGCTGCGATCTCGCTAACTCTCCTGAGGGAGGTGATGGCGACTAAAAAACAGGTTTTTAAAGTGAGGTCCCATAAAGATGCCTGTTCTAGAGGCTCAAATGGGTGTTCAGACAAAACTTGAAGAACAAGGGGGAGGTCCCACTGGGAAACAGGTTGTTTGTGTGTGTGGGGGGGGGGATATTGTTAATACCCTTAAGGAAGGTTTTAACGAGGGGGTGAGAGAACAAGGAATCAGAACCCTGAACCGTAACATTTCTCGAAATGGCCGAGAGGTGAACTCTCAAGGAGGAGAGGCAAAGTCCCTTCTCAGCCAACTGTAATAGATAATTCAAAACAGAATGCACAGATAATAGAGAGATGTCCAGGGAGTTATCTCTCAGCCAACAAGTAAACCTTTTCTACTTGGCAGAGTACGACTTCTTAGTGGAAGACTTAATATCACTGGTTAGGATGAGAGAGAGCTTATCCTGAACAGTTACAGGGTGTGGATTCTCCATGCATGGAGGCTTAGACGAACAACCTCTGGGTGGAGAATTTCCCCTTGACCCAGGAATAAGAGATTCTGATCCCTTCCTAGAGGGAGGACCTCTGAGGCTAGATTGTGGAGGTCGAGGAACCAAATCTGTCGTGTCCAGACCGGGGCTACCAGGATGAGGTTTGCCCCTAGAAGGCGAATCCTGCTTATCACTCTGGGTAGTAAGGGAAAGGGGGGGAAAGCATAACACAGGTGGGGCCCCCACTGAAGACTGAAAGCATCCCCCAGGGACGCAGAGTCATGTCCCGCTCTGGATGCAAAACATGGACATTTGGTAGTTATGCTCGTGGCAAACAGATCCACTAGGGAGGTCCCCCAACGGAGGGTCAGATTTCAAAAAACACGGGGAGACAGTTGCCATTCATGGTTCTCTTGATCCAGGTCACTGAGGACGTCCGATCGAGAGTTCTCTGTCCCTGCCAGGTGAGAAGCGAGGAGAAACATCCCCTGAGACTTCGCAAAATGCTGAATTTCCATCGCTAGACTACAGAGTTCTGGAGATCTGGTACCCCCTTGCTTGTTGAGGTACCAGACTGCCGTCATGTTGTCTGACGCAGTGGAGACCACTAAGCCCTTGAGCAGGTTCTGGAAACAAAAAAGGGCTTTTTGAATAGCAATGGTCTCAAGGATATATATATGCAGCGTTCTCTGGTGGCTGTCCCAGGAACTGGCTATGTCCAGGTCATGGAGATGCGCTCCCCAACCTGTTAAGGAAGCATCAGTTGTAAGGACACAATTACACTGCTTTTAAACGAGGAGCGCTGAAGCGCCTCCTCAATGCCGCATTAAAGGAAAGCCGCCGGAAGTGACGTTCTCCCCGTTGCCGGCGGCGGCAGCGGCTGGAGACACGGGGCTTTGGAGTGGCGCGTTCTTAAGACTTCAATTATCAGGCTTAAGAACGCACCGCTCCAAAGCCCCGTGTCTCCAGCCACCGCCGCCGCCGGCAACGGGGAGAACGTCACTTCCGGCGGCTTTCCTTTAATGCGGCGTTGAGGAGGTGCTTCAGCGCTCCTCGTTTAAAAGCAGCCTTAGATATGGGGTAGGCAAAGGTTTCTCCAGCTAGAACAAAGTCTTTGTTAGACCATACCAAAAGAGAGTCTAAAACCTCTTTAGTGATTTTAGCAATTTGTTGGGAGGATCCAAAAGAGGGTCAAACACTTTCAATAGCCAGAGCTGGAATGGCCTCATATGCAGCCTAGCAAAGGGAGTGGTGGCTGAGGTGGAAGCCATAAGTCCTAGAAGGCGCTGAAACCTCTTCACAGGTTGACGCCTGTGAATCCAGAAAGACCTGATCATAGAGAAAATATCCTCAAACCTATCCAATGGGGCAAGAATCTTTCCCAGAATGGAATCTAGGATAGCCCCAATATAAGGGATCCACTGGGTAGGAGTCAAATGGGATTTCTTGAAGCTGATAGTTAATCCCAGGGAGTGACAGAGGCCCAAAGTAAAGGAAACTGCACGTGAAAGGTCTGTTGCAGAGTCTGCCACTAACAGCCAATCGTCCAAGTAGGGGTAACTGGCGAACCCCTGCTTCCTAACAAAGGCAATAACTGGGGCCATGACCTTCGTAAATACCCTAGGTGCTGAAGAGAGGCCAAAAGGGAGGGAGCTAAATTGAAAATGACCTGATGCATGAGAAAATTGGAAAAAATGGCCTAGAGGAAGGATGCAGTCGAACATGGAAATATGCATCCTTTAAATCTATTACTGCATACCATTGGTCCACCGCCAGGTGAGATCTCGGGGTGGCGAGAGTGAGCATCTTGAACTTGAAGTAAAGAACAAAGTGATTAACGAACCTGAGGTCCAGTATGGGTCTATAACCTCCACCCTTCTTTTCCACCACAAAATAGTTTGAATAACATCCTTTCCCCACAAAGTGGGGGGGGGGGGAAACAACTTCTATCACACCCTTGCGATACATGTCAGAAACTTCTTTATTTAGAACTCGAGACTGAACAGGGGAGAGGTGAATATGGGTAGAAGGAGAACAAGAGGGTGGTAACTCAGAGAAATGAACCTTATACCCAAAGTTTACAACATTTAGAACCCAAGCGTCAGAGGTAACAGAGTCTCAGGACAAAATAGAGTTAACTAAGGCAAATTCAAAGTTGAGATTGCCTGGGCTGCTGCTATGAATATAGCCCTGAGCAGACATTAATTGTCATCTCCTGTCCCTCTTAGAGGGGGCAGAAAAGGGCTGCTTGACATTTGCCCTTTGCTTGAAGGAGGAGTAAGGATATCTGGGTTTCCCCGCATAATTGAAGGAGGAGGAGGAGGTAGAAGCAGAATACCTCCCATTGTAGGGCTGAGATGGAGGGTAATATTGGCGCTGAGGCCTCTGATAGTAGGAGTGAGGCTGGTAGGAACAGCTGAAGGAAGAAGCAGGCTGGTCACGCTGTGCGATTTTCATTTTAGAAGCGGTAGCCTTTGATTTCTGGACTTTGTCCAGGACATCGTTGGTGTCCTTCGCAAAGAGGCCTGATTGATCGAAGGGAAGGCTCTCGATGCGTGCACAGTGATGGTATTCAAGTTTGGTACCACGTAGCCAAGCAAAGCAACGTGTGACCACAGCATTGGCCACAGCTGTGGTAGCTGTATCAGAGGAGTGCCGCGAGGAATGTAGCTGGAATCGAGCCGTGGAGGTACCCTCTGCGCAGAGAGCGAAAGTAGATGCTTCTGCTTGTCCTTTGGGAGGGAGGGGATAACCTTCTGCACTTCATTCCAGAGGTGGTGCTGAAAAGAGGCCATCCCTGCAGAATAATTAGCCGTCTGCATAAGCATGGTGGCGAAGGCAAATGCTTTTCGGCCAAAAACATCGATCCTCCGGCTATCCCTGTCAGCCGGGGAAGTTTCATGGGTGTTATGCTGAAATTTCTCAGTGGAGGCTGCCACAATCAGACAATTTGGGAGTGGATGCCTTAAAACGCTGGAGTCTGCATCCGGTGGGAACAAATAAAAGGAGCTACTTGCAGATGAAACCGGCTGGATGGCGGTGGGGGTAGCCCACAGCTTCTCTGCCTCAGAGGCATGCCTTTTAAAAAGAGGCAATGTTAGTTTGGACTGCACAGGCTTATCGACTACAGAGTAGGCAGGGTCTGCCTCCTGCTCTGCCACTGGCACAGTCTTGATGCTGAGTGCCTCAGAGAACCTTTTCAGTAATCTCTGAAAGTCCTTATGCTCCTGGGATGATATAGATGTAGCTGGTCCCTGCACATCGTCGGGGGGGTGGGGGGAGACAAGGACTCAGCGTCGGGAGTGTCGAGACAATCCTGGATGGGGACATCGATGTCGGTGTCGACGACAGGCTGAGGCTGAATATCAGGCTCGACATCCATCTCTGGAGGAGTGGAATGTGGGATGAGGGAGCGGAGAAGCTGCGCCTTATAGAGCTTCCTACACTGAACTTTATGCTTATACTTAAGCATATGCCTTTTAAAAGCCTTAGCGGCATCCCAGGCAGCCTGGTCGGCATCCAGTCTTTTCGACGTCGAAGGTTTAGACGTCGACATCGATGGCTTTATTGTCGACGTCGAGGGCTTTACTGTCGACGTCGAAGGTGTTGTAGACATCGAGGGCTTTGTCGACGTCGAAGAGTGCTCCCTCGATGTCGAGATTGCAGACGTCGATGTTTCCCTACGACGCTTGGAGTGTCGACCTCGAGGGGGAGACGGTGAACGTCGAGGGGTGGCGAGAGGCTTATTTTGAGGTCTTCGCACGGTAGCCTGAATAAGTTGCTGGAGACAGGACACAATAAGGCTAGTGTCCTGTTGCCGAGCCGCGTCCTGTTGCTTAAGGAAGCTTAATGAGATCCCTGACTCTTGAGGGGTCTCCAGAGGGTGATGCCGAGGTCGAGCACGGGTGGGTGATTGCGCCGTAGTGAGCCACTGGAGGTTCGGGGGCTGGTAGGGAGATCCTACGAACCTCAGGTCTACCTCCTCTTCAGCATTGTAGAGGGGTGAGGTAATTTTAAGCGGAGATTGGGACAACGCTGCAGCCGCCAGAAAAGCTTCCTCATCCGAGGAGAGCGGGGGGAAGATTGAGCGATCCGCCATTACGGCAGGCTCTAGCCCCAGAAATAAATGCCTCGTAGGTGAGGGCGAGGTTGACTGTTGTGGGCAGATGGAGGGTTCATCGGCAGACGCAGATGAGGCCACAGAAGCACTCGGGCCCACTGATATAGTCTCCTGAGCCCCAATGCTGGGAACGGAAGGCGAAGGGGAGCGAGACCTGCAGTCTTTTTGTAACTTACGGCTCTCGTTCTCAAGCTCCTTCAGGAGTGCAGGCAGACGAATGGCCCTCTCTCTTAGAGTTTTAGGTTTTAGAAGAAGGCATTCATGGCATTCTCATGGGTCGTGTTGTATGCCAAGACAAACCAAGCATTGACCATGAGGGTCCTTGGTTGTCATTTTTCTCCCACAAGAAAAACACTTCTTGAAAGCGTGTCTGGTAGACATAGCTAGAGCTATAGCAAAACTGCAGATAAGCCGCAAAGCGGTTGGAAGGAACTGGTGAGTTTGGGCGGGATTGTACCTTATATAGGATGGGGGTGCGTGAACGTCACGCATTTTGTCAGCTATGAGCTTGGTAACTGCTGATAGGAGAAGGGCGCGCAAGCGCAAACCTATTTGTGAGAATGGGAGGAGCCACTTGAAGAAGAATCGTAGTTTCCCAACCCTACTACAGCGGAAGTGATACTGTTCTTCTTCTTCGAGTGGCTCCTTCCATTCTCACAAATGGGTTTGCACTTGCGCGCCCTTCTCTTACCAGCATATACCAAGCTCATGTTTTAAAACCACGCCCCCACCCCCCACCCCCCACTATATAAGGCACCTTCCCGTCTAAGCCCAACAGTTCCTTCCAGCCGCTTTCGCGGCTTATCGACATATAGTTAGCTCGCTATCTCTCACAGTTATGGCAGGAACTAAACATTAATTCAAACATTGTTTTGCCTGTGGTAGGAGAATGACAAGTAAAGATCCTCAAGGCACGGGCCAATGCCTTATCTGCCTGGGGACAGAGCACGATGCTACAGACTGCCCAGACTGCTTCTGCCTCAAGCCCCGGTGGCTGAGGGAAAGGGCGCTTCGTCTCCCCGTGCTCCTACAAGAACTAGGGGGTAAACAGAAGACAAAAATTTCCTCTAGAGCCCGTTCCCACACTGCTTCACCCAGGGTGCCTAGCATTGGGGTGGAGGTCACTGTTTTGGCAGCTCCTATTTCTGACCTTTCGGTTCAAGAGTGCGCTGCCCCGGGACCGTCCGTGCCTCCAGATGCCCGTTCACCATCCCCTAAAAGAGGGAGGCATATTGAAGGGATAGAGCCTGTCAGTATGGCAGCCCGCTCGATTTCCCGTGATTCCTCCGATGCAAGTGCATCTGCTCCCTGCTCCTCAGTACTGACAGCAGGAAGGGAGGAGGAAGCCTACTGTGCCTCTCTACGTGGAGCACAGGCAGCAATTATGCCTTTCCATGGCAGTACTTTAAACAGCAGGAAGACTCAGGATGACAAGACACTAAATTAAGTGTCTCTTGTCTTCAACAACTTTTACAAGGCAACTCAGCTTCCAAAGCTGTTCCCTCTCCTCCCACGACTTCGATGACAGCCTCTCTGCCTTTGACAGCACTGCCACCTAGTGGACAAAGTGCAAGCAGGCCGTCGAAAGCAGCTATGATGTCGGCAGCTCACCCCTCAACAGTCGAGACACCATTCCACGAGGCTACAAGCCTGCAAATCCTTCAGCGTCCAGAGAGGGCGCGTCGATGTCAATTCCACAATCTACGACGTCAAGGGAGCCAGCCTCCACGTCACTCTACGACGAGAGAGCAACCTTCAGCATTTTGGACACAAGGAAAAGGAAAAAATTCCTCAAAAAGCGAGAAAAGCTGCTTCACGAGCAACACAAAAGAAGAAATTAAAGAAGCGCTCTTATAATCTCCTATCAAGGAGGACTCTCTGCTCTCCATAGACAGTAACTAGCCAACTGAGACAAAGGACTCTCTGCTGCTGGGGCCACCTATACCCCTCCACATTCCAGCTGATTCCCGCTGTGTCAAGGGCTGCCGACGGCGACATTGACCCCTGTCGGTGCTGAGAAGCCCTCGACGTCGAAGTGGTGCAGCTCCAATGTGGAGTCTGCTGCCTGATGTCACAGCAGCAGCTCCTTCTGATTAGAAACTCCCAGTCCCTGCTCCTCAGCACTGACAGCAGGAAGGGAGGAAGCCAACTGTGCCTCTCCGTGTGGAGCACAGGCAGCAAGCCAATAGCCAGACACAGACATGTTAATATAAAGCTGCCAGTCTAAAAGGGCTCCCTCTGTTTTTTTACACCATCCTCACTGGTGACACCGATGCCAGCTGTGCCTCTGAGTAACACAGGCAACAATGGGTACTTTCAGACGATACGGGGCCCTTTGGCCCCGTACCGGCACCACCGGCTTCGTTCCCCGCCGGGGTCACCCCGTCACGGCCCAACAGACGTGCCGGGGGGATCCCGGCGGGGAAAGTGGGAGGGGCCGGGGCCGCGTGGCGCAACGTGCGGCCGCACGGCCCCGCCCCCTCCACGCACCCCGCCGCCCGCCCTCCGAGGAGACGGGCGGGCAGCGGGGCCAATGCGGCCGCCGCGTCCGGCTGACCGTGCCACGGCCCGGGATCCCGCCGGGGATCCCGGGCCGTGGCACGCGGCCAGACGTTACTTTTCGTTGGCCACGGCCCGGGGTCCGTTTGACCACGCTTCCCGGGACCTTCCCCCGGCTAGCC
>QEPC01012762.1:2378538-2400682 GCA_003113815.1 Sphenodon punctatus
GAGGGTTGGGGGGGGGGGGGGGGCTCACCTGCATCACCTCTCCATTACAGGGAGATGGAACATATTACAATGTCCATGCCATATCAACATTTTAGAGGCCATAACTATTCTAAAATCTCTAAAGGCATTTCGACA
Organism: Sphenodon punctatus; assembly: GCA_003113815.1. Taxonomy (NCBI): domain Eukaryota; kingdom Metazoa; phylum Chordata; class Lepidosauria; order Sphenodontia; family Sphenodontidae; genus Sphenodon; species Sphenodon punctatus. Next base: position 2,378,674 of record QEPC01012762.1, read on the forward strand.
GGTATTACAGGGCAGGGTCATCAAAATAGCCTGCGACCCTATCACAGCCATCTGGTATATAAACAAACAGGGAGCAACAAAGTCGAAGGAAATTTGTCAAATAGCCCAGTTCATCTGGCATTTTGCCCCCAAGCACGAAATGACACTCCAGGTGATTCACATGGCCAGAGCGCAAAACTCGAGGGCACATGTTCTCAACCACCTTCAAGAGGAGCATCACGAGTGGGAATTGTCCCCCTCTGTATACCACACTCTAATATCACTCTGGGAGATACCCACGGTAGATCTGTTTGCCATGGAAATGCAAACGTTTCTGTACAAGGGTGGCCCATGACCCGTAGTCTCTCAGGGATGCCTTTTCTGTAAACTGGAACACACAATTGGGGTACGCCTTCCCCCAATTCCCCTTATGTCCAGGATTTTAAAGAAAATCCACAGAGAAGGGGCCAACTTGATCCTGATCTCCCCAGGTTGGCCGTGCCACATTTGGTCCCACAATCTCCAAAATCTGGCCCTAGCATCCATTCCCCTGCCCCACATCCCCAACCTATTATCACTACAGGAAGGTGGCATTCTCCATACAGAGATAAAGTGTCTGAATTTATATGCATAGAGAATCCACTCCTCTTCACTTCTGAGCCTAGGCCACACAAACTAAATCTGATGCCTCAAAGTGATCTGAAGCTATCGACAAAAGTAAATAAATAAATAAAATAAAAAACGTACAGTTCTAAGTGGAAAAGATTCTGTCTTTTTGGTTAAACCAAAAATCCATATCAGTTGACCAACTGATGCTCCCTTTAATTTTGTGATATTTGTTGGAATTAGCCGAGACAAGCCTGGCACATTCTTCCATAAGAGCGCACCCCTTGGCCATAGCTAGACATGTGACCCTACCTAACTGCCAGCCTCTCTTTGACCACCCCCTAGTGAAAAAAAGAAAAGGAAAAAAAAAATCCTTAAAGGGCTTATCTTGTTTCCTCCTCATACGCACCCGGTCTCACAGTGGGACCTCAACTTCACACTCAATCAGCTTACAGACCACTCTTTTGAACCAGCAGGCAGGTCTTCCTCCTCCACCATATTTGAAGGCTCATTCCCTTAGAGGTCTCAGTGCCTCAGGGCTGCAACCTGGAGTTTCCTCCATACAATTTTAAAACATTATGCTCTTCATCTTTCCACTGAGCCAGACACTGCTCTGGGAGTGTCTATGCTGAATTCTGTTTTTAAAACCTAAAGAAAGGTTGTTTCTTATGGTATTGTAAAACAATAATAAATAATAATAATAATAGTAATAAATAAAATCTACTAAACAATAATACATAAACTAAAATATAATAATAAATAATAATAAAAATAAATAATAATAAAAGTTCTTACAATAAAATAAAGATTTTTTGACTGAGAAATACATTGCTTTATTCTGTAAAGAAAATTCCCCCACCGCCTTGGTCTAGGCTTGGTACTCTCCCATTTGTGAGAATGGGAGGAGCCACTCGAAGAAGAACAGAAGGTTGCTACCTTGTAAACAAGGTTCTGCGAGATGGCTCCGAACATTCACACAAATGCCCACCCTTCCAGCCCCGCATGGGATTTTCTTCATGCACACTCAGGGTTGGAAGGAACTGTTGGGCTTAGGCGGGAAGGTGCCTTATATAGGGTGGGGGCGTGGTTTTAAAACGAGCTTTGTATATATGCCGGTAAGAGAAGGGCGCGCAGGCGCAAACCCATTTGTGAGAATGTTTGGAGCCATCTCGAAGAACCTTGTTTACAAGGTAGAAACCTTCTGTTCCTTCTTCTACCGTGTTTTGCAATTCCATTCGTTCAAGATCCAGCAGGGGAGGGGGAGTCCCCAACTGCTTTCTGGGAAGTGTAGTTCAACGTACCTTCCCTGTTCTTCGGTCCCTTTTATTGGTGGAGAGCTCAGCCTCGCGCCGTGCGCGCGCCCCCCCCCCTCTGCTGATTGGCTGAGGTCGGGCGGTGGCGGCGAGTTTAAATCCAGTGCATAGAAAGCTGTTGGGTGCTGAGAGTGAGTAATTTTGCGGGGTAGAGAGCCCCCCCCCCCCGGAGGTGTAAGGTGTTTGGGACACTATCGGTGAGATATTGCTATGGGGCTGTTGTCACGCTGGGCGGGCTGTGTTGGAGGGGTTGCTATGGTGATGGGGGTCTTGGGGGGGTGTTGGCATGGTTATGGCTAATGGCATTTTCATAGTGACAGTGGTGGGACTAAGGTTGCCACCTAGGCAATTTAAAAAACAAACAACCCCACCACTTATGAAAAACACTGTTGCATGACCTGCAACGTGTATTTTTCATAATGTTTCCTTAAAAATTTGCCTAGGTGGGACCAAGGGTGAGGGTGTTGCCCTAGTGATATCAGAGTAGTAGTTCTCTCTCTCACTCACACACACACACACTGCTACTCTTGCTTGCAGTGGTGCTGCTGCAATTTGGGGGTGATACCAAATTTCCAAACGTGTTGGCTATTTATCTGTATGGCACAGATACAGCGGCTCTTAAGTCTACCTTGGGGCTAAAGGGAGACATTAGCATTAAGGCGTTAGAATGTGGCTTTTCATGGGGACAGGGTATACCACACCTGGGTTCTGGTGTCAGAGACTATGTAGAGCAGAGGCAAGGAACCTTTTTCCCTCCCAGGGACCACGTTGAAATTTAGTACACGCTCCGAGGGCCACATAGAATTTGGTGGTGTGGAAGCCGTGTGTTCAGGAATAGGAAGGTCCAGATCATGAATCTGTGCTGTGACTCTATCCTCATGTGCATGTCCTGACCTCTGCTCCCTTATTATTTATTTATACAGTGCCAGCAGTGTACCTGGTCAGGTTCCTACCCCAGGGGGCTTGTCTGGGCTCAGTCTTTCAGTGCTTGGAATAGGAATGGGGGGAGGAGGGGGCATCACATTAAAAACTAGTCATGAGCTGCATTTGGCCCCCAACCCTGAAGTTTTCTCCCCCCTGAGATAGAGCATAGGTGCTTCCCAGATGATCAATTAGTTGTCCTTTCTGTATCTCTTTTTTGGCACACTGATGTTGCTTTGGGGCTGTCACTTGACTCTGAAAAGGCATCTATAGTAGGAAAAGCTTGTAATGTGGCATGATGCAACTGGCCCTTCCCATCTGAGCAGCAAATGGAAAAGGTTTTGTTTCTTCCCCATAGAGTTCTCGCTTGAACCATGGCTCCTTCGAGGAAAACATCAAAAAACAACACGAAAAACAAAAAACTGGCTGCGTTTCTGAAGGACTTTGACCGTGAAGGTAGTCATTTATGTTTATTGATAAAGTCTGAACACTTCAAAGGCTTTAAATGCTTGACTTGGGGGGGTTAGTACTGAGGAAATATTATGTGTTCGTCTGCCAAGCTTTGGGCGTAGGGGAATGATTTCTAGGAGGATCTGTGTAACATAGTTTAATTCTTCATGTTTAGACAATCTTTGTCCTTTCCTGCAGCTTTTTCCCTGGGAGCCATATGTGTTGGTGTGCTATTATGTTGTGTAAGCTTATTAAGAGTTGAGCTGAAATATAGAGCTCTGCGGACTCAACCAAGTCCAACAGGACCCAACTGGTCTTGTTTGACTTGGTTCAGATGCTTTCTATGCTGAAGTGTCCCCCTCTCCCCAGACATGAGCTGGGCTTTCTATGGGAGACAGACCCTGCCCTCTCCTCCACAGAGCACCATCATAGCACTCTTGGGTGGGGCGGCAGGGGAAAGGGCAGGTATTAATCCCTGCCCCTTTGTGATGGGGTGGGTTTTGGTGAGGACTTGTTATGGTGATGGGGTGGTCTTCCGTTGCTATGGTAATGGGGGTCTTTGGGGGGTGTTGGTATGGTTATGGCTGGTGGCAGTCCCATAGCAACAATGGTGGGACTAGGGTTTTCAGATGTGCCCCTACTGTGATATGATTTGGCTCTGTGGGGGTGGGGTTAAGGCATGCTTCCACCCCTTTTCTGGTGCAGTCTTGCCCCTGTGGGGGTGCTCCATGGGGAGCTCTACTTCTCAGCCAGAGCAAGGCTCTGCAGAAATATGAATGCACTTTAGCGTGCACTGAAAGTTGTCAAATGGATACTTGTCACAAACACATAGATATATGGATATCTTTATTGTTGAGGCCACAAGACCATAACCATACATCAAAAACATCCCAACATAGATATGTATGGTCCCTGTGGTTGGCCAGGGACACTCACTTGTGGGTACCCTCTGCAATTTTGCTCCAAGCTGGGTGCTTGGAGGGGTGGGGGGGGTGGTCTCTGATCCAGTGTTACGGAACTCTTCTCCCCGCCCCCCGCCCCCCCCCCCCCCCCCCCCCCCCAAGATGGTCTGCCAGAGTCTGAGCCTGAGCATATTCTGGAAGCGATGTAAGACATTTCTTTTTGATAAAGCGATTGAAAGGCAGGGATAGGGGTTGGATGAGGTTTATTTAGGGCTGAGGGTTGACTTTTAAAAGAGATTTTAATGCATTTTTATGTGAGTTTGTTTTTGCTGTAAGCCGTCCTGAGCCTTAGGAGAAGTACATGTATCAAATTTAAATAAATAAAATATAGTTTTTCAACTCTAAATATCCACATTACAGTATAATGGGGAAAAGAACTACACAATGACAGGTTATTGTCAAGGAGGTGGGCACCAGGTTTGATTTAACAACTCTTCCAATCCAGAGATAAATTTTGATTCTCTAATTTGCTCTCATACATTTTTTAATAGATCCAGCATTCAGGCATAAACCTAGAAAGGATCACAGAAATACTGAGAAGCCCAAAAAGATCAGAGTGCTAAAATGAGAGTGGGTTAATCTCTGGTTGGTTTTTGTACCTCTAATTCACAGCAAATGACACACATGAGAGAGGCTCATTTGTCAAGAGTGAAAGAGATTGGGCACAAAAGTATGTAGTAATCTCCAAAGCCTGGTAGAAAAATATCTAAATATCAGTTTCTCTGTTCAAATAATTTAACTTGTTTATCTTTTTATCTTCTAGTCAAAACTAGGACTGATCAAATAAAAAGAGAAGGTCTGAACCTTGAAAAAGAAATCGACAATATGTATAACCTAGAAATCCTCCGAATTCCTCTGGCTCTGAGAGAAATGAACTGGCTAGATTACTATGGTATGGACCCTCAGCTTCAATGTTTGTGGGCAAAAGTGTGAGAAACCAGAATCTAATGTTCTAACAGAACTGCATGTAGCCTTAGCTGAATTAGTGGTGGTCCCTGTTCAGTGACCTTAATCATCGAGCTGAATGACTTTCAGAGACTGCAGTGATTAATTTCATTTAATATATGCTGTTGACATACAGATGTCGTCACTGCTAATTGCATACAAAACCATTCGGCTTTAAATGTCTTAATTTCTAATATGTCCCATTTAATGTTAGTATATTGGCTGAGTTCATCTGCATGAAGATTTTGATTAAAAATGGCTTATAAATGGCTGTTTAAACTTTCTGGCACATTAGTTTGAAATATAACATTTAGTTAGATGTAAGCAAACTAGTGTAAGAGCCTTTGGGAACAAAAAGGGGGAAAGTTTATTTATCTTTTTTTATTTTCAAAAACTTACTACCAGGTTGACTTTCTTGTCTGCCTGAATTGTTTTGTACAGCAAATGTGTGGCTGGCAATAAAGGCAGAAGTTTCCAAACTGTGTGTGGGCACTCCAGTTGAGTGTCTCACCATTTGCAGATAGGATTACAATCTCAACTGGTATGCAACAGATCACGGTATTACACTGAAGTTTCAAAATGGGGCCTCTGAGACCAAATGACCTGGAATTCCAAAAGGCTTCCAACTGGCAAGCTTGTTCTTTGGAAGCAAATGTTAAATAAAGGGTAGCTTTGAATATTGCATACATTGGTGTGGTTATGTTCTGTTAAGAGAACTCTTCTTTTTAGCCCTAGGAGGAAGTAAGAAGGCCCTAGAGGAGGCAGCCGTGGTAGGTTAAAGCTGTCTAGTGTAACTACTGAACAAAATAATAAACTGGGTCTGTGTACACTTCAGGAGGACAAGGGGTTGGAACCGCCTTGGCTTAGAGTGTCTTAACTAAGGCTGAACTGAATAGTAAAAACATTTTTGAGTGTTTCTGAGGATCAGGCCCAAGTGTTCAGCCGGTCCAAGTACCGAGTCCCCTTGTATAGGGGCAGGAAAAGGCCCTATAAGGGGGCATATACACCTGGCTCCCCTTCCTGACCATTTCCCCCTTTGCTCAATCGAGGAGTCACTGAGTATCGAACTGATTCCTCGGTTACTTGGTATTTGGTACAACCAAGTCGAGTACTGGGATACTCGGTAAAAACCGTGTAATACCGAGTTTCAGTCCTAGTCTTAACACAGCACTTCCTAAAACTTTCACCCAGACGTGAAGTGTTTGTAGCCCCTTTTGTCCTAGCTAAGGAACAGCACAGACAGACACATGTCCACACTGAATGCAGTAGCAAGTAAAAGGGATGACAGTTTTCTCTTTCAATACTTTTTCACAAAGTAAATCTTGCTGCTTATTCTCCTGACTCCAGCTTTCTTCTTTAGTGTGTCTTAGAGTGTTCTTAGATAGGAGAGCTTTCCCCCACTGCTTTAAAATGTGGCTCGGGGAAGCTCTCGCGGTGGGGGTAAAGATTGGATGCTCCTCTTTGGACCGGATGTTGCTTGGGTGCCGTTGGAAACGGCGATGCCAGGTGACTCCCAGACGTTTTGAGACATAGACTCAAAGACCTTGATTAGCAGGGACTTAGCTAGTCCATGTCTCAAAACTTCCAGGAGTCACTTGATGCCACTGTTTCTAACAGTGCCTGGGCAACTTCTGGTCCAGAGAGGAGCGTCTGATTTCTCCCCTCCCCCGCAGGGGTTTCTCTGAGCCACACTTTAAGCTGCGGGGGAAATTTCTCCCATCTAAAAATGCTCTGAGTTATTGTGGGAGCTCATGTTGCCATTGGAGGCTGCAGCCAAAGTTCTTGAGAACCTTTGACTTGGTAGCACTTGATCTTTATTTTTTGTAACGGTAGCTTGCTTTTGACCAGACCGGTTCTCTTAAGGCTCATCAGACTGTGTTTGTAACTCGGACTGGGACTCTAGTAGAAGTCTGCTTAGGCTGAGATCTTTTGATTTTTAGTCAAGTGCAAAATGTCAAATGACTGGAATCCCTTCTGTGCTGACTTCTTTCTGTTCTTTGATGAAAACTGTTTTTCTGAAAGTGATTCTTGACCCACAGAACAGTGTTGTGAGCAGGGAAGAGGCTAAGCTGTGCTTTCAGGGGAATTTTGTACTTTTATGGGATTTGTCTTATGCATATTTTATGTATCTTGTATGCCCTGAGCCTTTAGGATAGGGTGGGTTGGAAATCTCAATAAACAAATGAAACTTATGCTGCAGATAGAAATGTCCTTGCTATTAATAGATACTGTATTGTGATTTTTATTTTAGGCTGATTTGGACGTATCGGAAATAACCAAACTAGCAGCAGAAACTATTCAGACTCCTCTCAAGACTGTCAAGAAAGGTCAGTTGGTACATCTCCTTCAGCATCATGCATATGTTGGCAAAGAAACAGTTGTGGGTGTCTTCAGCTTATGGGCTGCTATATATGGGAAGTATGAAGGTTCTTTTTATTTAGTTGTTACTCCTGTTCTTAATGTGGTTGCTTACCAAAATTTGAGCCAGCTTTCTGAAATCTTAACTTATTCCTTCAGAACCTCTAATACTCATTAGCTTGTACATGTGGGGAGAAAGTGTTTACCAACTTTTTCTATGTAAGTTGTCTGTGAGTAATTTTAAAACTGTATTCGTCTGTCAATTACTGTTTCTAGCTAAGAAAAAAAAACAGGCTATTGAATCCATAGAAGAAGAAACTGAGTCCACGTTGCTCCCTGCAGAGAAGAAAGCCAGACGGGATAAGGATCCCATTGAGGAAGAGGCATTGTTGGAACTCGATGCTGAAAATCTTAATCCAAAAACAGGAAAGGTAAGTGTCTTGTTTTGCTTGGGGAGGGGGGGGTGTTGCCACCTCAGGAAGTGAGCTGGGTATCTACCCCATATGGTTTAGGGTCATCCTGCCGCTATGATCAGGCACCTGGGTTGGCAGGATGCTCAGCTTGGTCATATTCTGACTAGTGAGGCCTGGCTTGTTCTGCATGTGTTAGTGACTTGCATTCCTTCCACAAACCTATAGGTAAACTGTTGATCGTACGAGGTAAGGACAGGCTGACAGTGAACAGGGCCTTGTTTACTCCAAGGAGCCCTAAACACATTTGCCTAACAGTTCTTGAGTAAGTAAAGATAAGGGTCTCCAGTCTGTGTACGCTGGGTACCATCCCTCAGCGATTGTTTAATAGTCTTAAGCCACATTCTGCCTGGCTTCTGAAGTGTTCACATGAACCAAGTGGTAAACCAACATTCTTCAGAAAAAGGAAGAGGAGTACCTACTCCCCTTTTGGTTTGTATTTCAAAGTAACTCTTTGAGTTGTAGCCTTCAATTTTGGTCCTGGGGAAATCCTGGACCTAATAGCAGGATCTTATTTACTCCTGTACCCAACTACCTCAGTAAGAGAGAGAGCCTTTTCTTACCAGATTGCTGAAATAAAGTCAAAAACTCATGTCTTAGTTACTTAGCTTTACTTAATAGCATATAGAAGTACATTTAAATAATCATTTCAGCGATACAAAGATAGTTCTTAGTTTAAGATGGAAAATAAGTTCTTTGCAAAGAAGACGAACAGTGATGGTTTCTAAGACGACACTCTATCAGCTGAACAAAGAAATACCATTTCAACCTGGCTTTTATAAGACACTTGGTGGCCAAAGGATGTATGGCGTAAAGCACTTGGACAACATCCAACTGTATCAGCACTATTTGACTCCTCAAATTCTCCAAATGTACGGAGACCTTTTACTTAGGCCATTTTTAGACGAGCACGGCGGCACCCGCGCTTGTTTTCAAAAGAGCCGGCAGTCCGTTCTACACGCGACGCTGCGGGCGATGCGCATCCATTTCCGATCGTCGACCCGGTCAGTTCGTGGCCGGAAATGGATGCGCATCGCCCGCGCATGCGCTTTTTCGGCGGCAGTGTCACATGTAGAACGGACTGCCGGCTCCTTTGTAAAACAAGCGCGGGTGCCGCCGCGCTCGTCTGAAAACGGCCTTAGTTTCTTATCTAGGGTAGATCATTCCATTGGTTTATCTAATTTATTTATTTAAAAATATTGTACCCCACCTGCCACAGGCAGCCCAGGGCAGCTAACAAAATCAATACAATAAAATACAATAAAACATTAAACCATTTCGTAACAATAAAAATGAAGAGAGACACACCGCCCACCCCCCAATAACACACAACTGATGCACTAGGGCAAAAGGTGTAGAAATGAGCTCAGGAGATTAGAGTGAACGCCTGTAGGTGTGAGGGATGCTAGTTAATTACACTAGCATAAGCATGGTGACATAATTAAGGTCTGCAAGGTTCAATTGGCCATTCTCCCAGACCCTTTTAAATACCAGTAATTTTCCCTTAGTTATTGATACAGGACCGAACTGGTCACTGATTTTATTACATAGTCCATTAATCTGGTCCCTATTCTTCAGACCCTGTTCTTCCAAGGACCCCTTAATGCAACTGGGTTACAAACAGGGTTTCATTATACTAACTACAAATGACTTAGACCACTTGTAACCGAGAGAAACCAAAGTAAGTACCTCAATTTAATTAAACTAAACTACTCTTCTTCAGTAGCATTCTGATAAAGGGCGTAAGCAGTACCAGATCAATTTCCCCTCCATCCGAGTCATAATGATCACCAAACCATGGTTGCCAGTGTGATAAAGGCTAACCAGTCTGAATCTTGTGGCTGGCTATTTGTGTGTGCGTTGTTTGACTGCTGGCTGGGTCTTCCCACTTCCAACACTGAGGCTTAAATTCAGAGGATTTTGTGCATGACTTGTGAAACAGTATTTTAAAACTGGTTTTGTTGGGCGGAAACAAATCTGTAATCTACATATATTATCTCCTGGTGCAGTTCCAAGTTGTTCATCTCTGTGAAAGAGTATCTGGGGTGATCAGAGAGGAAGATCAGGAGAAAACCACCTGTAATTCCCCTCTCAAATGGCCACCCCTACCCCTTAGCCCCCAAGCTTGGCTTAGTTCAAGACCTTCACAAGGAAAGGGAATAAACAGTTTTTTCCAGAGTTCAGCTACAAGAGGGTGTTATCGGACATTATGTTAGACACAAGTTTGGTTGTAAACATGCAAGCCCTTGCACTTAGGGTAATTCTTGACCTTGGTGGGGTGAAGCAGGGGAAAGGAGAAGTAACCAGCAGTGGCATGTTGGAGCCATAACCTAATAGCTGGTACATCTGTTCAATGGATGTCTGCGGGTACAAGCTTAATTTTAACCATAGCTGGCATAGTCTTTTAGCCCCCAGACATTCATTCAGAACCGGCTGAATTTTGGTTTGATCATGAAATAGTTCATGATTTGTTCATTCCTGTATGTTCCAGGCAAAGACCTCCACTAAAAAGGTGCTGGCTTCAAGGAGCAAGAGAGCTCCGTCAACAAGGAGACAGAGTGTCAGTAAAAGGTACAATGTACAAAACACACTTTAGGAAGCTTGGGTTGCTATGGGATGAGGTGAAATGACAGACAGTGGCTTGCTCCTTATGGTAGATGTCTCTGCTTCTGGCTGCAGTAGTAGTTGTGCTAAGTCCAGCAACAGGATGAGATTGGTTGATGGAGTTGTAGGTGACGCGTGACCAGGGGGCCATAAAAGTTAATGCTGCTGGTGGGTTGGTTTAGGCCAAACCTTCAGCTTTCCTACCCCTTCAGCATGCGTTGTCTCCTAACAGAGCTGATGGCCAATTGGTTAAGAAGATTCCTCTTTGCTTGGGCTGCCTTTCATTCCTCTTTCTTCTTGACCAGGTCTGGCAAGCTGAGCCTTGTCACACCATCTGTTGGCCGAGTTGTCGATGCCTATGCGTGGGGACCTACCTCAGTTGGAAGCGTCAAGTTTGATTCCAGGTGAATAGCATTTTTACTAACAAATGAATAGCGTTTTTTACCCGAGTACCTATGTATTAAGTACCAGCATTTGCCGGCTTGTAAAGGAAGGATCTGTCTTGCAGTTCCTTGAGCAGCTCAGTCTAGATCGGAGTGCTGCTCTTTCCCTCACTGCAGCGGCTTCCCAGGAGTAGTCCATGCTAAAGCACATTATACATAACCAAAGCATTGTCAAGAAGTCAGTGTTCGTACAACCCTTATGTGCATAGTGTTGGCCGCAGTTCCCGGTGGGAAGGGCAAACTAAGGCATAGCCACTGAAGAAGTTAGGATTCCATCTCATGCCTGTGAGATTCCATGTGGTTTTTCTCCCAGTGTTTGTGGCCTGAAGGATCTGTTAAATTTATCACTGGTTTCTGTGCTTGCAGTTCTACTCTAGTCACCAAGACTGCAGGCTCATACAGTCTGGTTCCTAGTCTTTTTACTAACCTCCTCCTGAATGTATTCTGGCTTCACAGGCAACAAGGCCAGTAGACACCACCTGATTTCTCTGTTTCTTGGTAAATTTTGTTTGTGTATTAAAGGTGAAAGAGTTCCCCAAACAACTTTTGTTAGACCCAGCTGTCCCATGCATTAAGCTTAGCCAGGGGTTCTCAAGCTCATTTTGAACCAGCCCCACCTTCTGCTTGTCTGTGTTGGTTGCGGCCTGCCCCATGACCATGCAGACACCCCTTGTTCTCTCCCCATCCTCCTGTTGCTTCCCTTCTCTCTCTCCCTTGTTACCCTGTTACTTTGGAGGACTCTCTCTCACTCAGCCAGATGTAGAGTAAGCTATTTGCAACTGGGATAGTTCTTGCGTTTTCTACCCCCAAGAACATCTTTGCCCCCCTGGGGAGGGGGGTGCACCCCTTAGTTTGAGAACCAGTGCTCTAGACTTACATTCTCTCCTGTTCTCGCTCTGCTCTACAAATTGTTTGGGGAGGGGCGGGAAGCTTTAGTAGTTTAGAGTGGAGAAGAATAAGTTCTGCAAAATGCAGACTGTTCAGATGGGGATGTGCTTAAAGCAAACTACGCCTTGTGTCTTCCACATTTGGTGCATCCTGCTTTCAAGCCTGAAATAAAGACTTCAGTTGAGCCAGGAATACTCTGCAGCTTTTGGTCACATGGGATAGGCAGCTAGGCGCTTCCTACTCCCTTCCAGTTGCCTACAGGTGGTTCTAAATTCTAAGCACAGTGGTGGTCATGCAGGGCAGTGATCCCATCAGTGCCCTGGAGAGGATCTCGCAGTGCTAATGCTTCTAGTTTTGAAAAAAGGATCACTTACAAACGTAATAAAAACCCTGAATGAATTCAACTTTGAACCAAGCTGTTTCAAAAGTAAGAGTCCCACTATTCCTGTTTCACAGTAGCGGGCAGGTTCAGCAAAGCAGTGTGACACAATCTTCCCTGCGCCAAGTATCAAGAAGAAGCAATAACCCTTTCCCCCCAGAGGCCATACAATCTCCTGCCTGCATCTAGGTTTATTTTCATTTCCTTTCCATGTCATTGCAGTAGGCAGACTAATCTTCTGAAAGGAACTCTTTTTGCCCTGTGCATCTCCTCGAAGAGCCAACTTTCCCTAGCTAAATTTCCTCCTGCTTCAGTAATACACTTCTCAGATTGTTTTTTTCCCTTGCCTGCATCCTCCCTTGTTGCAAACCTCCAGTAAATTGCCTTGGGGAATATGAGAGCGAAATCTGAAGTCCTGGTTTGGTGTTCATCACTTTGAAGTTTCAGCCCTTAATGAGCCCTGTCAAGCTTCCTGTAGGATTCCAACTGTGTCTATAAGCAGAGTTCCTTAAAAATACTGCCCCAAGTTGGTCTGAGTTTGCTTTTGCATCTGCCTCGCCTGTAATATGATGGATTCTACTTGGACCCTGCTACTGTGGTCAATTGTTTGTGCTCCTTTGTGGCATTCAGACTGCCTCTCTGTGTTAATGCACTAAGGCACCATTAAGTGGTCTTAGACCTTCCAGGTTCCCAGTTTAGTTATTTTCAGATTTGCTGATCTCCCACTGCTCCTGCTAAAACTTATGGGAACTGTAGAGCTCCACACTCCAGGTGTCTTGATCTCAGCACCTCAGTTCAGGTGCTACTTTCAAGACTCGGGGACGTAGCTACCATAAAGACAGGAGGGACGCTTGTCCCGGGGCCGAAGCTGAGGGTGGGGGGGGGGCCCCACAAATGATTCCTCCTGTCCCAACGGCCCCTGCTGACACACATGATCTGCATCCCCCCCCCGCCCCCGAAACCTTGCTCAGTGAGCAGCAAGGTTTCAGAGGGGATAGCGCTCCCCTCCCCCGTTGCAGTGCACGCAAGACATGAGACATGGATGGATTGGCGGCACAGCAGCCCAGCCCACATCAGACTGGAACAGAAGTGACGCTGCCTTGCCCCAGCACTCACTGCAATATGGGACAGACAAAGCACGAGGCAGGCAGCAGTGAGCAGCCTCGACACAGTGAGTGGGACGGGAGCAGTAGCTGCAGAGCTTGGTGGTCAGGAGAGGGTGTGACTGAGGCAGCGCAAGGTCTTAGGGGGGTGTGTTTGTGTTGGAGCAGCAGCGGCGGGAGAGGCGCAGGGATGATCAGGCTGTGGTGCCCTGCTGCCCCTTGAAGTGGAGACAGCTGAGTATTCCCTAAGGGGTGGGAGGGCAGGGGATCTTGGGGCAAGGAAGCTGGGTGGGGTTTGTGGGAGCGGAGGGCTGGGTAGCGTGGGTGGGGCACGAGCAGGGAGGCTGGGTGGGACGGGATGTTGCTGTTTGTGTGCTTGGTTCTGCAGTTAAGGGAGAGGGATGGAGGCTTAGGTATAAAACTAAATCCTCAAGCTGATGCAAAGCCATATATTATGCATCCTCCCCATTGCCCTTTTAAGACGCATGCTGGGGCTCCACATGCTTTGTGAATAAGAACAGAAGGGAGCTAGGCGTTTTTGACTGCTAATAACCTCCCTGAAAAGCGTGGGCTAGAGCTTTGAGGAACTCTGGGTTAAAAAAACCAGCTCTTTAGTCACTGAGAAAGGAAAGGGACAGTTTGTGGTGGCAAGGCAGAGCAGGATCCTGCCTCCGGAGGACAAGGACTACCGCACTTGCCTACGGTGCACCTTTCTGGGGGCTTTCTTCCAAAGGGATTTTAGGGACATCAGGAAAAGTGGCAAGCAGGGGTAAGGCTCAGCTGTTGGGAGAGCAGGGATAGGCATGGATCACAAGATTTTGGGGGGCTACTAGAGAAGGGGACTTGGAACTTTCCCCTTAGCGTCTTCCATCCATCCTTGGGGCTGGGAATTAACGTCCATCAGGGAAGCAACAGCAGTAGGGCTTGTGCTGTTTTCCATATAAAATTGATCTTTTTTCACTCTGTCCTTCAGTTGTTGATTAAACTTTCCAGGTATCTATTTTTGTTGCACTGTAAACTTGGTAACTTAAAATAATTGCATAATTAAAAACTTTTCATTGCAAACCTGCTTTAGTTTCTTTCCAAGACTGCAGTTGTGTTACAATAAACTTGATAGCTAACCTAATTAATTCCTTTTATCTTTGTTAGTGCCTTCATATTGCCGTTTTCTATTTTTAAAAAAAAAAAAAAAAGTTACATCAAATCATTTTATTGTCAGGTACAGGTCTCTTCTCCCCTTTTCCCTCCTGTACCCTCCCATATATAGTATCTGTCTCAGAATTTAACTTGTCCGGTTCGTGTCTTTGGATGGATTTGATGGCTTCTTATTGGGCTTGGATTTGTAAAAATTATTTTTGCGTTCGAAGGAAATGTTTTTAACTTTCTTTTCTGTGTGTAATTGCCTCCTTTTTCCTTCCTGGAAGCAACAAAAATGTTACTTCTAATAATAGGAACATTTTTTGCTTGTTAAATATCCACCTCATCATGGAAAGAATACATGAGGGTCAGGAGGCCAAGTCCATTTCTTGTCCCTGGGCCTATTCCAACCTAGCTATGCCCCTTTTTCAAGAGTTTTTCCCTGAGTGTGGGCTTCGTTGAGCTGGTTGTTTTATGGTGAAGTCTGGCCAACCACTCTGGTCAGAACGGTGGAACCAGGAAACGGCTCAGCACTTTACCTGCAGAAGTGCTGGGTGTATTTGAATCTTTTCCTTGTTTCAGTGGCATACACGCTCTCACGTTTCCTCCCTCTCAATATTTTTGAATTTACTTACTGAGCGGTCACAAGCAAAGTGAAAGGGTGTTGAACCACTTCTCTCTAGCACTGAGTTCTGACTTCAGAATCTTGATAGCCAAGCTGGATGCTTACGGTCTCAAGCAGAGTCCCATGCTCACTGTGTTTCCCCTATGGCAGCAATGAACGCGGGTCCCTGAGCTCAAGCAAGGATGGGCAGAGGTCCTAAACAAAGAGAGCTAGACTGATGTGTTTGTATGACAATCACACCACAGGAAGCATTGTCTTAGAGATGGGGAATCCTTTCACTCCTAGGCCACTCAGAAAATGAGTACAGGCTCGGAAGGCCACATGATGTTGGATGGGGATGCTTAACAGATGCACTTGGGGTGGGAGAAAGAATAGGAGGGTCTAAATCAGATCTCTGCCATGGATCCATCCCCAGTCCTTTTGTGCATGTCCTTCTGCTCTTCCCCTGGGCTCAGTCTTTCAGTGCTTGGGGATAAGAACTGGGCCAGATCCAGGAACTGCAAGGAGGGAAGGGGACAAACAAAAGGCCGCAGACCACATTTGACCCCTGGGCCTGAAGGTCCCCACACCTGCATTACCTCATCTGTTTGACAAATGTTCAGAGTGAGGCCACGTTCACACCTTAAGTGGCGTGGCGGCAGCAACTCCCGTGAGGCAAAGAAATGTGGGAGGAGCCTTATGCTGGAAGTACTGCCAGTGCAAACGGGGTTCTGCCGCAACTTCACTCAAAGCCCTGTCGTTCACAAGTGAAGTCGTGGCAGAACCTAGTTTGCACCAGCGGCAAAAGGCTCCTTCCACTGCCGTGTCTTTGCCTCGCGGGAGTTGCCGCCGCCGCCACACCACTGAAGATGTGAATATGGCCTAAGAAATTAGTGTGCAAATTGTTCTTCTAAAGTAGATATCTGGTCTTGGCAGGTTACACATCTCAAAATGTTCTGGCTGTTCTTTCTGAAGCTCTTAATGACACTAAGGGCTGAGTAGTGATGTCCTAAGAACATAAGTAGTGCCATACTGAGTCAGACCAATGGTCCATCAAGCCAAGCATCCTGTCCTCCAACAGTGGCCAATCTCGATCACATGGGAGAAGAACCAACAGTCACAGTGGGCAATCCATTCCCCGTTGTTCACTCCCAGCTCCCGAAAGTAAGAAGTTCATCCGTAAGCTACTTGGTTAATGGCCATTAATGGGCCTACTCCAATAACTTATCCAGTCCTTTTTTTAAACCCAGCTATACGACTGGCCTTGACAAAGTCCTCTGGTAACAAATTCCATAAGTTAATTATGTGTTGAGTGGAAAAAGTACTTTTATTTATTTTAAATCTGCCAGCAGCTAGTTTCATGGAGTGTCCTCTAGTTCTAGTACTATTTGAGAAGGTAAATAACCATTCCCTATCTACTCGTTCCACACCACTCAAGATTTTATAAACCTCTCTCATGTCCCCTTTCTGTCTTCTCTTCTCTAAGCTGAAGAGACCCAACTTGTCAAGCCGCTCTTTGTATGGAAGCCGTTCCATACCATTTATCTTTTTTGTTGCCCTTCTCTGTACCTTTTCTAGTTCAGCTATGCCTTTTTTGAGATGGGGCGACCAGAACTGCACACACTATTCCAGGCGCGGTCATACCATAAATTTGTATAGAGGCATTATGACATCCTCAGTTTTATTCTGTCCCTTTGTGAATAACTCTTAACGTTCTGTTTGCTTTTTTGACCGCTGCTGCACACTGGACTGAGGATTTCAGTGTATTGTCCACAGTCACTCCCAGATCCTTTTCCTGAGTGGTAACTCCTAGCTTAGTACCCAGCATTGTGTACTCAGTTTGGATTATTTTTCCTTTATGTGCATCACTTTGCACTTGTCCGCATTAAATCTCATCTGCCATTTCGATGACCAGGCACCCAGTCTCGCAAGATACTGTTGCAGTTCTTCAGTCTGCTCATGTTTTAACTACCTTGAATAACTTGGTGTCACCTGAAAATTTGATCACCTCGCTCTTAACACCCTTTCCCATATCATTAATGAATACATTAAACAGCACCGGTTCCAATACAGATCCCTGAGAGACACCACTTTTTACATCTCTCCATTGTGAAAACTGACCATTTAGTCCTACTCTTTACTTCTATCCCTTAACCAGTTACTGATCCATAGTAAGACACTACCTCCTATCCCATGACTTTTTAATTTTTTCAAGAATCTTATGTGAGACCTTATCAAATGCTTTCTGGAAATCCAGGTACACTATATCTACCGGGTCTCCCTTGTCCACATGCTTATTTACACCCTCAAAGAATTCCAACAGATTAGTGAGGCATGACTTACCTTTGCTAAATCCATGTTGACTCTTCCCCATTAAGCCATGTTTATCAACCTGCCCAGCGAGTCTGTTCCTAATAATAGTTTCCACCATTTTGCCCAGCATGGACGTCAAGCTTACTGGTCTGTAGTTTCCAGGATCACCTCTGGATCCCTTTTTAAATTTCAGGGTTACATTTGCCACCCTCCAGTTCTCAGGTACAGTGGCAGATTCTAGTGATAGGTTACACATTATTAACAGTAGGTCTGCAGTTTCATATTTGAGTTCCTTCAGAACTCTGGGGTGAATGCCATCTGGCCCTGGTAATTTGTTAGTATTTAGCTTGTCAATTTGCTCTAGAACCTCTTCCAGAGTCACATTGATTGGTAACAACTCTTCCAATTTAACATCTACAAAGTAAGGTTCCGGTGTGGGTATTTCCCCAACATCCTCTGCAGTGTCACCTAGGTCCTGCCCCATTCTTCTCAGAGCTTCTCATTACCATTATTGGTTTCTGTCCTGCTCTCAAGTAGCTTGATGCTGCTTCAAATCCCATTTTTCTTTAGCTTAGTTTCCCTTGGAAAGGACCTGTTTGAAGTCTCTTGCAGGGAAACCTGCTCTGACTGCAGATTGAATTATCTGGGGTAACGTTATTCAGTAGTAACTCTGGAATCTCTTTCAGGGTTTTCAAGACTCCGTGACTGCGCACTCCTGCACTACGCGAGCGTGTTTACAACATCTCTGTAAATGGCAGCCCACTTGCAGACAGCAGTGGGGTCTACGTCACTGTTCCTATTGCAGGAGGAGAGGTAAAGTGGAAAGCTACAGCAAAGTATCCGAGGCCAGCTCTTGGAATTCACCAAAGCTGCTCAGAATAATTTCTTCTAAGAATTGCAGGCCACTGTGCAGTGCAGAAAAGTGTCAGAGGTGTTGGTGGCCTTGTGATGCCATCACGCTCATGATTAATCGCACCCCTGCCATGCTGCTCCTCGTACAGCAGGGATGTTAGCTGTACTAACTAACTGCTGTAGCAATGATACACCTGTGCTCTGGGCCAGAAGCAGGTCTAGCTCAGTGCCTCTCAAACTTCTTAGACTGTGTCTCCTTGTGTAGTTATTTCCCTAAACTATCTCTAGGACACATTTGGTGGCCCCAGTCTGAAACCCACTGCTGGGGCCTGGAGCTCTTTGGAGAAGCAGTGTGTCCTGAGTTGACTACTGCTGCGGGCAGACATTTGTGGCTCTGGTTAACACTGAAGGTTCCATGTGACTCCTGAGCTGCAGGAACAATGTAAGATGCTGCGCTCTCAAACGTGCTTGTTTTCCTGTCTGCTGAGACTTGTGCTCTTTTCTGTACAGAGCATTCGTTTAGCAGCCAATGAGTTGACCAGAAAGGATCTCGCTCATCTGAATCCAGAGGCTTTGGGAGATGTAGAGAAGTTATCGGTGAGTCTATTATCTCTTGCAGTTGGGTGCCCAGCTGTCTCATTGCCTTGATGATGAGGTAGCGGACTGTTTCCACTGCAGTCTGAAGTCCTACTTTTTTGTCCTCCTTGGGTCTGCCTGGATCTTGGCATGTACAAAAAAAAACCTTTCAACTTGACACCATTTAAGTTGGTTGGTACCCTATACGAGCTTGGGGTTTAAGCTGCTCCTGATTCTGCCTGCAGGATAGTGGGGGATTAATCTACGGGAAGGGTTTTGCTTAAAGATGAGCATGCAAGGATGCTGGCAGAACATAGGGACCAGGACAGCCCCTTCACAATGTTGCGGTCTGATGTGGCTATACCCCTTTACAAGTGCATCACAGTGCTCAGAAAGGGGTGTGGCAAAGAGACTGTTCATCCCTTCCTGATCTGACCCATGCTGCCTTTCCCAACGTAGTGAAGCCATGGCGCTCTGAAAGGGATGAGGGAGCCTTTTTGCACTCGCCCCTTTCTAATGTGACCACTTTCCCATCTGACAGACCCAGAAGGGGCAGAATCTGGGCACTCGTCCCTCCTGGCATTCTTGTGAGCATGCACTGCATGTACCTGTTGTTCTTCTCTCCTAGATTCGACTTGGACAACTTTGCAGCAACATGAAGACTCGAAGATGAAGCTTTGTGGATTTGGACCCTTGTGGCAAGTCTACATGTGAAACTAAGGCCACTAGACAGATCTTTCTCAGGAATGATGAGCAACTCTCATTTTCCTTTCTTGGGAGCCTATTTCAATATTTTAATAGCACCTGACTTTTTCAGACTAACTGGTGTATCCAGCTTCTGAGAATCAAGCCTGTATAAGTTGTCTTAAGTGGGAGCACCCAGAATTGGCAATTGCTGTTGAAAACCTTGGTCTTAAACGATGGCCTCGATTCTTACTCGGTCTGACTGCTGACTTCTCTTCCACAGTAGAAGTTAGATCAGGTCTGCGGCTAGAAGTGTGCCATAGGGTTGAAGTAGACTGAGCTGGTTTTGTACAGGAAAAAAAAGATCTTATTGGCAAAACAGTAGTCCTAAGACAGAATTGTGCTCCTCTGCTTAGAAGCTTTACTGTGTGTCTGTTTTCATAGCATCTCCTTGTTTCTGGATGCATTGGTTTCCAATGGATAAGCTTGTTACCATCTACATAAATGAGCAGTCTTTTATCCTTTTACTGGCCTGAATTTTTAACTTTTCTACTGTCATCTACAATGTTTGAATAAAATTCCTAATTTCTCTATTTCCAGTTGAAAGGATTTTCTCCTAGGCTCGTGGGCACACAGCAAAGATTGTGCTGAGGTCTGAAAAATGCTGCACAGCATCTTGGGCCAGTCAAAAAGCCAGAAACGCTTTGTAGCCAATGTGTAGCAATCCACTTCTTGGAAACATGCCTGTGTCTGCCCTACAACATTCCCTGCCATCCTCCGTTAGTAAGACTGCCTGCAATTAGTGTTGTGCTGTTAAGGGGGTGAAAAGAAGCTTCAAGTATCCAGCATGTGTAACTGCTCCAGCTGAACTTCGCAAGAGAAGCTAAACCCCATGCCTCTGTCAAAATGCTGTATGAACCCCCACGCTACATTGTGCCTGACACCCCAGGCTGTCTCTGATCTCAGTATTATTCTAATAATTTTATCAGCCCCAATTATTTAGCATTCCTGAGTCATCTTGGATTAATTGGTCTAAACACATTGGTCCAAGGCTACGGTTAGAAGCAAAGTCTCCGAACCAGAATTTCATGTGAGATCTGCCCCCTACCACAGAGTTCCAGAGAGACCTGCAATAATGCATTATTTCTTTAATACGTTGTGTGAGCCACCCTGACCCTTTAGGGATTGGGTGGGATACAAGTCGAAAATAATACTGGGAAACCTGGTACAGGGGATGCAGCAGCAAGGAAAGTTCTCCTGTGCTTAAAATCTGGGGTCCTAAATGGATTGCAGTGGGTAGCTAGTTCTCTAACTGCTTAGCCTCCTGCTGAAGCTATTGCAGGGTTGCCAAACAACTTGATTAGTTGAACCGATGCTCATCAATAATCAGCATCAAGCCTGCTTAGATAGTCGCGTGAGGGAGGTATTGAACACCTGTAGGGCTTTGCCTGCCTGCAGAGGGCAGTGCTTGCACAAGGTTCAGCTTCAAGGTTCCTTCTCTCAACCTTAGCTAGATTCGACTGATGGGGATGGCATTAGCCAGGAGTCTCGTCACTGGTTAAATTCTCCCATTCTAGGTCTACATATTGAAGGAGAAACTTGCTTTGAGCAGATTGGTGTTCTATTTTGTTTTGCCCATGGCAAAAGCAATCCCTATTTTCCCAATCCCCTTTCTTCCTCTGCTATATTACAGTTCCCTGCTGGCTCACCTTTTGCTCTCGCATTGTGGCCCTGAATGGGCTTGTGCCTAGCTGTTTGTAGAATCCATTCCACCTGGCCTGAGGCCAGCATTGTTGCTGAGAGACCAGAATTGTAGCATTGTGAGTGGAAAGTTCCCTCACCTCGCTACTAACAAAAAAAAAAAAAAAAAACCCCACAGGGGAAAGCCTAACTGCCCAATCCCTTCTACAAGAATAGCTGCTACCAAAAGTGCTGATGCATGAAACCAGAATAAACCCATCCAGGAAAGTAATGTTATTTGCTTGGGGCAGGAGCGGCCTGCTGGGTGTGGCAGTGCTTTTTGGATAGATGTCATTTCATGGTCTTATGCCTAGATATTACGGTCTTGAGCTCATTTTAAAAACTAAAATTTTTCAAGTGATGGCAAGGAGTATTCTTCTCCCTCCCCCTTTGGGCCATTCTGTGAATGGTGTTGGCTTTCCGTGCCCTACGCGTGATAAAGTTGTGGAGTGCGAGGGCAAGGATTAGCATTTGCCCCCTCCTGTCCTGGGTCAGTACCTGTTTTGATTACTTTCATTGTGATGCAAGGACCAGGCTGTTAATATTCAAGATTCATATCCATGATCTTTTCCTCTCTCACTCCCTCCAGCTCCTTGCCCTTACTGAAACTTGGATCACTCCCTCGGACTCTGTCACGCCTGCTACCCTCTCCTGTGGGGGTCTCTCCTTCTCTCACCAACCC
>QEPC01012762.1:2403406-2419062 GCA_003113815.1 Sphenodon punctatus
ACATGGACCTGCCTGCTGTCATTCTCATCGTAACCAAGCCAAGTACGTGCACTTGAGACCTCGCATCTTCATGAATGTTAGACCCCTTGTCTCTCCCTCTGTTCCCCTTCCTAAGTCTCTCCCCCAGCTCCTGTCTCTCAGATTGTAAGCCCTAGGGGCAGGGACCGTGTCTATTTTATTACTTTGTAAAGTGCCAGGTACACTGCTGGTGCTATATAAATGTTTGTTAATAATAATATTCCAACTGCCTTTGCTGCTGGGGTGTTTGAACTGTATCTGACATGACTAGAAGCAGCCTGGGAGCCAATACCTAAATAAACTTGTCATCCAGTGCCATCCCACCCCCCTCCCCAGCTCTGGCTGCACTGCTTGCTCTCTGGAATGCAAGAAGCAGTAGCTCATTTTCCTGTTGTTCATTTAAATTACCAGAATCCCTTCTGGCCCCCTGTCCAACAGATGCATTTTGTTGAATGAAATAATTACCTGTGTCTTTTCCTGTTCAATGTGGGGACTGCTATGATGTCTTGGTTTTTGCTTGTGCATGTTATCTGCATGCCAGTCTGGTGGTTGCCAGTATTGCTCTTTAGAAACTAAGGCAAGGGTGGGGGAGGGGGGGAAAACAGCAGCAAAACTACTTTGTCAGGTTGAGAGAGCCCTCAGCATTCAACGCTGACTGTTGCTGTTTCCTCTTTGGCAGGAGGCAGCCTTGTTTGAAACACCAGCTCCTCTGACATGGTAGAATTACGCCTGTGTGTGTGTTAGGCTTTCTGGACACAATTCAACATGCTGGATTTTGCCTATAAAGCCTTAAATGACATGGGACCAACAAGGTATCTAAGGTCAGCTGGAGCCACCCTCTTGCAGATTCCATCACTGCACAATGTCTGTACACCAAGGGCACACAGGCGTTCTGGGTGGCCATTCCACAGCTTTGGAACTCCCTTCCCCTCAAGTTTTGCCAAATACTATGCCTGAGCATTTTCCAGAGGCAATGTAAGTCCTATTTATTTGGTCAGGTCTTTAGCAGGTGGGGATATGGTTCAGGGAGTGGTTTTAATAGGAATTGTACAAAGGTTTTTTATATATATTTTTTCTTCTGTATATTTTATACATGTTTGATATTTTAGGTTAATCATTGTTGGCCTTTAAGGAAAGGCAGGTTAAAAATTGGCTTCCTTCTAATGGATGTAATCCTATGAACTTGCACTATGGCGACCTTTCCCAAAGGCTTAGGAATGGTGCTCCTCCGTGGATAGGACAATTCATGAGAATCGCCCTCCCCTGAGGGGGTAGCAAACCCACAGATGGTTCAAAGGCTTGGCTGGTTTGCAGGGAACAGTAATGGTATTAGGTGCGTCTCCAGCGGGGCTCACATTGAGTAGGGAGACATCTTTGTGCCCAGAACTGGGCAGGGCATATTCTTGTATTCTCACCCTAAGCAGCAGCCTTGAAATAATAAAGTTTATAGTGCCCTCTGCCAACTGGCACGCAAAACATGTCACAAGCATAAAATATAAAATCCATTTTAAAACAATTTAAATATGGAAGCAAAAGAGAAAGAAAGGGTAGAACACATTAAGGGGAAAGGTGGCAACATAACCTTTTGACAGTTTAGGGGGCCAGCAACTGTTCTTGTAGCTGAAGTGATTGTCAAGCAATTCTGGCTTTTGTCGCTGGGTTGCAGCAGGCAGCTGTCCTACAGGAGAGCAGCCCTATTCTAGCTATTCAGTGCCCAAATTCATCACAAATGTTCATGGAAATTTGTAAATATTAATCTTCTGAGCATAACGAACAAAAGAAAAGCAGCCAAGCAGGCACTAACACTGACCCCGAGCTCCCCACAAAAGGATCCTCTGAGATAATGATCCTAATAGGCGGCTCTTCCAAGCAATTTGATAGATGTGTGTTATCGAGCGTTGTCAAAAATAGCTCTGTGTACAAAGCAAGCGTTTATCATCGTGGACACCTTGCAGGTGGTCACCCAGTCGGTGACTTTGCAAGGAACGAATAGATAACAGCTCCCTGCCTGCTGATGGGAGTGATAGCACCCAGCAAACCAGAGACGGTGCTAGGCAAGCGCTTTACTCCACTGGACGTGCTGTAAAAGTGCAGGGCAGCCCATGCCACTTTGTTAGCTGGCAACGTTTCCGATTCGCACCTAGAAACTCAACTTCCAATAAATAGATACCTTGAAATAAATATGCTTTACTCTGCTTTTACACTGGAAGCATTTTTACAACACAGCACTATGGGTGTTAACCGAAAAGACGATAGCCTGGGTGTCCACCTGCCCGTTGGTTAGATATTCACCAGCCACATGGCCACTGGTCACCAAACATGCAGCTGGCCAGAGCATGAGAAACCTGCCATGCAGGTGAGTGCGGACTAATCAATCAATAGTATATTGTTTTATACTTTTATACAAAGGTTATAACAAAATACAAATAAATAAAATTACCACAAAAGCAAAAGTTTAGTACAGAACAAAAAAGCAAAGTAATAGACTGTCAAATAAAATAACAAAATGGGTGTGGCTCCTAAGCAGAGCATGGGCTTGACTAGGCCTGACCCCTGAAATTAATATTTAACTAAAATTCAATTACGTAAAAACCCCAGTAACCAAGATCTTGCTCCTAAATGAAGAGTAACGCCTCCAGACCCCTGCAATTAATACTTTAACCAAGATTCAATTTCATGAAATCCCCAAATGTAGGCTACCGTTGCCCCCATGTCCACATCCCAACAATTAGGTTGCGTGCAGCCTCTTTGTGTCCAAATCTGCCAGCACCAGGGAGTCACAGACAACGCCTAGACCGTTCAGAGGAGCTACCACTCCCTCTCCACCCTCACTGGCGTACACATAACGTGCATCTTAAAAGTCGACTACATTTTTTTACATGCATACTCCCAACTCTTCCTGGTTGGCAGTACGTGCCCAGCACTTGCTCTTTTCCAGCCATTGCATGGTCTGTAGTGACTTGTAGAAGTTTACCATGGCCAGGGCTCAGTTCAACAGGCAGACAACAATCCGTATGGCTATAAGAAGCGTGCAGGCTCAATCACTCTCTGCCTAACAACCTGCACGCCAATACTACATTCCCTGGGTCAAGGAAAAGACCAAGGCCTTCATTGCTCTATGTGGAGAGCAGAAGGTCTTATATACAATATACCCTGGTGAAGTACTACAGGAACACGCCAGTGTTCCAGGAGATCTCAGCATAAATGGTGCTGCAGGGCTATATAATCAGGACATGAACCAGTGCCAGCAGCGGGCCAAAGATTTGAGACATGGGTACAAGGAGATCCAGAACAGCAATTTCACCTCAGGAGACAAGTAGCGCCATATTACAAGCTCCTTGATTGGTTCCTCTGTGTGGATGGAGCCATTGTTAAATTCCATCTGTGTGGCTGCGCCTTTGCAAGGAGCTGGGGGTGGGCCGGGGCCGGATGGGCCAGAAGGAAACACAGGGAAACATTTTTGAAGGCTTTAGTGATATAACAAAAAGATCATTTGAAACAGTTCACTGATGCTCATCAAACTGTCACTGGTGTTGGGGCTAGCATTGCAGTTTGTGTGATGGCACAAGGTGTCCTGGATCTCTCCGGCTATGTGCTGCTCCACTTGATTCTGCTGGCCCTGGAACAGGGGCATTGGCTCGCCAGATTTACATGAGACTGAGAATTTTCTTTGGCGTGTGCGTGCTGCCAGAAGTAAGACAGTCAATAACAGAGTCTGAACCCTCCTCACCATTTTTCTCATCAGCACCCTGATGACAGTAATAGGATACTCGTAGGGCCACTGGGAGTGCCTCAATCAGATGGCAAAGATTATTCTCTTCGGGGAAACAAGTGACTCAGGGTACAGGAAATGTGAACCAACCAAAGGAGAGCTTGTTGCCCTA
The DNA here is from genome assembly GCA_003113815.1 of Sphenodon punctatus. Taxonomy (NCBI): domain Eukaryota; kingdom Metazoa; phylum Chordata; class Lepidosauria; order Sphenodontia; family Sphenodontidae; genus Sphenodon; species Sphenodon punctatus. The sequence goes on from QEPC01012762.1 coordinate 2,407,309, forward strand.
TATGAGGTTTGGACGCTCAGAGAAGAGCAGAGTGCCCCTGTGAGGGGGCATGTTTTCCGCCCACACTGTATGGTAATGCAGAGTTGGGGTACAAGAGGCACATGGTTGACGGGTGTTTATGCAAACCAAGAGGAATTTCCAACACCACAGCAGGCAAATGACCCCAAGCCAGTATGAGACCAAGCAGGGTTTGAACCCACAAGCTTTCAGCGATGTAGTCAAGTGCCATAATCATGCAGCCACCACAGTTCAAAGGAAAGTCTATAAACATTCATATCTTTGTGCTCCTGCATCTGCCCAGTGACAATGTAGTAGCATCAAGATCCCAGGTCCAAGAACTGCCGGGGCTCCCAGAATAGTCAGAACTATACTCACAGCAGTGTACTTGGAGGTTACATGCAGTTGAAGCCCAGCATGTTCCAGCACTGCCTCTCGGGGAGGCCTGGAGGAGAGCAGGACAAGCATAAGGATGAAGGATGAAATGTCTTAATATGACCTGGCTCTTGGGTGATATCTCTGAACTTGGCAAATGATGGATGTGTTCTTGCCATGAATATTCATTAGCAATGGGATCCTTTGCGTTTAAGGTTTTGCAAACACTCGAGTCGTCCTAGTGTGAGTATGTGGGAATAGCAAAGGTTTCACTCAAATACTTGCCAATCCACAAAGCGACTGTTTGAATGCACAATACGCTTTCCAGACTGGGGCTCGATTCCTAGGCGTGGGGATGGTTTCAGTTCTCTGACTGGGTGGCTTGTAGGAATTGTAAATTTGTGCCGTGTTTGTGAGACTAGTTACTAAAACTGTAGCCTGGACTGTGCATTTGAGTAATGCAGTCTGTAAAACTAGGAATTGGTGTAGACTAATGACTGAGTTGTTGGAATTTAGACCTGGAAAGCCAGGGTTCCAATCCAATTCTAGCCTTGAGCAAGTCACTCAGTTCCCTCTTTGTAAAATGGGAATAATGATGACCTACCAGGGGTGGGCAGTTTGTTTCATTTTTATTAGTTACTAAAAGGAATGGAGCCCCATTTGTTTTAGTAACTAATGTCCCAAAAATGAATGAACAAGCAAATGACACACACTTGCTTTCATTTGTTTTTGTTTAAACATTTTTTAAAAAGAACTGGGCATGTGCAAATGGTCGCCGGGGCCGTTCTGCACATGCGAGACCTTTTTCCAAAATGGTGCCGGCAGAGTTGTCTTTGTCTTTGTTTTGGAACAGGGCAGCTGGTCTGCGGAACGGCTGCCCTTTTCCAAAATGGTGGTGATGCCGCCGGTGCCATTTTGGAAAAGGGCGCGCCATATGCAGAATGGTCTGGCAGCTATTGTGTGCATCCACAATGATTTTTAAATTATTATTTATTAAATAATTAAAAAACACACACACACCAAAAAACTCAATGAAAACGAACAGGGTTTTGGTGAAACCCTGCAAATGGATGGATTTTTAACCCAGAAAACAAAAATGAAAGGTGTGCACACCCCTATGACCTACCTCCCCAGATGCTTGTGAGGGAGAACTAGATAAGGATTGTAATGTGCTTTGAATACTGAAAGCATAGTAGAAATGGTTAATAATCAGAGCCACTTACAGAAATTCCAGAGTTCTCCTTCACTGCTTAGTCCCAAAGGTTTTTTTATTTAAAAAAATAAATATTTATTTATTTGCATTTCTAACCTACCCTTCCCTGAAGGCATTTGGCAACACAGACACCTATAAAATATACAAAAATAAACTCCATAATACTATAAACTGCTGCTAATGATTTGCTCAGCTCCTACTTGCTGTTATTTATTTATTTCATTTTGATTTTTTTTTTATCCCACCCTATCCCCTGAGACTCAGTGACTTGGATCAGAAAAAAATATATATATAAACTACAAAATAAAGCCCATAAAAGACTAATAACATACACACACACACCCTGGATCTACCCCGCCTGTTAAATGCCTGGCCGAATAAATAGGTCTTACGCTGCCTCCGGAAGATACTTAAACTAGGGCTTAGATGAACCTCCAGGGGAAGAAAGTGGCACAGCCACCAAGGACACCTCTCTGCAAGCCTGGGATGCCTGGACCAGGACCAATGATGGAACTTACAAGAGGGTGCTCTCGGCTGATCTTAGAATCAGTTGGTGACGCCCGCCACCACTTTCAGTTGGTGACACCCGCTGACGTGGTGGGGGTGCTTGGGTCTGTTCGAGCCACCTCTTGTGAATTAGATCCATGCCCGTCCTGGCTGGTTAAGACCTGCTAGGAGACATTGGGGCCGTTGCTGGCTGGGGTGGTCAATGCCTCCCTGCGGGAGGGCAGAGTGCTGAGCTGTCTCAAGGAGGCGGTGGTGCAGCCTCTGCTCAAGAAACCATCACTTTATTATTATTAAACATTTATAAAGCGCCAGTAACAACCTGGCGCTGTACAGAACATATAATCAGCTGCGGTCCCTACCTGTGGCTTACAATCTTGACGCTGACTCCCCTGCCAGCTATCGGCCTGTCTCTAACCTTCCCTTTTTTGGAAGGTTATTGAACGGGTAGTGGCTCAGCAGCTCCAGGGACATCTTGACCACATCGGTTATCTTGATCCTTCGCAGTCTGCCTTCCGTCTGGGTCATGGCACTGAGACAGCACTTGTGGCCTTGGTGGATGAGAAAAGGATCGGGGTCGTTCGACCCTACTGGTCCTTTTAGATCTGTTGGCAGCATTTGATACCATTGACTATGAGATGTTGGTGACACGCCTGCGGGACAGTGCGGGGGTGGGCGGGATTGTTCTTGAATGGTTCCGCTCATTCCTGACCAGAAGAACTCAGCGGGTGGTACTTGGTGATTATTTTTCATCTTACCGAGACCTCCTGTGTGGGGTTCCACAGGACTCGGTTTTGTCCCCTCTCCTGTTCAACGTGTATATGCAGCCGCTCGGCGAGGTGATCAGAGAGTTCGGGGTGAGGTGTCATCAGTATGCGGATGACACCCAACTGTAGCTCTCATTTTCGACCAACCCAGGCCCGGCTGTCTCGGTGCTTACCTGGTGTTTGGCAGCTGTGGGGGACTGGATGAGGGCTAACCGACTGCGACTGAATCCTGACAAGATGGGGGGTAATGCTAGTGGGTAGACCAGTGGAGTTGACAGCTCCATTGCTTGATGGAGTTTGTCCTCTGCTGACGTCCCAGGTGTGGAACTTGGGGGTGCTCCTCAATGCGCAGCTCCGCCTGAATCTCCAGGTGGAGACTGTGGCAAGGAGTGCCTTCCACCAGTTACATCTGGTGCGGTGGCTTTGGCCGCTGGTTTTGGTTCCGGACCTGGCCACGGTCATCCATGCTTTTATTACCTCTCAGACTACTGCAGTGCGCTCTACGTGGGGCTACCTATGGTGATGGCTCGAAAGCTGCAGCTGGTGCAGAACACGGCGGCCTGGCTCCTGGTGGCGTTGGGCCGCCGGGAGCACATTGCACTGGTGCTCCGATCTCTGCACTGGCTGCCAATAGTCTTCCGGGCCCGATTCAAAGTGTTGGTTTTAACCTGTAAAGCCTTACACGGCCTGTGTCCTGCTTATTTGCGAAACCGCTTCACTCCCCAGGTTCTAGATCGGCCTCTGCGGCCGTCTGGGGGCACCTTGCTGGAGGTCCCCTGGGTTTTCCGGGGGAGGGGCACACAAAATAGAGCATTCTCAGTGGCCATGCCGCGCCTCTGGAATTCCCTCCCGGTGGGGGCACGTCAAGCCCCAGACCTTCCAGAGGAACTGCAAAACCCGGCTGTTCTGTCAGGCATTTGGCGAGGGAGAGGGGTGGGGTGGAGGAGGGGGTTCATTTGTGTTTTTTATGCTTATGCTTTTTAATGTTTTAAATTGTTTTATACTGTGTTTATTGTATGTTGTTAGCTGCTCTGGGCCGCCTGTGGCGGGATAGAGCAGGATATAAATTATGTAAATAAAATAAATAAATAGAGCCCTGGAGGGACATAAGGAGAAGGTGGTCCGTTAGATATGTATCGCCCAGGCCGTTTAGGGTTTTATAGGTCAAAACCAGCACCTTGAATTGTGCCTGGAACAATACTGACAGCCAGTGCAGACTCTGAAGTACTGGTGTTATGTGCTCCCGGCAACCCACCCCCATCAAAAGGCAGGTCACCATGTTCTGCACAAGCTGCAGACCCCGAACAGTCTTCAAGGGCAGCCTCATGCAGAGTGCCTTGCAGTAATGTAGCCTCGAGGTAATGAAAGCATGGACGATGGTGGCCACATCTTTATCGGATAGAAGTGGACTCAGCCTTCTCACCAGATGGAGTTGGTGAAAGGCACTCCTGGCTACGGTCGTGACCCGATGTTCCAGATACAGCTCAGGATCAAGGAGCACCCCAAAAGTGTGAACCTGAGTAACCAGGGGAGGCTGTACCCCATCAGTGATGGGCATCCCAGTCCCCCACCCCCCAAGTCACAGAGCCAGCTAACCAACATCATTTCAATCTTGTCTGGACTCAAGGCGCTTTTAAACAATACAAAAAAGGCAGCTAATCCTTTAATCAGCCGCCTTTCTTTGTGCTCGTTTAAATGTTTGGCCCGGTTTGATGCCAGATCTTTCCTGCATCAAACCGGCTGAGGATTCCTGCCCCCTCACTTGCATCCCTGGGAACCGCCACGTTCCCTGGTTTGCAAGCAGGGGGAGGGGGGAGGCGGGGGAAAGCCAGCGAAAACTGCCTTCTCCAGGCAGTGCTGACAAACCCCCTCCCCCCTTCCCCCTCTAAAGCCCCCAGCCAGTGATTAAATTTAATCACTGGCTGGGGCAGAGAAGACGGCTTCTCCCAAACCTGGCTTTCTTCCAAACCTGCTTTGGAGCCGTCTTCTCCAAAACGCGCTTGGGAGAGCGCACGTTTAAAAACGCCCTCAGCTTCAGCTGGCTCACCTGCCATCAGTCCCCCATGACAACCAGGCACTGAGTAAGCAGCACCTAGACTGCATGACTTGGGCCAGATGAAACAGTTAAATAGATTTGGGTGTCCGCTGCATATCGATGACAGCGCTCCCCAAATCTACACATAGTCTTGCCCAGCAACCTTCGATACACAGGTTATGCCTAGGAGAATTTGATGCTATGCCGATGAGGATTTAAGCAGGCTACTGCTGCGAAAACTGAAGCTAGTGGAGCTAAAGTGGCCAGAGCCTGCGGCCTCAAGAGTCCTGACTGGAATGTCCTATAACTGGGACCGGGTGTGCAGCATCTGTATGGCCTCTAATGTGATCTAGCCTGATTCCATTTTGTCCAGCTGGTTGGTTCTGCGCACCTCTGGCTGCTCTGTGACTGTTTCCAAGGCAGATGGCTATTTCCCACCCGAGTCTGTGGTTCAATAGCCACTGCCAGCAGGTGGTGTTCTCTGTGAAGGACACTGGTGCCCACTTTTTCGAGTGTATGTTTTGCCTCTGCATTTGGCAGCGTGATGGTAACAAGAATGGGCCTGGCTGCAGGACATCTCTGACCGTGCAGAATAGCTGAAGCCGAGGCTTGCTGATCGGATTATAGGCAGGGGGACCATCTGCTTTTGGGAGTGATTTGGAATACCTGTGTGTACGATGAAGCTGGTGGGGGAGAGGTGGAGCTTGGCAGGGCAGTGAAAGTGCTAGCCTGGCACACCCAAAATACAGATCTATCTTCCCAATTACTGTGTCCATATGTTAGAGCCTGGGACATGCCTAGTCTAGTCACAGGAACCTGCAGGAGCCAAGGCGCCTGCTTCCTCCTAGCCCCTTCCTTGTAATTCCACACAGGTGAGAGAGTACAATTCAAAGGGCTGGTTTCAGGAGCAGGTAGGACCCTCATGACCCTCACCTATGGCCCCGGTATACATCTCTGAGCTGCCCCAGCAAAAAAGGAAGGTGATTAAACTGAGTAAAGGAAGCCATGTATCAGCAATCGCATTGTATGTGTTTGTATTAATACATTGCTAAGGCCTATGGGTCACAGCAAATAAAGAACGTGGGACTTGGTATCAGGAAACGTCTAGGTCAGTATTGGTGAGGATGGCCCTTGGGCAGAGCTGCATAACCTGGCACCTTAGGACATGTGCAGCTTGTGGCAGGGGCCAGCAGATTAAGGAGGGAGGTGCAGGGCTTGGCCTAACTCCTTCTGTTGTGAAATGTCAATGATGTGAGATGCCTCTGCCTTGGCTCTCCACTGTGTATAATTCCCTGGCAGGAGAAAGCACAGCGGTCTCATTGCCTCACATGCATGTGTAAGAAGCCAAAACAGCCTCCCTGTCTTCTGTACCCCCTCTGCCCCTTACAACACCCCATACGCCTGCTCCGCTATACACACGCACAGCACATGGGGCGGCTTTAGACATAACAAAGAGCGGTGTCAAAACCCCTAAGCACATGTTTGGCCGGTGTGTGTGAGCACCGTAACAATCCCAACACCAGTTTAGCCACCCACTGAACAGGCGCTATGCATCACAAGGACAGTTTGCGTGTTCCAGCTGAACACGTGGCCAACATTGTGTCTAATGATATGACGCGCCATGTTAGCAGGTACAACACAGGGAACAAGGTGGCAGCGTTTGGGTGCTGAGACCGGGAGGCAAGCAAAGCACCGATTTGCCCCAAGATGGGTTGTGTCTCTAAGCAGTGCAATATGGTGAACATAGGGCCAAACTGGTGTTCGTATCAAGGTAAAAACACACATTCAGACACCCGTTGACATTATCCCAATGTCTGTGAATGGGTGTCCAGACAAAGGGTGCGCAGATGGGGATAGTACTGTGGGGAATGCAAACACCCCTTTGTGCTGATGCCTTCACTGTGTTTGACGTGACATGGCCTGATCACCGCTGCCCCGTTAACCCCTAATCGATTAATTCTCTCCCTCCCCCCCACATGCTGATGCGATAGTGGTGGATCGCAACCAGCATGCTAGGGCACACTGCTGTCATTCAGTTGGTGCTCAGGTGGGCCTCGGAAACTTAAGTAATGCTTGTTCCTCACTGAATTGTGGCCCATCCAGGTGATGTTACAGCTGGTATAAAGGCTACTAAATTATCGATTACCCCAGGGGCAGGGAACCTACGGGCACTTTGAAAATGAATACAAACTCTAACGGCCACATAGAAACTGGGGGTGCATAAGAGAGAGGAGGATGAGGCTGTTCTGGAGGGGCACGTAGTAGGGATGTGCGAACAGACCAGAGTTCGGCTGTTCGGCCCAAAAACGTAGTTTGGGTTCGTGGGTTCGGTCCCATGGAGTTCAGACCCCCCCGAACGTTCAAAAAATTTGGCCATGGCAAAGGCTTGGGGCACTCCAGGGGGGCACGTGGGGGCATGGCAGGCCGTCAGAGACGCAGCAGCAGCAGCAGCAGCGACCGGTAAGGCTTGTGGCTTGGCACCCCGGGTTGCCCAGGCAGGCAGGCTCAGCACTTGGCCCCCAGGGGTGCCCGTGGGGGCATGGATGGCTGGCTGAGCCCCAGTGGCAGCAGCAGCAGTAGAGGTCAGGCCATGCAGGCTGCCAGGGATCGGTGGAGCAGCAGCAGAGGCCCGGCGAGGGCTTGGTGGCTGGCACCCCTACTTGGCCAGGCGTTGCAGGCTGGCTGGCATCAGTGGAGCAGCAGCAGAGGCCCGGCCAGGGCTCGTTGGCTGGCATCCCTACTTGGCTGGGCATTACAGGCTGGCTGGCATTGGTGGAGCATTTGCAGACAATGAAGTGAAAAGACAGCCCTCCCTGCCTGGAATGTAGGCCCCAGAATTCTGACGGTGGGTGCTGGAGCTGGAGTGGCTGGCTGTTTCTTGATGCGGTGGAATGGTGGCTCCCTGTGAGCGGAATGACGGCCCCAGAACCCTAACAGTGGGTCCTGGGACTAGAGTGGCAGCTTCTGGATTATGTGAATGGACAGCCCTCCCTGCCTGGAACATAGGCTGGCTGGCATCGGTGGAGCATTGGCAGACAGTGAAGTGGAATGACAGCCCTCCCTGCCTGGAACGTAGGCCCCAGAATCCTGACAGTGGGTCCTGGGGCTGGAGTGGCTGGATGTTTCTTGATGTGGTGGAATGACAGCTCCCTGTGAGCAGAATGATGGCCCCAGAACCCTGATGATGGGTCCTGGGACTAGAGTGGGAGCTTCTGGATGACATGGATGGACAGCCCTCCCTGCCTGGAATGTAGGCCCCAGAACCCTGATGGTGGGTCCTGGGGCTGGAGTGGTTGGATGTTTCTTGATGCGGTGGAATGACGGCTCCCCGTGAGCGGAATGATGGCCTCAGAACCCTGACGGTGAGTCCTGGGGCTGGAGTGGCTGGATGTTTCTTGATGCGGTGGAATGACGGCTCCCCATGAGCGGAATGATGACCCCAGAACTCTGATGGTGGGTCCTGGGGCTGGAGTGGCAGCTTCTGGAGGATGTGGATGGACAGCCCTCCCTGCCTGTAATGTAGGCCTCAGAACTCTGATGTTGGGACCTGGCGTTGCAGTGGCTGCTTCTTGATGCCGGGTATAACACCTAAATCTATCTAATCGAAATAAATGAAACTATGGAGGTAAATGTGTGGAAAGAAATGGGTGAAATAGGAGGAGGATGGCAATGGATTGGGAGGAACACAAACTGCTGGGAGAGGGAGAGTTTTGAAAATACCTGCTGACTGGATCAGTGGCTAGCTCAGAATGAATTGGAAGAGGGGAGGGCAATTACTTTCGTTACGTTACTTGCATCGGTGGAGCAGAGGCCCAGCCAGGGCTTGGTGGCTGGCACCCCTACTCGGCTGGGTGTTGCAGGCTGCCAGGCATCGGTGGAGCAGCAGCAGAGGCCCGGCCAGGGCTTGGTGGCTGGCACCCCTACTTGGCCAAGCATTGCAGGCTGGCATTGTACTTGACCAAGCTCAAGAAGCTCTACTGAAAATTGGGCAAGCCTTGCCCGGTGGTGAATCTTGTGGACACCCAGCCCCTGCCCGTCAGTGCACTCATCCGAGTTATGCCCATCTACAAGAGTGAGGACCAAATGGCTGATGTGCAGTACCAGTAGCAGCAGCAGCAGCAGACATTGGATTGTCAGGGCACAGAGTCCGTGGCACAGCAGAGGCATCAGCAGAGGCAGGAGCAGTGGACATTCGATTGCCACAGGTCACAGTACCTGTGGCACAGCAGTGGCAGCCTCAGCAGCAGCAGAAATTACATTGACAGGCCACAGTACCCATGGCACAGCAGCGGCAGCAGCAACAGACATTGGATTGCCAGGGCACAGTAACTGCAGCTGGCACCCATCCTTGGCCGGGTAATGCAGGCTGCCAGGCATCAGCGGAACAGTGGCAGAGGCCTGGCCAAGGCTTGGTGACCGGGCCCCCTACTTGGCCGGGCATTGCAGGCTGCCAAGCATTTGCGGAGCAGCAGCAGAGGCCTGGTCAGGGCTTGGTGGCTGGCATGCCTACTTGGCCAGGCATTGCAGGCTTGCATCCTACTCACCAGATCTGAACAAGCTCTTCTGCAAATTGGTCAAGCCTTGCCTGGTGGTGAATCATGAGGTGACCCAGTAGCAGACATTGGACTGCTGGGGCACAGCCCCTCTACTACCCGTGGCATAGCAGAGGCAGCCTCGGCAGCAGCAGAAGACATTGGATTGCGCGGTCTCAGAACCCATGGCACAGCAGAGGCGACATTGGCAGCAGCACAGCAGGCATTGGATTGCCCGGTAGCAGAACCCACGGCACAGACAGCAGAAGCAGCAGACGTGGACATTGGATTGCCGGGGCAAAGAACCCATGGCACAGACAGCAGAGGCAGCATTGGCAACACCAGCCCTGGACTGCTGGGAATCACATCAATAATGGGGGTCGGGGACATTGGCGGCCCTGGAGGAACATCTGACCCCGAAACACCTGCTCCTGCAGAGACAGTCGCAGCCTCCTGGGCTGCAGGCCTTCCAGTGCCCTGTGTGGCAGTGGAAGATACTGGCAGGAGGCACTGCCGAACCACACCCCTAGTGCCACTGCTGGGAGCCTCTGAATCCCGACTGCCAAAATCAGGCCTGTGCAGTTTGGGGCATGATGATGGGCTCGGGCTGCTGCTTATGCCTGCCATTCCGCTGGCATGGCCCCTGTCACCTCTGCCACGTGCTGCATTGCCTGCCTTATGGGAAGCAGACCAGCCTCTCCTGCTTCCCTTCTCCATTTTCCTTTCCAAATTATGCAGAGGAAGATTTTATATATTTTTTTATTTATTTATTCAAAATTTGATATATATAATAATCTACTACACTAACTCTAACTGCTGTTAACTATTCTAAAACCTATGGAACTCAATGGAATATTATCTAATATCTACAAAGGCCTAGTCCTACAAACACACTATAAAATATTAAAACTGAATCACTACACACTATCTTTATCTATCTCTATAACTAAGCTAACTCCTACAACTATCTATCTATAGTAACTATCTAATATCTAGGGATGTGCGAACAGAACGAGTTCGGAAATTCAGTTCGGTTCAAAAATTGAGTTCGGTTTGGAAGTTCGGTTCGGTCGACCAAACTAGTTGAGTTCGGTCAAATTCCGAACTTCTGAACCAAGTTAGTACATTAAAAACCGGTGTTTTAAGCTGTTTTTGGCCTTCCGAACTGGAACGGATTCGACCGAACAGTTCAGTCGAATTCGAATTCGGTCCGGAAGTTCGGTTCGGTCGACTGAGCTAGTCGAGTTCAGTCCGTACTTCCAAACCGCGTTCGCACATCCCTACTAATATCTAATATCTATCTATCTATACACAGGGATGGGGAAGGAGAAACACCGACAGCTCACAACAAACAACACAGGGAGGGGTACAAAACTGAAATGAAACCTAAATCAATCTAATGCTACTCTAAATAAATCCAAAAACAGGGGAAGGGAGGGATGGAATATATACAGGGAGGAGGGAAGGATTCAATGGAGGGTAGGGAGAAAGAACACAGGGAGGGGTAAAAAAATAAAAATAACACCTAAATCTCTCTAATCTAATCTAAATAAATAAAACTATGGAGATAAATGTGTGGAAATGGGTGAAATAGGGAGAGGATGGCAATGGATTATGAACACAAACTGCTGGGAGAGGAAGACTTCTGAAAATGCCTGCTGATAGGATCAGTGGCTAGCTCAGAAGGTGTTGAAAGGGGGGAGGCAATGACTTTTGTTACTTGCTGCGCCCACCTTACCACAAGCCCTATTAGCTCTGTGGAGCCTAGCCCTATGCCAATCGCAGACTACGAAGCCAGTGGTCTGAGGAAAAGAAGGATGGTGATTGGGCAGGCTGGGTGCTAGTCCAAGCCTCTCCACCCCTGGCACCAGGAAGTCTGCTCCTCAGCTGCCCCCCACTGGGCCTGCCAGCCAGTTTTTTCCCGCCTCAACGCACCCAAACCCATCCAAGCACGGCCAAACTGTTCAGGGCTTCGGGCGTTCTGTTCGGCCATTCTGTTCGGCCGTCCAAACTGACTGAGTTCGGGCCAAACCCCAAATGTCCAAACCACATTCGCACATCCCTAGCACGTAGGCCAAAATGGGAGTCTTGGGGTCAAACTACAAAAGATGACAACCTTACAATGGCTGTGTCCCCTATCTTTGTGTGTGGGACCTGATCTCTGCTCCCTTCCCCTGAGCTCTCTGTTTCGGTGCTTGGAGGTCGGGACTGGATCCAGGGGACAGACCCAAGAACCAGAGAGGGTAGGGTCGTCTACTCCCGCTGCCTGGCCCTCCTCTCCGCCAACTCCTCCCTGGACCCTCTCCAATCCGGCTTCCGCCCCCTCCACTC
>QEPC01012762.1:2434845-2454936 GCA_003113815.1 Sphenodon punctatus
GCCCAGAGGGGCCCAAGGACATTTCTTGTCCCTGGGCCCATCCTAAGCTAGCTACACCCCTGCGCCCCCCCCCCCGGGCAATTGCCCCGAACCGCCCCAAGGCCGGGCCTGTCTGTTCAATCGCTCCCAGATTGCCCACAATATCTAAAATCAAGGGCAGGGAGCCAAACATGACCCACGACTAGTTTTCATGTGGCCCCTTTCCAGTTCTTGAATTTGGACCCTGGATGAAGTTCCTACCCCCAAGCATTGAAAAACTTACGTCATGGTAAGGGAGCGGAGGTGAGAGCATGAACACAAGAGCAGGGGACAGATCCATTATCTGGACCCTCCTATTGAGTGCACCCTAAACTTCTATGTGGCCCTCAGAGCTTGTTCTAATATTCAAAGCGGCCCCTGCAAAGGAAAAAGGTTCCCCACCCCTGTCCTAAGTAAATCAAGGGAAACACTATACACATCCTAAAAAAAACCAGGGGGAATTCTGGCTGCCCACCTTCCTGGCTCTCCTTAGCTCTGCCCCTCGTGGTTCTGCCCTCTTTGAGCAAAAAGACCTTGAGATGGGATTCTCTAGCCAATAGGGGCGGGATGGAGGCACACACCCATGTACAGCCTGGCGCAATGAGGAGCTGTATCCGATCAATACATCTTGCTCTGAACCGCTTTGCCCAGCCTTCTCAAGATGCCCCCCATCTTACTGGAACCTGCCTTCTTTCTTGCTTCAAGCGCCAGAAACATCAGGCTGCTGCCTTGGTGCCTGTGATACGAAGAGAGATTGGGGCAAGATGTGCATCACAGGCCCGTCAGTGCCACGGAAAGCTGCATCCCGGCACCGTCTGCCCCATTTGTTAAAATTAAACTTCCCCATTAGTGTACTGAAGGGAATGGCCTTGGCAGCCCCCACAGCCATTAGCTCCTGCAGCTCCCAGGATGGAAAAGGCCATCAGAGAGCATCAATCCCATTAGATGCATTAGAGGCCAAATGGAATGGAAGACAGCATCTCGAAGAACGGCCCTACGGATTCATTTCCAGTGATGGAACGGATGGCACTTCACCAGACGGGGCCAGGCTGAGCCCTAATGAAGCAAAAGGATCCCTGCGTGAGGTGAACGTGGCCCCCGCATGGACGATCGGTTCGGAGACAGCAGGCAGCGACAGCTAAATCGGCTTACGGAAAAACACCAGGAAAAGCCAGTTAAAATGAACCAGAGAGCCACGAGAGTCAGAGCCGCTGTGCCCCATGGATGTAGCTACCAGGGAGAAAGGGGGCTCAGTTGAGCTGGGATCCCAGACTCTGAGGGAATCCTTTGCAAGTGGCTTGAACACTACCAGGAAACTTTCAGTGTAGGGGGGAAGGGAATTTCCACCCACTCCGAGAATTTCCTAGTGGTGCTCTGGCCATTTGCAAACATCCTCACCAAGAGCAGGTGGGGTGGAATGCTGTTCCTGCTCCCACCCACTCTTAAAACTTTCTTCCTGGTAGGGTTCCCAACACTCCAGGGGTGAGGGGATAGTGGCTGTTGGCAGTTGAGATGGTGCCTCCCTTATGGGGTAAATCCTGCCCTCTGGAGATGCCACCTGGCACAAGGGTTCCTCTGGACTCTAGGGGGCACTCCAGAGCCGCATGGGGAATTAGCAAGACCCCAGGGCACAAACGTTCACTGATCCCTAAAATCTTAGGTACTGATGTTGAATGGGGTAAGTATGGCCCTGTTATCATCAGCACGTGAGTATATGCATAAATCCTGACCTCCAGCCTCCCCTATAGTCAGGCCTACACCACCAGCAATGCAATGTGAGCCGCAACCATAAGCTGCCACGCCCAGCAGAGTACACAAGCCCACTGACTCCTAGGGCATTTTCAGACGGACAAACTAATCCTAGATAAGGCTTTAATCTGGATTTTTGATGTCCGTCTGAACGGCGCTAATCCTAGATTACACACTAGGATTTTGAAAAACATCCAGATAGTATAAACTCTAGCAAGGTAGGGTTTATCATAACCAGATGTTAAATGAATCCTAGATAATGTCCATCTGAATGGACTAATCCTAGATAGTTCTACTCCTAGATCAAAGCCACAGAGTCCAGTGTAAAGACCTGACCACTGCTCTAGGCATTTCTGCCTCTATGGTACATAGAGCTGACACGCGGGGGGATTGAAGGGGGCGGACAGGGAGCAGGAGGGAATTAATGGGGCTGACATAGGGTGGCCATACCTCCCCTTTAAAAGAGAGCACTTATGACGCCAGTGCAGCCCTGCAACCTGCATTTCTCATAAGTGCCCTCTAAAAATTTGCATATATGGCAACCCTAACAGTAAATGAAGGGTCAGACGAGGTAGTCAAGCCCAAGTGCATCGTAGTAGCTCTCCTAGCCTGCAGGCAACACACACACTGATGCTGCGCCCCCTGCTTCCATCCATCTCTCTGCCATTTCTCCATCTTTTTTTTTTTTCTTTTCTTCTTTTGCAAAGCAAGCGTACTGGGCTGTACTCGCACCATTGCTGCTTTCCTCCACAACCTCAGTCCTTCCCTGCCTCCCAGACACTGTCAGCCTTCCCTGAAGGCGTTAGCTGCCCAGTGATCTTTCACAGGAGACAGGAACAGAGTGGTAGCCGACCACACACCCCACATCCAGCGCTGTGGGAGAGCGCTGTGCACTCAGCCTCCCTCCCCCATCCCTGTCCACAACTTTGAAGGAGGTAGCAACAATTATCCCCTTTGCTGACAACCAGAAGGGCTGCACTGAACTGCTGTCAGGAGAGACACGGACTCCAAGATTCTCTGGTGTGTAGGGTGGCCATACCTCCCCTTTAAAAGAGGTCACTTATGAAAAATACATGGTGCAGGGCTGCACTGTTTCCAATGCAGCCCTGCACCATGTATTTTTCATACAAGTCCTCTTTTAAAGGGGAGGTATGGCCACCCTACTGGTGTGTGTGTCCCATTCCCCCCCGTGGATCGTTTCCAAGAGTATTCCATCTCTGCTTCCTGCCTCCCATCACCTCTCCTCCCAACCCGTCATCTTTTTTTCCTGTGCAGTCCTTTCACCATCCATCCCAGCCCGCCTGTACATCACGCTGAGCATGTCCGCAAAGCACCATGGGATTGCAACTTTATCCAGGAGACTGTAAAATCCTGATTAACAGCATGCTTGTGTTCAGACGAACTATCAAGGATTAACATCATCTAGCGTTAAAATGTCCATCTGAACAAAAAGGAGTTTGTAAATCCTAGATAATGTTAGGATTTTATCAAGGATTAGTTGTCCATCTGAAAACAGCCCTAGCTGGAACAATCCCACCTGATTGTCCAGCCCTTCATGTTGAGTCAGGTGGAAGCTGACTCCCTCATGCAAGGCTGCAACATTTACATGGTGCCCTGAGCTAGACCAACCCAGTCCCTCCCACCCGAGCTCCGTCCCTGTTGACCTCCTGTTCCAAATGAAGCCTCAGCTTTATATAATCCCAGGGCCTTCACTCTCATTGGCTTCTGGATGTGTGTCCATCACAGACCCCACCCAGGCAGCCATCTTAGGTCTGTCGGCCATTTTGTATGTCCCTTAGCGACGGTTGTTAAGCCAAACGTTAAAGGGACATAGTCTGCTTTAGGCTCCCTGTTACACCGTGCCTTTGCTCTTTGGAGGACTAATAATTGAAACGTGGGCCCAGGTCTTGCTCAGCCTTACTATGCCACTGCTGTGCCTGGTCAGGACCATGGGGTGACACTGTAAGTCTCAGGAGAGAGCAATTGAGCACTGAGAGCCATTGATAGATGGAGACTAGAGAGGCCTGAGAGCCCAAGCCAGATGGGACGCAGCTTGATTTAGAGAAGGGAGCACTGTTGTCAAATAAATTTTATGCCTTCTAATCTCGAGAACTCTGGGGGCTTGGTTTGTGCAGCAAGCAGGCTGCGGCGAGTAATCTCACGGGTCTGGCTAGAGAACAACCTTGAATTAAACAGTTGAGTGTTTGCATGGAGGAAACGAGTACAACTCTCGGGGCTGGTTCATTTGGAGGGATTAGTCATGCACAGCATCAGCAAGGATTATGATATGGACTAATCCCAGCTGGTAAATGCCATTGGAAACAATTATGCACAGTAATAGGGGCTTCCGCTCCAAATAGTGCATCAAACAAACACCCTAGCAAGATCCACATTGAATACGGTGAGTCTCCCTCTGATCTGCAAAGGAACAGGATGCAGCAGGTTCACTGGGCGAGGAGTTAATTCTGCAATCAAAGAGTTGGGCGGGAGCCACCAGTAGAGTAGGGCCGGGAATACGAACCCAACTGCCCATTGAGGGGCCAACGTGGTTGCCACACAAATGGGGAAAGTGCCCCCAGGTGGAAAGTGAAGAGCTGGTGGCTTGAGGGCTTTGGGGGATGGCAGTGGCACTCTCCGAGCAACCCAAACTGGGCAGGGGTGGTCACTGGAGAACTAGCATGGGCTCCTTTTCCCACAATGGGGCTTGGGCTGCTGCTCATCATGAGATAGCAAAGCTCTCCAATTGGCAGGATAATGCCTCCTTTGCATGCACCTACTATCAATCACTTGAAGGCGCCAGCTTCAGACAGAGGCAAATGGTGGTGCAGAGAAGAGAGGTAGCTTCTCCATGGGTGCCCAGCAAGCTGGTGACTCAGCTGGGAGTCCTGACTAGAGCAGAAACAGGTACCAAATTCTGTACCTCTGGGTAATACCTGAAATTTCAGGTAGCCTATCCGGTATCAATTGACACCCCAGTGCCAAGATGGGTATCTGAACTACCAGGTATAACCAGGTATTGACTTTCCATTGACCATGTTGCCATTTTAGTGTCTTTCTGACATGGTACAATGAACCAATGAATGTAAATGGGCAGGAAAATGGTAATTTGGTAAGATAGCTTCAACATGGAATAACAGTCACTTAGTAATGAAAAAAACGGGAACTTGGTAACCATCATTCGAGTAACTCGTTTGATACTAAATGTGCCATAGCTCACAGGCCAGCTCTGTCTGGCTGAGCGGTGCTGACTCACCCTGCCTGCCAGGAGATGGCAGCTCCCTATGGGCAACCAGGCCTAGAATACTGTCCAGGGGGTTGGAGGAATGTCTCTAACCACGGAGAGGGAATGCTGATGCAGCTAAAGCTAACCCCATTAGCCGCCAAAAACTAAAATCCTAAGGAAACAGCCCTTATTCAGCAAGGCAAAGAGAAGCCCCTCTCAGCCATTTAGCAAGATACTATTTAGTAGAGATGGGACTATCGGTGAATTATTGGTTATTGGTTTTATCGCTATCGGATTCATCCGATATCGGTTTTATCAGTATCGGTATATCGTTTTTTTTATTAACATTGTGGCCATTTTTAAAATGGTCACAATATTAAAGATCTGAAAAATCGGCAATGTTAAAAAAAGATATACCGATATTAACGGTATTATTGGATTAATCTGATATTGCCAATTATCGGCATTATCGGATTAATCCAGTACCGATAGTCCCATCCCTACTATTTAGTACCCGGATCCACCCAAAATGATTTGGTACTGCAATTTCATCGGGTATAACCATTTATGTGGCTACCCATTTTGGCTGTAGGGCTGGCTCCCAGCCTCTTTTCCCAGCAGAGAACTATGGGATCATTTTCTCTCTCCCTAGAAATGAGGTGGTCCCACGGCTGGGGGGAGGTTTTACTGCTCATGGCCCTGGGTCTTGGCAGATTGTTTGACGTCAGGCTCATTGCAGGCAATCGCTCTGTCTAACTGTGTCTCGCGCCGCAGACAGACAGTGCATCCATCTGGCACTGGATTGAAGGAGAGGCCCAGGCTCCAGCCTGAGCCAAGCAAACACTCTCAGCCTCCAGCATGTCTCTTGGACAGAGTTTGGCCCACATCACTTCAGTGCCAGAAAAGTCCCCTCTTGGCAGGGGCTCTTCTCCTGGCCAAGGAAGCTTCTTATCCTGCCGGCTGCCATGTGTCTATTCCAGGTGCCGAGGGTTGGCTCTGGCCAGCTCCCAGCCAGATGAGAACACTGCACGTCAGTAAGACCCTGGACCCCAGGCTGTGAGGGGCTTCTCTCTGCCTCGCTGAACGAAGGCTGCTTCAATGAGATTTTCGCTTTTGCAGCTGGCGGAGTTAATCTTTGCTGCATCAGCATGTCCTCTCCGTGGTTTGAGACCCTCCAGGATAAGTTTTTCTAGGCCTGGTTGCGCATAGGGATCAGCCATCTCCCCTGGCAGGCAATGTAAGTCCACACCGCTCCGGCAGACAGAACTGGTCCATGAGCCGGAATTGCTTTGTGCAAGCATTGTCTGCTCAGCAATTAATTACATCACCGCCCCAGCTCCTTCCCTTGCAGAAGAGGCAATAAATATCTCCCCTGGAGTGTCAGCATCCTGCTCTGGAGTCTTCAGAGACTTCGAATGACCCAGATATTGGTACCCGTCATGCACCATCTGCCTTCCTGCTAGCAGATGCTAGGGAAAAGAGCTGCATGGGGATTGCAGCCTGGCACTGATTACAGTTGGGAGCACACCCTCTTTCCTTACATGTTTGCCATCAGCAAAGACCATCCCTCATGGAGATTGTCATGGAGGAACATAGGGTCACACACGTGTGATACTGGCCTACATGTAGACTACAAGCCTAGTAAATATGTAAAACAAAACATGCAACATGTATGTAATGTAATGTTACAATTGAGAACTGTAAAACCCAAATCATGACTGTGACATGTGAATAAGCTCCAGGAAATGGAAAGACAGTTTGTTGATTTGCCCCAGACGGATGGCCAGAGACATTAAAAATGCTAATGCAGGTAGCCATTGCCTACGTAACGTGACAGACCTCAGATTTCTCCAAGGCGGGAAGCCGAAAACAAAGAGACCATGAAAGGTACTTAAGGAGGCCATTAAGCCACCTTCAGAGCTCTCTCGCTTGCCCAGAGCCATCTTGAGCACTCTCATCTGCATCCTACATCTTGCCAGCAAGCAAGGCTGGAAACCATGGACTGAAAGGCATGACTTTGCTTTCTACCAACTAAGAGATCAGTGCCCAGTCATTCTACACCTATGACTGAGGAACCAGAACTTATGGACCTTTGTAGGGTAAGATCCTTATTTAGGAACTCAACCAGTATAGATCAGAAATGCATTATATTTACCTTTGATTTCTAGTAACCACTCTGTATCAACTATTTTGCTTATGTAATCAATAAACTTACTTCTTATCTTTATGAAGAAGTGTCTGTGCCTAACATTGGAACACAAGTGAGCAACAAGAGTTCTCAAGCTCCTGCGAACCCAGAGATTAAAGAGTCTGTAAATGGGAAGGATCGGGCCCTTGAGTGACAAAGGGGTTGTCCCTGAGGCAGGCTACCTGTCATGGGCTGGAGGTCCGCACCCCCACTTTACCGGGTTTGAGTGACTCAGTTTCCCTCGCGTACAGCCCACTTGAATCAGTTTTTCTCCTGGCCGATTCAAGCCTGCCGCAGGGACAACCCCTTTGTCACCCAAGGGCCCAATCCTTCCCATTTACAGACTCTTTAATCTCTGGGTTCGCAAGAGCTTGAGAACTCTTGTTGCTCACTTGTGTTCCAATGTTAGACACAGACACTTCGTCATAAAGATAAGAAGTCTGTTTATTGATTATATAAGCAAGATTGTTGATACAGAGTGGTTTCTAGAAATCAAAGGTAAATATAACGCATTCATAACCTATACTGGTTGAATCCCTAAATAAGCATCTTACCCTACAAGGTCCATAAGTTCTGGTTCCTCAGTCATAGATGTAGAATGACTGGGCACTGGTTTCTTAGTTTGTAGAAAGCAAAATCATGCCTCTCCGTCCATGGTTTCCAGCCTTGCTTGCTGGCAAGATGTAGAATGCAGATGAGAGTGCTCAAGATGGCTCTGGGCAAGCGAGAGAGCTCTGAAGGTGGCTTAATGGCCTCCTTAAGTACCTTTCATGGTCTCTTTGTTTTCGGCTTCCCGCCTTGGAGAAATTTGAGGTCTGTCACGTAGGCAATGGCTACCTGCATTAGCATTTTTAATGTTTCTGGCCATCCGTCTGGGGCAAACCAACAAACTGTCTTTCCATTTCCTGGAGCTTGGTCACATGTCACAGTCATGATTTGGGTTTTACAGTTCTCAATTGAAACATTACATAAATGTTGCATGTTTTGTTTTACATATTTACTAGGCTTGTAGTCTACATGTAGGCCAGTATCACACGTGTGTGACCCTATGTTCCTCCATGACAGGGATAATCTCTCTTATGAGGCTTTTGCCGTAACCAATGGGGACACCAGTCTGTGAGTAGGGCATGGATACTTAGCTGGCTGTTGTGCTGTGCAAACCAGCTGGGGAAAAAAAATATCTCAGGAGAAAAAACAGGCTAGAGCTTAACCAGTTTTTTAAAATGTTGATTAATAATAATAATAATAATAATATTTATTTTTAGATAGTGTCCCCCTGCCATGGTGCTCAGAGCACTTTACATATAACTAAGGCCACTTTTAGATGAGTGGCCCAATCTAGCACATTGAAAAACACACGTTGAGAAAAGTCACGCATGGGGGGGCATTTAGACGAGACGAAAATTGTTGACCATCATTGAAATCATGGCTCGCGCATTATTTTTAAAAGCACATTTGAGCTTTTAAAAATAATGCATGAGCCACAATTACAATGACAGCCCGCGACTTCTGGCTTGTCTAACAGCCCCCTGCACAACTTTTCTCAAAGCACATTTTTCAATGCACTAGATCGGGCTGCTCGTCTAAAAGCAGCCTCACACAACTTTTTAATTCTTACAACAACCCTGTGAGGTAGGTTAGGCTGAGCGAATACTGTGACTGGCTTAAGGTCACCCAGTGAGTTTCTGGCTAAGGCAAGACTAGCACCAGGGTCCCTCCGTCCAAGTACTGCATGCTCAGCCATTACATCACACTGGCTCATTGGGCTGTTTGATTGGTGGAACAGACAACTGATAGAGCTGGGGGTGTGAGTGGGATCAGAAAGACAGACAACTGGGGGAGGGGGCATGAGAACATGATACCACAGTGAGCACTTCTCTCACACACACATGTACACACAATGGGATGCTATACAAGTGTGGTTTCTAGAACTGAAACAAATAGATTTTTTTATTCATGGATATTATTTGCATTTTTAATAGTCTTCAAATATCCAGATAATATTCCAAATGGAAATTCACATATAGAATCACAGAGTTGGAAGGTACATCAGAGGTCATCTAGTCCAACCCCCTGCTCAACGCAGGAAATCCACAGCTACAGCATCCCTGACAGATGGCCGTCCAGCCTCTGTTTGAAAATCTTCAGCAAAAGAGAGTCCACCGCCTCCCTAGGCAAATGGGATGCTATGCAGGTGTGGTTTCTAGAACTGAAACAAAGAGAGAGATTCTCTCTCTTCCTTGATGGGGTCAACATCCAGCCCGTCCCTCAGGCACATAGCCTAGGGGTTCACCTTTGACTCCTTCCTCTCCTTTAAACCTCAGATCGATTCTGTTGCCAAATCCTGTCGCTTCTCTCTGCACAACGTTGCCAAGGTCCATCCTTTCCTCACTATTTCCTCTGTTAAAACCCTTGTCCATGCCCTGGTCATCTCTCACCTCGACTATTGCAACCTCCTTCTCACTGGCCTTCTGCGCTCTCACCTTGCTCCTCTCATTTCTGTTCATAACTCTGCTGCCAAGGTCATCCACCTTGCCTGCCGCTTTGACCATGTTCAGCCCCTCCTCGCCTCTCTCCACTGGCTCCCTCTTCTTGAACGCATTCTGCACAAACTCCTGGTTTTTACCTACAAGGCTCTTCATGGCCTTGCTCCCTCCTATCTCTCAGCACTTATTTCCCGCTACCGCTACACTCCTATCCGGGAGCTCCGTTCCTCCTCTGCCACCACCCGCACCTGCTCAAGGCTCCCCTGCTGGCCTGCTCCTCAAAACGCCCCCCTTTTCCCTGGCAGTCCCCCATGCCTGGAACTCCCTCCCTGAACACATTCGCTCGTCTTCCTCCCTACAAATCTTCAAATCTCTCCTCAAAACCCACCTCTTCCATCAAGCTTTCCCTGACTCCTCGTTCCCCTCGTCCCCTTGCTGACTTATCCTGAATCATCGTATCTTGTGTAACATTAAATGAGTAACTACACCTTTGTAACTAAGGCAAGCACGTGCACCTGAGACCTCACGGGTTCGTGTATGTATCTTTGTCTCTTCCTCTGTTTCCCCACTCCCCTTTGTCCCCCCCCACCCTTGTCTCTCTTAGATTGTAACCCTGCTAAGGCAGGGACCATGTCTCTTTCTTACAATTGTAACGTGCCAGGTACATTGCTGGTGCTATAAAAATGCTTAATAATCATATTATTTAATAAATAATAATAATATTTTTTTCTTCAGGGATATTGGCATTTTTGAATAGTCTCCAAATATCAAAATAATATTCCAAATGGCAATTCACATATAGAATAATAAAATCATAGCATTGGATATCTGCTTATTTGGATAGGAACTGGATCCAGGGGTCAGCTCTAGGAACAGGCCTGAGGTTCCCCGCCCCTGCACTACAGGATCTGCAGGCTCTCTCAGGTGTGGATGTGACCTGCAACAGGCAGGGATTTAGGGCGTTTTTAGATGAGACAAAAAACGCAGCTGATCCTTTAATCAGCCGGCTTACTTTGTTCTCGCCTAAATGTTTGACGGGGTTTGAAGCCGCTTCTCTCCCGTAACTCCTCACTTCCGCATCTGTGATGTGCCGTCATTCACTGGGGCTTCCCCCATGTAAATGCTGCTGCCGGGTTTTTGCGCAGGCGCAGAGCGGCACGCAAGAAGAGGCGGGGCAGAGAGACTCTCTACGACGCGTCTGATATGCTTTAGAACATCAGACACGGCGTAGAGAGTAGCGGGTTAATTAGGAGGAGGCATGCGGCAGAAGCAGCTATTGCATCAGACCCCCGTGCATGTCTAAAAACACCCTTAGACTAACAGCCCCATGATGTCCTCATGGCTAGGTTCAAGGATGCTCAAGGAATGGCCCTAGTATCTTGGCCTAGAGGGGTAGTGGCAGGCTCATGCCAGTACAATTCCTGCTCCTCAAGGGCCAAGCAGGTTTTGATAAAGCCAGAGTCTTTTGAGAAAATTCTTCCCTGGGAATCTTCTGGACAGCCCTATTCAAAAGCCCTTGTTTTTGGCCCAACAAATGCCTGTTCCACTTATATTTCCAACCTACTTACTATTTGCAGTGACCAGATTCCTCAGTCTTACCCTGTAGGATGAAGCATCCCCTCCACAATAAAAAAGGTACCACAATGTGGCACACTGTCCCCCTCTCTTGGCATGGTGATGCTACTGTATAGGGCTAATAGGCCCAAGGGTAGAAGGTCTTGTAAATCTAAAGAACAAGAGATCCCCGGTTGAAACCTCACCCCAGGGGTATCACATTAGAAAGGGCAGGGGGGAGCTCTTTGCAGTATTTCCAATCAGTCACGTTCAAGCAGGATCGTAAAGCAGTTTTAAAGAGGTAGAGAGTCACTGGGCTTTGTTTGTTTAGAACTCAGTCACTTTATGGCACCATAAACTTCCCAGCAAGGAAGCCGAGCCCCATAAATCCCTGCCCTCACTCTTTTATGTGCAGGCTAATGTTGGGGCCACGCATGACATTAAAAAAGCTGATGCTGGGATTCTGGGCTCCGAATTCCTCTTTGTCCTTGGCCGCTCAAAGCTGCCCCTGCCAGCTTTTATTTTCCTTGCCAAGCAGACGGCTCCATGCAGCTCTGGCAGGGACCTGGCAGATGTTGCAGGCTAGGCCTCGTCTGCAGCTCATTCATCAACGCAATAGATATTTGCTGCTTCATCGCAGGCCTTCCAGTGGCTCCTCCCTCGCCAGCAGCTAATGTGGGCCTGGTAGGGGCAGGGCGTCCCCAAGCCAGATGTGATGTCCAGGCCCTTGAGACGTGGAGAGATTGCAGCAAAATACTTTGTTTGACAGAATGAGACTGAGTTAGGAGCAGCTGTGCATTGCAAGGAGCCTCGGAGCTATTCCATCTTCAGAGGGGTCTAGGCTAAAGGAACCTGGAATAGGTTATAAATCTTTTAAATAGGCCCTTGGTCCGGCAATGCTGGAACGGAAGGCAGTGGCCTCTGATCCAGCAACAGGGAGTTCCACCAGTGCATGATGTGCCATTCGTTTTCAGTAGCGTCTCTCCCTTTCTTCCCACAACTAGAAAAGAGAGAGAGGCCACCCAGTCCTCACTGCAAAAATAACTGCTAGGTACATCATGCCCAAATCCAGCCTGTCTGTCAGTCAGTACCTGATCATGCAGCCTGAGCACAGGGCTCCGGTGGAGACTGCCCCATTGCATCTAGCTCTGACATTGCCCATCCTTGGGCTGAAACATGTAGCAAGAAAGGACCTTCCTCTCACGGCTTGTTCGGTCCAAGCTGCCTGGCAGCAGCACTGAAACATCATCCCAGAGAGCGCGGAGAGAAGCAGGACCGTCACCCAAAGAAACCAAAGGGCTACAATCAAGGAATGGCAAAGATTGTAAATTCAGAAGGGATCACCGAGGTCATCCGCAGTGTGGAGAATTCCCCCTCGTTCCTTCCAGTTGTTACCGTATGCAACCTTGGCTGATGTCAGGGCCCTGTGTATTCTGAAAACGTCCTCTTCCCCCACTTCATCCCACCAAATCTGCAACCAGGAAACCCATATTCTGGAAGCAGAAAATCTAGGTTATGTAAATTAACTAAATGCTGTAAATCATGCAAATTTTGAATGCCAATGAATTTCCCAGCGTGCTATTCCATCAATGTTGAACGTTTCACTTTTTGAGGGGGAAAAGCTCACAAAATACCACACAGACATAACAGTCAGTGGTATCGGGAATGGAGGAGACTTTCTTCTTCCATAGGAGGGCTCCGGGGTCATGGGTAACTCTTCAGTAGCTGTGGCACAGGGTTGCCATAGCCTTGAAATATATACATGCTGCTCACAAGGCCAGCACCCTATTCGCTAGCTTGCAGTACTGGCATTCCATTGGCTGGCACACAGTGATCCCCACTCATGTGCTGTTATTCTGTGCTGCCAGAGGCAGTTTCTGCCACAATTTGGTCAAAGGCAAAATTAAATTTAAATGGTTGCAGTGACAACAGCGCAGAATTCACAGGGTTCTGGTTGATGTGCATTGTTTAGGAGGGCATTTGGTCTTGATGGAGAGGCTGTGAGGGATGTCTCTAGGCAGCCTCTCCCAATGGTTAATTGTCAGCCTGGTGAAATTGTGCCTGATTTCTCACCTGAGTTTGTCCAGGTTTAACCTCTCAGATGCTGACTCTCATTTTGCCTCTCTCTCAGCTCACTTACAGAGTCCTTCCATGGCCATAACTTCCGCCCTGGGAAGATGCTTAGATGCCAGAGATTCCCAAACTTATGGATCGAGACCCCATAGGGTGACATCATTTGTGGATGTGATCATGATGATGATAGTTGATACACTTTGTATGTCTGAGCTGCTATCTGGGTTTGGCAACCCCTGTTCCACACCATTATCAGGTCAATTCTATTTTCTTGTTGGAAAGGTAAAGCAGGTTGAACTCTTTCATTCTCACCATCAGGCTGGTTTCCAAGACCCCAAATCATTTTTGCTGCTCTTCTGCTCACCCCCTCCAATTCCTCAGCCAGAACAAACTGGAGAGAATATTTCAGCTGCTGCACCTCTCTGATGCCAGGCACAGTTCCCAACTCCCAGCTCATCCTTCCCTTTCAAACCACCCAAGAATTGCCTTGGCCCATTCTCAGGGCAGCCCCAGAGCATACCCCTATTGCACAGATGGGGAACTGAGGTCCATGGGAACTAGGCAAAGTCTGTCCCAAGCTATGTGGCCCAAGGGGGTGGTTTCTGTGGTGCACAAGTGATGAGGCCAGCACCACGCCCAACCCTTTGACTTCCCCAACCCAGTGAATCAGTTGCTCCAGGGGTGAGGAATCTTTTCCCTCCCGGGGGCCACTTTGAAAGCTTGCACAAGCTCCGAGGGCCACACAGACATTGGGGCGGGGGTGCTAAAGGGATGCACTCAAGGAAAGGAGAACCCAAATCATGGATCTGCCCCCTATCCTTGTGTGCATGCCCTCATCTCTACTCCCTTCCTGTGAGCTCAGTTTTTCAGTGATTGGAGGTAAGAACTGGATTCAAGGGCCAGATCCAGGAACTGGAAAGGGGCCACATAAAAAACTTACCATGGGCCACATTTGGCCCCCGGGCCATCCCTGAGTTACTCATTTACAGCAAGGTGAACTGGAGGTGACCATTCAGTGTGCGACCAGCCGGATTTATTCCTCTGAGCCACCGCACCTCAGAGGAGCAAAGGGGACTCAAAGAGACTTGCCCAAGGTCACACAGGGATTCCAGGCCAGAGGAGGCAACCGGCCTCTCTCTCTCTCTCTCTGTTCCCCTTTCCCTTGTCCATTTCAGACTGTAAGCCCCTCAAGGGCATGGACCTGCCTCTAATCCCTGGGGGACTTCAATATCCATGCCGACGCCAGTCTTGGAGGGGCAGAGCGTGAGTTCATGGCCGCCATGGCAACCATGAGCCTGTCTCAGAGGATGGTGGGCTCCACACACATTGGAGGACATACCCTAGACATGATGTTTTGCACAGACCTTGAGGCGGGGGATCCGATAGTGGGGGAGGTGTCAACAGAACCCTTGTCATTGATGGATCATTATCTGCTCCGGGCAGGTATCCTGGCGTATGTCAGTCTCCGGGAGGGTGCAGAATCAATTAGGATGGTTCGCCCCCGATGGCTTATGGAACCTAGAAGGTTCCAGACTGCTCTAGGGGATGTTTCCTCCGATACTGATGGCTGCTCACTCGATGACCTCGTGACCATGTGGAATTCCATGTTGGTGGAGGCCATCAACCGGGTGGCTCCCAGGTGTCCGCTCCCGAACTGCCAATAACGCAGGTCCCCACAGTATACAGAGGAGCTGCAGCGTGTGGAGGAATTTTTATATTAAGACCTTATGAACATAAGAACCATACAGAACCAGAATAAGCAAGAGAGCACAAGATGGAAGACAGATGAATGCTGGGTAGGGAAAAAGAAGCAGTCTCTTTTAAATGAACTTTGCCTGTTTAACAAAAGCTAATTACCTTGGCAATTTAGGCTGAGAACAGTTTCACACTGTTCTGTTTACAAGTAGATAAGAGATAGATAACCTTGCAGCTGCATAGACTAATTGAATTGTTTAGACTTCTTAGGATAGCCATATTGTTTTGAGAACATACTTGCTGACTATGTAAACAATTATTGTAGCCTTTCACTTTGTATGATGTTATTTTTGATTGACACCCTGTATCTATCTGCTTGAACTGGTATCTATATAATACCTATGTAATTTCTGCTCTGGCAGACCAGCCTGGAGATTTGCATGTTCTCCAGGTTTTGCTCTCTCTCATTTGCGCTTTGAGATTAATAAAGAACTCTGACAGATTTACACCAGCAGCTTGTGAGTATGGAATTTTCCTCTACAAGCGGATAAAGTGGGAAGGGTGGCGGTTAGAGCGACGGTGTCATCACTCGCATGCTGAAGTTGACTGATTGTGGCATAGAGTCTGGTTACGTACCTATGCTGTGGCGGTGCGGGCAGCAAAGAAAGTTTTCTTTGCTGCCCTCATTGTGTCTGCTAAGTCATGCCCAGCTGAGCTTTTCCGGGTATTGAGGGGGCTGGTCAGTCCGGCCTGCCTCCGCCTGGGTTTAGAGTCATCGATGCCCGCTGTGATTTTGTTTCTGGACTTTTTTGTAGATAAAATTGCTCAGATCCACCACAGTTTTGACGCAACACTTTTAGCAGTGGGTGAACCAGAGGCAGTAGAAGCCCTGCCTTGTCCTGGATTGTAGGATGAATTTCAGAATGTGTCACCCTCAGCCGCGGGGAATGCCCTGGGGTCTGTCTGAGCCACTTATTGTGAATTAGACCCATGCCCGTCCTGGCTGGTCAAGGCCAGCAGGGAGACATTAGGGCCATTGCTGGCAGGGATTGTCAACACCTCCCTGGGGGAGGGCAGGGTGCCGGACTGCCTTAAGGAGGCTGTGGTGCGGCCCCTGCTCAAGAAACCATAATTGGACATTGGGATCCAGGCCAGCTATCAGCCGGTCTCTAACCTTCCCTTTTTAGGGAAGGTTATTGAGTGGGTGGTGGCTTGGCAGTTGCAGGAGCATCTGGACCGGATTAACTTTCTCAATCCATCACAGTCAGGTTTTCACCTTGGATATGGCACGGAGACTGCACTTGTGGCCTTGGTCAATGACATCTCCCGTGAGTTGGGCCATGGTCATTCGACCCTGTTGATCCTATTAGATCTCTCGGCTGCATTTGATATCGTTGACCATGAGTTGTTGGTGACACGGCTGCAGGACCAGGCAGGGATTGGCAGGACCGTTCTTGAATGGTTCCATTCCTTCCTGGCTGGGAGAGTCCAGCGTGTGGTCATGGGTGATTTTTCATCTTCTCCCCGGGACCTCACGTGTGGAGTCCCGCAGGGTTCCATCTTGTCCTCGGTGCTTACTCAGTGCTTGGCAGCTGTGGGGGACTGGATGAGGGTGAGTCGCCTGAAGTTAAATCCCGACAAGATGGAGGTGATGGTCGTGGGGAAGGCCAGGGGAGTGGTGACCCCCATCATTGATGGGATCCGTCCTGCCCTGGTATCTCAGATTCAGAGTCTGGGGGTGCGCCCGGACCTGCAGCTCCGCCTGGATGCCCAGGTGGTGGCTGTGGCGAAAGGAGCATTTCACCAATTACATCTGGTGCGTTGGCTTTGGCCGTATGTCTTGGACTCTGACCTAGCCACAATCGTCCATGCTTTTATTACCTCAAGATTGGACTACTGTAACACGCTGTATGTGGGGCTACCCTTGGTGCTGGTTTGGAGGCTGCAGCTGGTGCAGAATGTGGCGACTC
The DNA here is from genome assembly GCA_003113815.1 of Sphenodon punctatus. NCBI lineage: Eukaryota > Metazoa > Chordata > Lepidosauria > Sphenodontia > Sphenodontidae > Sphenodon > Sphenodon punctatus. The sequence continues at coordinate 2,451,802 of QEPC01012762.1, forward strand.
GTCTCCTAACGGAGACGGGCCAACACGAGCATATTACACCAGTGCTTCGCTCTCTGCTCTGGCTGCCTATAGTCTTCCAGGCCCAATTCAAGGTGTTGGTGTTGACCTTTAAAGCCCTGAACAGCCTAGGCCCCGCCTACCTGCGGGACCGCCTCACCCTCTGGGTCCTGGATCAGTCGGCTGGGAATGCCGTCCTCGAGGTCCCCGGGTTTTTCGGGTGTCAACCTTGTGGAGGGTGTTCTCTGTGGCTGCGCTGCAGTTGTGGAACTCCCTCCCGTTGGAGGTTCGCCTGATTACCGACCTCCCCTCTTTCTGTAGACAACGTAAGACCTGGCTGTTCTGCCGTGCTGGGGGGGGGGGGTATGTTGTTTTTTATATTGTGCTATAATAGTGTTTAAAATCATATTATTGCTGTTTTAAATTGCTTTAATGTGTTGTTAGCTGTCCCAAGATGCTTTTAGCAGGAAGGGGCAGCATACAAATTTTATTATAAATTTTATTATAAATTTTATTTATCCCTCTGTTCAAGCTCGTCTCATCAACTGTCTCTCTGACATCTCTACCTGGATGTCTCAACGTCAACTCAAACTCAACATGGCTAAAATTGAACTCCTTATCTTTCCCCCTCATCCTTCCTCTCCTTCCTCACTGTCAATAACTATTGATGGAGTCACCATCCTGCCTGTCCCCCAAGCCCGTAGCCTAGGCTTCATCTTTGACTCAGCCCTTTCTTTTAAACCCTACATTGACTCTGTTGCTAAATCCTGTCGCTTCTCCCTCCATAACATTGCTAAGATTCGCCCTTTTCTCTCTGTCTCGTCTGCCAAAACTCTTGTTCATGCTCTGGTCATCTCTCGCCTCGATTACTGTAACCTCCTTCTCACTGGCCTTCCCCGGTCTCACCTTTCTCCCCTCATCTCTGTCCAAAACTCTGCTGCCAGGGTCATCTACCTCGCCAGTCGCTTCGACCATGTGCAGCCCCTCCTCTCTTCGCTTCACTGGCTTCCCCTTCCTGAACGAATCCTGCACAAGCTCCTAGTCTTCACCTATAAAGCTCTTCACAACCTTGCTCCCCCCTACCTCTCTGCACTTATCGCCCTCCATACTCCAGCCCGTGCACTTCGCTCCTCCTCTGTCCCTTCTCTCACCCTTCCACGCCTTCCCTGCTCCCCTAAGCGCCTTCGTCCCTTCTCACTTGCTGCCCCCCATGCCTGGAACTCCCTCCCTGTCCACATCCGCCTTGCCCCCTCCCTTCATACCTTCAAATCTCTCCTTAAAACTCACCTCTTTCGCTCTGCTCTGTCTGACTCTTTATCCTGCTGAGCCACTATTCCTATACCTACGATCGGTTTACCCTTATCCTTGCAACATGGACCTGCCTGCTGTCATTCTCATCGTAACCAAGCCAAGTACGTGCACTTGAGACCTCGCATCTTCATGAATGTTAGACCCCTTGTCTCTCCCTCTGTTCCCCTTCCTAAGTCTCTCCCCCAGCTCCTGTCTCTCAGATTGTAAGCCCTAGGGACAGGGACCGTGTCTATTTTATTACTTTGTAAAGTGCCAGGTACACTGCTGGTGCTATATAAATGTTTGTTAATAATAATAAATAATAATTATTAAAAATAAGTAAATAAATAATCAGGACTGGTCAGTGTCAGGCAGGCACATTGCTGGCTCTGTATAAATAATACCCCACCCCCTCCAGGGCTAGCAGTCTAAACACTGAGCTAGCCTGCTTCTCCTTGAAGCTCTATTAGGGCATTGTAAGCAATACCGGAGCCACAGCCTCAGTGCCTGGTGCAAGGAGGAAGGTGTGGTAATGGCTCTCCGTTAGCTCTGATCATGTGTGTCAGGGAGAATGAGTGCTGAGGGCTTGTAATTGATAGCTGGAGTGGTGGAAGGAGCCCATGCCAAGCGGAGAGCATGCAGGCCTTGTAGTGGATCGGGGCGGATTATAACTTATCTGCCAGCATTGTAATGAACTGGATGATAAATCGTGTTGCAGGTTATTACAGGGAACATGTGCCCACCGTAATAAATAGAGCTGTAATGAATTCAAAGTTCTAATGAATGCAGGGGAATGTAATGAGCGTGCGTGTGTTGTGGGGGATTAGCGGGCCGGGGCGATGGAGATTGCCGACCGGCCATGATAAAAAGCCCATCATCTCCAAGACAGATTTTCAAAAACTAATTTAAGACTGAGAGCAAGTTGTTAAAAAGGAGGTGAGGAAATTGCCAAGAATATATTTCCTGGCAAGGGAGGTGAAGATGCCGGGACCAGGGCAGAGCCAGGTGTGAGCACAACCAGCCACGCAGGGTCGAATACCTGACTGCCCCGAGCTGCCGTAAGGCTGGCGGGAGCGGGATATAAATGATTAAAGAAAGAAAGAAACAAAGAAAGAATACGGGCTTCAGTGCTGCATGGAGCTGGTGGTGAGGCAGCCAACCTGGCAGGGTTTGCTTTCCAACCCATTGGAGACTGGGTCTTCCTCATGCGGCTCACCCCAGAAAGCGCTCGCCAGACGGCCCAACAGGCAAGCCAAGCTAGGGGTTCTCGCTGGGCTGAAGAATCGAGACAGCTGATAAGGCCCGTCCTGACTGTGACCCTGTGCCAGTCAGATCCAGGGAATTTGGGGTCCTGTGCAAAAATGTGGCATGACCCCCTGCCCCCTCCACAGGCCAGGGCTCCCCGTAGTTGAGACCTCGTGGGTCCATATTATACCCCAGGGCGTGTCACATTCATGCTGTCATTTAAAGTGTATTCATGTATATCTCCCAGAAGTCCCGATTTAGGAGGCAGAGTCCCTCTGTGCGACGTGCGTGTAGAATCCCACTGTCCCGAAAGGGAGAGGCAAAAAGACCAGTATTCACGTCTCAGGCACCTCTTTCCTGGCTGCCTCCCAGGAGAAGCGCTTGAGAGGGCAATGGGAGGATGATGGAATGACCAGAAACTAAGTGGAATGATCAGCAGGAGAACGTCTGTCCCTCTTCATGCACTTGGAATGGAGGGAGATGTGCGAGGGGGTGGAGCTTAGTGGCTGAGGGAGCTGGTCTTGACCCTCTGGCCATTGGAAATGTTGGGACTCGGTTTGTTCATAGACCCTACGGCTTGGGGGTCTCCTGTGCCTCTCACCC
>QEPC01012762.1:2454972-2597568 GCA_003113815.1 Sphenodon punctatus
CCCCCCCCCCCCCCCAAACACACAGTTTGCACATACCTGAATCCAGCCCTGACCCACCCTGTGTGTGTGGCAAATCACACACTGTGGCTCCATTTCTCTGGCAAGCAGCAGGGAACCAGCAGAGGCTCCACATCACTTTTGCAGAGGCCCTGACAGTGCTGCCCCTGGCCCGCTGCATCTCTCCTGGGGGTCTCACAACACACACACACACCCCGCCCATCCAACCTGGCTCCTTCACCTGTACCTCTCACCCTGGCTGCCTTGAAGCAACTCCAGTTCCCACTGCTGACAGCAGGAAATCCCAGTGCACCTCCCTGTGTTCATGCACAGCTTGGGTCATTAGCCTGGGTGGTCCCAGCCTCCACTCTACCGTCACTAGAAGGTCTCTGCTTTCCCGCGGCAGCCTGGGGCATGCTGGGCTGTGTAGAAGAAGCCAGCAGTTCGTTTACCTTGTGCCTCAAACAGCTTCTCTGCAGCTCTTGGGCCACAGTAACTCACAGCAAAACCCAGACACTTCCATCAAACAGGCCTGTTTGTCATGGCGGGATGAATTCAGAGTAGCCACCCCCACAACTGCTCCTGATCGCAGCACTCTGGGTTCTGTCCATCGCCAGTCAGCCCAGCAAGCAGGTATGGATTACTGCGGTGAGCCAGCATGCTGAGACCCTGAAGCAGCTCCCTCCACACCTAGGCTTTGGGATTTATCTTGGGGGCTTTGCCTGCAGTGAAAGCCACCAGTGCCAATAGGAGAATGGGTAGCTTTATGCATGCCACGCATGGATGGTGTGGCACCCAGCAAGTGCGTCAGACAATGGTGGGGGAGGGGCAGAACTGGGGGCTGCTCCCCAGCACAACCATTGCTTGCACACACACACACACACACACACACACACACCAATCTCTCAACAGCAGCACAAATGCGGTGAAATGGATCTTGGCAAGAGTCCTTTGCTCACGCTGGTCCCTAAAGGCAGCCTCACTTTTCACAGGCCAGCCCACGGTGCTGTACTCACAGGGCTGGGGGCGAGCATTTTGCCACCCTTCTGCCAGTCAGTCCCAGAGAGAGTTGCTTGCCAGTTCATTCCCCACCCCACCCCCATGTTCCGGAACCATGGATCACAGAAAGGGACTTTCCTCTGAGCCTGTCTGGTTTCGCGCCCCTCTCCCCAATATGAAACAGAAACATTTCCAAGTCAGCAGCTTCAGTCCCAAACCAGCACAGATGCGTTTGATCATTTGTCTTCAACACCGCCCCCCCCATGCTCTAATACCAAATCCTACTGATGATCAATCTGTCCATGGGGCTGTAGCTGTGGGTCGCAACTAGCATTGCCCCAGGTGTCTCGTTTTTAGGGTTGCCAGATCGAGCCACTTATGAAACACGCGTGTTGCAGGGCCTGCATTGGCGCCTATGGTACTGGTGCAGGTCCTGCAACATGTATTTTTCATAAGTGGCCTGGAAAAATGTACCTACCTGGCAACCCTAGGGTGGGAAAACTCATTTTGGGGGGAGGGGTTTGGGGAAGCGTACCTCCCCTATTAAGGCTGCAGTACCAATCAGACAGCACTAAGGGGCAGCAGAGAGCAGCCAGGGCATCCACAGGCAGTGCTACTCTCTCCTTCCGCAAGCAACTACAGGTAGAGAAACGCCCCAACGCTGGAGGGCAGGATGGTGGCAGCAGTGAGCACTGTGGCAAACACAGGCAATCGGCCTCAGATAGGGAGAGTTTTGTGTAGGGGATCAGTCTGGATGTGGAGGATTTCAAACCAGTCCCCATGCCTCATAGGGTTACCAGATACTCAGATAGACACATCAAAAAGAAGGGGCATTGCGGTGCTTTAGATGGAGGGGCGCCCCCCCCCCCGTGCCTCTCCGATACACAGACCGGCAAGCGTGTCAGGACTGTAGGGGTTAATTTAATTTGACAATTGGAAGACTTGTGATAAAACAGTGGGGAATCAAATAGATAAGGCCCTTTACGGTTGTCCAGGGTGGGGGAACCGATTCCCTCTTGGGGGCCACTTTGAAAATTAGTACAAGCTCCGAAGTTCTCATAGACGTTGGGGACGGGTGTGGTTGAGGGGTGCGCCCAGAAAGTGGAGGGTCCAGATCATGGATCTGTGCCATGGATCTCTCCCTGTTTCGCGTGTGCGTGTGTGCCCTCCTCTCGGTTCCTTTAGCCTGACCTCAGTTTTTCACGGTTTGGGGGTAGGAACTGGATCCAGGGGCCAGATCCCAGAACTGGAAAGGGGTAAAAAAAAAAAAAAAATTAGCTAGTGGCCCCTGCTTCTGAGCTTCCCCACAATAGACAATAATAGTCTATTGTAAAAGAAATAGTAAATGAGTTGGTCACAGCAGGGACTGGATGGATGGTTGGCTGCTTGCCAATGTTCAGGGAGGAGCGGGGGACTAATGCACGTTTAACTCACCATAGCGCGGTGACATGGGGGGGGGGTAGCGTTATTTCCCCATTCTCCTGTTAAATTCAATAATGTGAAACAGGGCTGGATTTTGAGCCCTGTATCACATTGTTGAATTTAATGGGAGGACAGGAAAATAATGCAAAACCCACCGCGTGCACGAGCGGGGATTTCACGTGGCTGCGCTACTCATGTTAGTCTCTGCCCCTCCCTGAATGTACGCAAGCACCCGTTATCTCTGTGCAGGGCTTAGCATGTTACAGGCACCACCATCATGGCGTCGCTAAGGTCGTTTTGCACGGATGCCCCCCCCTCCCCCCCCCCGCTGGGTGGTGTGCGGTGAGGGGGGGTGTCCGTGCACACAGCATGGCGGCGGGTGGGGGGATGGGTGTTATCCCGTGAAATGCCACGGGCAGTGGGTGGAAGTGGGTGTGCGCCATCTCTACCCATCACCCACTCACAGAGCCATCCGAAGAAACAGAGGAGGCTCCATGGGTGTGCGCCCACGGGAAAGGGAGCACACCAACTTCCACCCAGCGCCGGCACACACCCATCCCCCCACCCACTGCGTCTGTGCAAAAAGGGCCTTGGACAGCGATGTTTCACCAGCTGTGAGGAACCCAGTGGGGAAGGTGACCACAGGGCCGGCGTTACCATTAGGCAGCTCAGGCAGCAACCTGGGGCAACAACTTGAAAGGGGCAACTCTCTCGCCCGCCCACGGCCCCCATCCAGCTGTCCTGCCTCTGCTACTGGAGGGGGATGAGAGAGGCACCTCTTCCCCTAATTCAGCGTGGAGTTTAGTGGCGGTGGCAGCAGGACTGAGGGCATGAGAGGCGGTGACAGAAGCAGGATGGGCGTGAAAGAAGTGCCCACTAGGTGGCTCCACCCCCGATCCAGCATCTGCAGCCGCCCCTTCTGCCTCGATCCTGCTGCCACCACCACTAAACTCCACACTGGATCAGTTGAAGAGCCATCTAGGGGCACCTCTTCCACCCCAATCCAGCTTCTGCCACTGCCTTTCCTGCCCTCGATCCTGCCGCCACCACCGCTAAACTCTGCATTGGATCAGGGAGAAGAGCCATGTAGGGTGGCAAGTTGAAGGAGTTGCCTCTCCTGCCCTCTCCAGCTGTTGCCACTGCTTCTCCTGCCCCCCACCAGACATTGCCAAGCTTTGAGGTGGGGGCAGGGGTGGCGGTGGCCTGAATCCACCTAGGGCATCAAATATCCTTGTGCCAGCGTTGGGTGTCCAGGCAGGGATCACTTCTTGGACTACTGGTTCTCTGGATGGGCTCTGCACTGCTGGCTCTGCTCCAGTGGCCAATCTTACCTCATTCACACCAGACGGCGGCGACTCCCGTGAGCCAAAGACGTGGTGGGGGAAGGAGGCAGAGGTCGGAAGTACCGTCAGTGTGAACGGGTTTTTGCCACAACTTCACTCACAAATGACAGGGCTCAAAATCCAGCCCTGTCATGAGTGAAGTTGCAGCAAAAACCTGTTAGCAGTGGCTGTTCGTCCGGCCTCCGCCTCCTTCCCCTGCCGTGTCTTTGGCTCGCAGGGGTCACCGCCATCAGTTGTGAATGCGGTATCTGTGTTAGTGCTGTGGCCCACGCAGAGAATAGGCTTGTTCAGATGTGCTGTACTACACAGTAGCTATAGCTCTGGACCATTAAGATGTGGCGTGAGGGATAGTGCTTCATAGTAGCTTCCCCTTGCCATAGCACGAGGTAGAGAGGAGAGCGACGGTATCTGACAGCTATGCGGACAACAATCCCACCCTTTCTCGCTCCTCCAACTATCCCACAATTCTCTGTTGAGGATCATGTTTTGCTTCCATGCTCCGAGGGGATGAAGCATGGAATAACCTGCGCCGTAGCACTAGAGTGTGTGTGTGTGTGTGTGTGTGAGAGAGAGAAAGTTTGCACTAGAGTTGTATGTGTGTGAGACAGAGTAAGAGTGTGAGCAAGCACTAGTGTGTGTGTGAGTGTGAGAGCACTAGTGTGTTTGTGTGTGTGTGAGAGAAAGCACACTAGTGTGTGTGAGAGCGAGAGAGTGCACTAGTGTGTGTGTGTGTGTGTGTGTGTGTGTGTGTGTGTGTGTGTGTGAGAGAGAGAGAGAGAGAGAGAGAGTGCACGTGTGTGTGTGTGTGAGAGAGAGAGAGATCACTGTGTGTGTGTGTGAGAGAGAGTGCACTAGTGTGTGTGAGAGTGCACTAGTGTGTGTGTGTATGTGAGAGAGCACACACTTGTGTGTGTGTGTGTGTGTGTGTGTGAGCGAGAGCACACTAGTGTGAGAGCACACTGTGTGTGTGTGAGAGAGAGCGCATTAGTGTGTGTGCATGTGCGTGAGAGAGCACACTCGTGTGTGTGTGTGTGAGAGAGTGCACTAGTGTGTGAGTGCACTAGTGTGTGTATGTGAGAGAGCACACACTAGTGTCTGTCTGTGTGTGTGTGTGTGTGTGTGTGTGAGCGAGAGCACACTAGTGTGAGAGCACACTGTGTGTGTGTGAGAGAGAGCGCATTAGTGTGTGTGCATGTGCGTGAGAGAGCACACTCGTGTGTGTGTGTGTGAGAGAGTGCACTAGTGTGTGAGTGCACTAGTGTGTGTATGTGAGAGAGCACACACTAGTGTCTGTCTGTGTGTGTGTGTGTGTGTGTGTGTGAGCGAGAGCACACTAGTGTGAGAGCACACTGTGTGTGTGTGAGAGAGAGCGCATTAGTGTGTGTGCATGTGCGTGAGAGAGCACACTAGTGTGTGTGTGTGTGAGAGAGAGAGTGCAGTAGTGTGTGTGAGAGAGGGAGAGAGCACACTAGTGTGTGTCTGTGTGAGTGAGAGCGCACTAGTGTCTGTGAGTGAGAGCGCACGTGCGTGTGAGAGAGAGAGAGACAGAGAGCACCAGTGTGTGTCTGTCTGTCCCATCTGTGGGTGTGAGAAGGGGGTTGTGTGTCAAGGTGGAAGGGGCAAGGGATAACTGGGTGGTGGCCCTGTGAGTAGTTCATTTATGTGAATTAATATGAATTTATACATATTTGTGCAAATCAGGGTAGTAGCGGGAGCGCACACAGACTGTCTGTCCTTGGGATTTCCAGAATCTGTCTTTTAGCTGCTTCATGAATGACCCTGAAGTTTAAACATCCCAAGATTTCTCTTTCCAGCTCAGCTCACTTCCCGAGTCTCTGGCCTGTTTGCTGTGATGAAGCCATCGAATGTCGTAAGTGCTAATAAATACATGTTGGGATTCCCTTCAGGGGCCAAAGCAGCCACTGCAAAACAAGCTTGCGTATCAAAGAAAAACCCCAGGCCCCACTAGAAACGGATGACCTGTGCTCCAGCTGCAGCAGCTGCCACACATATCTCAGTCTCTTTCATTAGACTTAAACAGGAGTCCTTTTATGTCTGACTCACACACTTGGTGGAAACTCTGATAAATTATGCTCCCCAATTCCAGACCATAGATAAATGGGAAGCATTAATCACCTCCATTTAGGTGGTTAGAAAAGCCAACGTGTGTGAAGCTGCCATGTTGTGGTGGGCTCAGCTGCCGACTCCAGAAGGGTAGTTGCTTGAGACTTGGTGTTTTGCTAGCATCCATGCACCGCAACTGCCTCCCAGGGCCACTCACCCATTCCTAGGGTGTTAACAAGCAAGACGGTAGCTCACACCAGGTGGGTGTCCACCTGTCCATTTATTAGGTGGGTGAAGGCCCACCAGCCACGTGGCCTCCACCCACCGAACACTCCGCCTCCACTCAGGGCGTGGTCCCAGAACGTGCAGAGCCCTCTGTGCGGGTGAATGTGGGCCCACGTGTCCGCGACCCGTCAACTAGGTCGTGTACAGGCTTGTGCGCATACAGCTCTGCCAGCACCATAGAGTTGTGGGCGAGAAGCCTAACGTGTTCCATAGAGCGACCACGACACTAAACCTGTGAGTGGGCAGCTGCCCATACACGCGTGGGGCTGCATGTTTATTAGGGTCACCATCTACATGCTAAACATGTGAGAGTGGAGACTGCATGGACTGAACCTGGACCGTAGTGGGCTTTCCTCTTCTTGGTTAACATCCATCGTTAGAACAAATTATACCGATTTCAGGTTTCTCCCCCTGCCGCCAGCCGGGCTAAATGCAGACAGCGGTTTGCCCATCTCAAGCTTAAGTTTATTTTCTTTATTTAAAAAAAAAGAATAATAAACAAGCTTTGCACCTAACATTGTTCATTTTAGTTGGCTCTGAAAGGGAGGCATTATAGTGGGAACCTGATCACTACCCCCTGCAGCCCTTTCCAGTTAGAGACCATCCCCCAAGGCTCCTTGAACCCAGGACTATGCTGCCCTGCCACTTGCAGCTTTTAGACCATGGCAGCACAACTGCTTACTTGTTTGGGCAGCCATGAACCTATTATGCTTGCCCTGCGTTCTCCACTTTGGCTGCCTGTCGAGCGGCAGATTGAATTTAAGATTGCACTGCTGATCTTTAGAGTCCTGAATGGTACAGGCCCCAGCTGTATTCAAGGCCTGCTCCTGGCACCTTGCCCTGATTGGCTATCTGTGCTCAGATCCCACCCACTGTTTGGTGAGCCTGTCATCGTGCCTTAAGCCTGCTAGCAGTCTGGCCTTTGCTGTGTTGCTGACTGCCCCGCCTCAGCATGGGACTCCCTTCCTCCAGATGTTTGTCTCCGTTCCTCCCTCCTTACCTTTAAAAAGTAGTAGCAGATCTTTTTTTTCATTCTCCACGTGATGAGGATCCACTGCTGGTTCCCCCTTTAGTGTATTTTTCCTCCCCCACTTACCTTCACCTTTTAAATGGTCTCTAAATGGATTTTAGGTTGTTTTATTGTATTTTATTGTATTGGTGAAGCAGCCCGAGTGCCATTCAGCAATTTGGGGGGGTGGGGATATAGAAATAAAATTTATTATTATTATTATTCTCCCAGGCAGACATCTTCAAACCCACACTTCCTGAGGACAGAAGGCAAAATTCCTCTCCTTGCACTTTCCTGACAATATGGAAAGTTTAGCACAGCCTCAAATGAATGATTCATGGGCCTAGACGCTTCTGGCACCCTGTGCTTGCTGTCTGTCCCCCAGAAGGCCTAGCATTAACTTTTCATGCGGCTCCTTCCTCCAAAGACCTAGAAATCACAACTTCAAGCTCACCTCACCTACCCTAGCAGCACCAGATCACTGGCTATGACAATATCATTAAAAGCAGAGTTAATGTTGCAGATCCCAGGCTGCCTCCCTCTCTCCCTCCCTAACACAGGCAAGGCCTCCCAGACACAGGAGCTAATTGTCTTCTGCAGCCGTCCCCAGGGGATGTCAGCTGTGTCAGATTTAAAGCCAGGCAGGTGGGGGTGAGCAAGGAAGGTACCTCCATTACTCACCTGGGTTGAATGAGGCTTCAGGTTTATTATCTCCTGAAATAGCCAGTGGCTGGAAGGATTCGACCAAAGCCTTTTGAAAACATGATGACATCTCTGGGATAATGGGCGACTAATCAAATGAAGGCAGGAAGGATCCATTAGCGGCGAACTGCCGCAGAAGTTGAGGCTGCTGCAATTAGAACATTCCTGTGCACAGATGTCCTCCTACCTTGGGGGACCCAAAGATTAAGTTATCTAATGAAAACAAACAATCTGTTTGAGATATTCCTCCAGTCAATAAGGCAGCGTAAACCTTTGCAGTGTCTCCTCTCCCCACCCCCCTACCAACTGTCACTTTGGCCACCTGTTTATCTGCTCCCCATGGCTGGGGGGGATTGGGGAAGAGAGGGAGTCCAACTGGACCAGAAGAGCCTCATTGCTGCTTTGAAATAAATACAGAAGGGAACAACACATGCTAGGAATAAGGCATCCTGTGCACAGCTATCTGCACCTCATCAGATGCAAATCCACATCCCACGCCTCTCCACTTTTCTTATCTTCTTGGAGATCTCTTTATCATCAGGAAAGAAATTTCCCTTGTGATTCTAGCTGCAGCCAAGCTATTTCTGCAGAGCAAAGCCTTGCCTGACAGGTTATAATGGCCCACTCTCAAGAGCAGGGCTGCCCAGTGCTTAGGACTCGGGTAGGGACCCTTTTCCCTCCTAGGGGCTACTTTGAAAATTAGTACAAGCTCCGAAGACTGCACTGAAGTTAGGACAGGGGCGCATGCTGGAGAAGGAGGGTACAGATCATGGCTCTGTGCTGTAGATCTGCCCCCTGTCCTTATGTGCATGCTGTCATCTCTGTTCCCTTACCGTGAGCTCAGTCTTTAGTGTTTGCGGGTAGGAACTGAATCCAGGGACCAGATCCATGGACTAGATGGGAAACATTTGTAAGATTTGGCCCCTGGGGACTCACAAGGCCTGTCTGCAATTGTAATTTAATTTTGCCTCCCTCCGTTCTGCCGAAGACTTAACGTGTGACCTTGGACAAAGCACTCAGTCTCTCTCAGCTCTCTGTCAGTTCAGTGGGGGTAGCAGCTTTCCTCCCCTCCTGGGGGTGGGTGGGGTTGAGTACACGTGATGGACAACGTAAGATCTATCAGCTATCGTAATTTGGAAGCTCTGCTAAAGCCAATATAGATTCACCTTGCTCATCCCTATCTCCTTTCCCTCGTTTCCTCCTACATTCCCCCTCAGGAACATTGCTTCTCCTCTGCCAACACCCTCACCTGCCCCAAGTCTCCTGCTCCCCATTGTTAGCCCTTCTCCCATGCTGCCCCCTATGATTGGAAATCCCTCCCTGAACACACATGCTCTACTCTCTCCTTCTGACCGTCAATTTCCTCCTCAAAACCTACCTCTTTCATCAGACATTTCTCAGCTCCTCATTCCCAGGGAGTGCTCCTTGATGATCCTCCTACTGTCCTAGCTGCCTTCTTCTCTGAGTGTCTTAAGTTCAGGCAGACCCAGGGCTGGCCACCCCTGGATCTACTCTGGAGGTGTCCAGCCCTGCATCCTGTGTGTCCAGCCCCGCCTGCTCTGGGTTTACACGAACCCGGCAGCTGCCGCAGCCCATAATCCGCACACGCGGTTCCTCCTTTCCCCACACCATAGAGCTGTGGGTGGATCGCCTGACACTCTAGGCTGCTGCCCACAGCTCTATGGTGTTGCCTGGGCAACCCCCACCTGAGAGCGGAGCTGCAGCAGCCATCCATTGAGCAGCTGCTCTGCCTCTGGCCAGTGCCCTGGGTTTGGGCAGCCCGCTCTGCTGGCGGTGCTCTGGGATGTTCTGGAGCATTGCAAGCAGAACTAGAGCAAAGCAGGCAGCACCTGCTCTGCCTCTACTCCACCTGCACATCTGGCGGCCTGCCTTTACGCAGATGGGCCACCTGAGGGTGAGGTGGCAGAGCCGTGGGTGCTGTCTGTCTAAAATCCCCCTCTGTAAGTAGGCCCTTCCTTACTCCTTGCACTGCTAAAACCCTAGTCCACGCTCTCGTCATCTCTCGCCTTGGCTGCTATAACTTCTTTCTTACTGACTTCTTCCACTCTCGCCTTGCACCTTTCACCTCTAGGGATGGGCGAATGTGGTTCGGCAGTTCGGAGTTCGGCCTGAACTCGGCCTGTTCGGACGACCGAACTCGAACCCGAACATACCGAACAAACCAAACACCGAACAGCAAAATGGCCAAACAGTTCGGTCAGTTCGGATCGCGTTCGGATTAGTTCAGGTGGCAAATAAAGGTTCACTGGAAGGTCAAACATTACAGGGAGGTGTCAGTCACTGAGGAGCAGACTTCCAGGCACCAGGGGTGGAGAGGCTTGCAAGAAACAAAACTAATTATCTGCCTCCCCCCTTCCCAACACCTTCTGAGCTAGTCACTGTTCCTGAACAGCAGGCGTTGAGTAGGATTTTTAGATTGCTTTAAGTTTCATTTCACTTTTGTAATGAAATGAAACTTAAACCATAAACTGAAACCTTGTGTTATGCACTGTACAGACTCACTGAGTATGTAATGTATGTATTTCACTACAGACTCCTCTTCTATTTGTGATTCCCCCCATCCCATATATATGGGATGTATATATATCCATATATATATCCATATCCATATATATATTTGGATATGGATATGGGATGGAGGGGATAGATAGATAGATAGATAGATAGATAGATAGATAGAAGAGAGTTGTAGGAGTTAGCTTAATGATAGAGATAGCTTAGTGATTTAGTTTTAGTGTTTGTAGGAGTAGGCCTGTGTACTTATTAGATAATCCATTTAGTTCATAGCATTTAGAATAGTTAATAGCAGTTAGATTTAGTGTAGACAGATATATATAATATTAGATAAAAAAAACAAAAACAACCCCATATAAAAACCAAAAAACCAAATAACAAACAAAAGAAAACCATATAAAACCCAATAAAAAACCATATAAAACAAAAAAACAAAACCATAACAACACTTTCCGAACAGCCGAACCGAACAGCCGAATGGCCTAACCGAACGGCCTGTTCAGACGACCGAACCGAACAGCCGAACCGGAACTCGGCGAACAAGCCGAACTCCCGAACCGAACAGACGAACCGAACACTGCCAAACCAAACGCTGCCAAACTGAACGGACGAACCGAACGCAGCCGAACCGAACGGACGAACCGAACGCAGTCGAACCGAACAGCCAAACCCGAACCGCGATCTGTTCGCCCATCCCTACTCACCTCTGCTCAGCTCTCCACCATCAAGGTCATCCACCTTGCCCAGCACTTTGACCACGTTCAGCCCCATCTCTCCACCTTCCATTGGCTCCCTCTACCTGAATGCATTCAGCACAAGCTCCTTGTCTTTACTGTCATCTCTCTCCATGGTCTTGCTCCCCTCGTTCTCAGCACTGCACTTGTTTCCCACCATATTCCCACCCAGGAGCTTCACTCCTCCTCTGCCACCACCCTCACCCGTGAGTTGCCTGCTCCTTGAAATGTATTCACCCCTGTCTCCCACGCTGTCCCCTAGGCATGGGACTCCCTCCCTCAATGCATTCGCTCTGCTCCTTCACAATCTTAAATTCCCTCCTAACCTGTCTCCTTTGTCAGGTCTTTCCTAGCAACCCCCTCCCCCTATGCTCAGACATGCTCCTCCTGCTCTCCTGTCCTTAGGGTCCCCTTTCTCTCCTGCACTGCACTGTGACCTGACTGTATCCCTGTCTCTCCCTTTGGCCCCCTCTCCCTTGTCCACCCTAGATTGTAAACCTTCAGGTTAGGAACCTGCCTCTAATTAATGACTAGAGAGTGTCAGGCACATAGCTGGTGCTATACAAAATGAATAATTCAAAGAGGGATTTGACATCTCTATAATAAGAGGAAGATTCGCAGCTATAATAATTAATGCTTCCAAGTTTGGAGGAGGGGCATAGACACACACCCCTCAAACAGCTGATTCAGCCTGGCAATTCTTATGAACGATGCCAGTTTGCACCAGCCAGGAACCTGCCCTCCGATGCCTAAACCCTGCCTTAAGAATTGCTTTCCCCAGGTTCAAATATCCGGGTTGGGACACAGCTGTCTCCTGATCTCTATGCGACAAAAGCCAGTGCTACCAGTTCAAGCACTCATGAAAGGTGAAGTTTACCAAGAGAGCAATTGATTACATGAGTGTCTCAGCGGCGGCGCAGGAAACCAAGCAAAAAAGCCGTGGAGCAAACTAGGCCCCGCCGGTACGGTGTCACTTTATGATTACCTCCCCCCTGTGATTAAAGGGTCCTCACGTCTGTGCTTCCTGGCGTTGATGAGGCTGCGCAATCAGCACCAGGGACAGCTCAGAGCTCTGCAATCAACTAAGCGAGGGAGATCATGGAAATGGGCCTCACAGCTCCTTCAACAATCCAAATGCCGCCTTCCATTTCGGATGCAGCATTAACAGTTTTCTCTCTCTTTCTAAATGGAAATGGGGCAGACTTTAAAACTAGTAAAGACCCTCTGTGCCGCCGCCACAGTCGTAACCCATTTTAAAATGAAATCAGAAAAGAACAAACTAATCCTGGCGCACGGTGAGGGATCAGCGCCTCTGAGGCAGATTGTAGAGGCATCATCATCACTAAGTAGGCCTGCTTACTGTGCCTAATAGAACAGCCTTCAAACTTTCACTGGGATTGTTGGCTTTCCTCCCCCCCCCCCCATTCTTCTTCTTCTTCTTCTCTTCTTCTTCTTCTTCCTCCACTGTTTCTCACCAGTAGGGCTGATGCGGCAGCAGCTGTTACCGTGCTATGATTCCATTCTGCCATTTTGGAATTGCCCGCACCACACCGTGGCTTTTCTGCGGACATTCCGCTAATTCCACCGGCATTCTGCAAATTGCGGAATTGCGGGAAAATTGTGGAAACTGTCAGAAAACCGCTGTTCCGCTATTTTGTGGCGCTGGTGGAATGGCGGAAGTAGCAAAAATGTCATGTTTCCGCTATTTTGCAAAGCCTGTGGAAGTAGCGGAATGAAATTAGCGGAACTGCAGAAGTAGCGGAATGAAACTAGCAGAATGAAAGCCTCTGCCACGCTGTACCACTAATAGCGGAAACGCTGTTTCCGGCGGAATTAGCTACCGCTGCAACATTCCGCTATAGCCCTACTCACCAGCAAGGAGAGAGAGAAAGAAGTCTGACAAAATTTTGATCTGAGCTTGTACATCTCTCTTGATCCCTTTTCATCTTCTGCAACTGGCTTAAAAGGCAGCATGTCCTAATCCACGGCAGACCAACATCAAGATGCATTCCCTTCCGCAGTGACTCTGCCAATAAATGTCATGCTGATACACTGCCTCTCATCTGATGTTTATTCCACGAGTCACGCCGCACTGAAGTGACACCAAGTCTGTATATATTTATCGAGGCTTCTTCCATGAGGGCTGGGATCTCCCCTTTTCCTGTTATGATGTCGCTAATGCGAACAGTTGAATGATTAATAACTCCAGGCCAACAGACTTCTCACAAGACACAATATTACTCAGTCAGCCATGCCCAACGGGCGTGTTATCTTTGGACACGGTACTTGTTATTTGATTGCTTTGCCTCTGCTCGGGGATATCTAAGCAGTTTATTTCTAGGAAATTGCCTCACTCTGACTTTGAATTAGGAATCTTAATCAAAACATAGCTGTTCTTTTAGATTGTTCCTGTTCCACAGTAACAGTGTGTCCTGTCCACGCTCCAGGCCCCACTGGGCGCTCTTTGAAAACACTACTGGATAAACAGGCCCATCAGTTAAACCCAAACCAAACAACCCAGCAATGCCACAGGGATACTGGATTAAACATAAATCCCAAGCCCTTCACCCCAGGCCTGTCCGTCTGCCTCTAGGGAAGCTCCCTTGGAAGATTAGCAGACTCTTGTACATCAGACCCAGCTCCCATCCCTGCTTCCCCACTGGGGATTGAACCAAGGACCTCCAAAACTAAAAGCACCCATTTCTGTAGCTTGAGTCAAAGAGCCAGAGCTTCTGAGTGGGCTCTAACGGGAGTCAGAAGACATGAAACATAGGTCTAGGGGAGGAGATGCTTGCTTGCCACACCCACACTAAACAGGCTGCATAGAGTGGTTATGAATCTCCTTCCCTGAAGGTTTTCAAGACAGACTGGATTGGGATGAGGGTATCTAGCCTTAGGGCAGGGGTTGGACTAGAGGGCCCATGAGGTCCTTCTAATCAGTGTTAGAATCCTATAATAAAGAGAGGCAGTGTGGTGTAGTGGTTACGTGCACAGTACTGGAACCAGGAGGTAGGGGGAGACTATACAAGCCTTTGCTATGAACTCGCTGGGTAACCTTGGGCCAGTCACAGATCTCTCAACCTAACTTACCTCACAGGGTTGTTGTGAGGATACTAGTTGAGTTAATTAGTTTACATTAATGGTTAAAGTTAATTTGAAATGTGAGCCAGCCTAAGGGAAAGGGTGGGATATAAACAGGACCTAGAGCCCCAGCATAGCCAATTGCTTGGTAAGATGTCCCTGGGCAAGTGGAGCAAGGTTTCCAGGAATAAAATTAAAAAGCTCACAAGTGCACGTCCGCGGAGCAACAACCCAACAAAGTGAGTGAGGGAGAGAGATTCTCTTCCTTGATTGCCCAGAGTCCCTCTCTCAGACACTTCCAAAATGTCTACCGTTCTGGCCCCTCAAGGTGGACTGAGGAGCAGAGTAATGTGTGGGGGAGGAAGGGAACAGTTCTTCTCTTTAACTTTAGTCCCCACCAAATAGTAATGGGCTCCCTGCACCTCAAGCTCTAGGAAGACCGGTTTATATCCAGGGCCCCATGTTCACCGGGTTTTCCCCATCCCTCACCCAAACGCGTCCCCACCCCCTTGCCCCTCAGGTCCCTCCCTCCCACAGAGGGGCTGTGGCAAATCCTCAAGCCTTCCCACCTCATTCTCACCCATTCCCCCATCTCTAACCCTCTTCCCCTCTCATCCTCCATAAAAACCATTAAAAATACAAGCTAAAAATGAAAACCCCTAAACCTAATCAGCCGCCAGCCACAAACAAAAATATTAAAACCCCCCAATATATAACTATAACAGTATTCTTCATCGATTACTTCAATTTTTGATGAAAGAAGCCATTTGAGAGATGCTGGATGAGCTCTCGGATCTGATCCCCAGAAAACCTCATTGTTCTTTCTTTCCCCGTATACAGCATCTGACAAACATGCCTTTCCTCTGGGGCTTGCAGAGTAACGGCCCAGGAGAGCTAAATTGCTGGCTGACAGCTAAGCCTCAGACACAAAGCCCTTCCGAGTATCTCCCAGGTGCTCATCCACCATGGAGCTCATTTCATACCTCATCCGTCCTGGGAATGAGCTGAGGTGTCACTCCCTATCTTGGAGTGCTCTTGCTGCTGGCCGCACAGAGTCATTTCTATTAAAAGTAATGGAGTGAGATCAGCCACACTCTCGTTTTCAATTATTTGTGCCTGTTTAAAACCACCTTCCTTCCCGACTGAGGAAATGCATTACTCAGGAACCACCCAGCTGAGGCCCGGCCAGACACAGAGGCTCTGGTTCAAAGGGCAGCCTCATGGGGACCCAGAGAGCCAGGCCTTGGCTTTCAGAAGGGACGTGGGATGCTGGGGGCTCGACCCGAGGCCTTGTAACTCTTTTGGGTTGAGATGGGGGTCAGGCAGTGGCAGACAGCTCTGTGAGGTATGGGAGATGAGCTGCAACATTCAGAATGAGAGAGTCAATCTGCATAGGCATGGCAGGGCCTTTAGCCCTAATCCTAGAGAAGGGAGCTGAGGCCCACAGACGAGTGACCCACTTATAAGGCCACGCTTGAAGATGGCACTGATTTCAACTCCTCGCTCTGAGTGCTCCCCTGCTAACCCCCTCACCTAGCCAGAGGTGGCTTGTGTCCCCTTGGGGTCCCAGAACACCAGTCAGATAGAGCACCACTCTCCTCTGCAATCAAATCCAGAGCCAAACAGGACTGAGGAATGGGGTTAGGGACGGGTTCAGTCTCTCTGGGGAAGCAATGGTGGGTGAGACCCACAGCAGAACAGTCAGCACCTCCTGACAGCCAGCATTGGGCATGTACCCAGAGGATCGATATCATCAAAGAAGCTGACTGTCACTCTGATGTGTGCTTCAATAAATGTGACTGGGGCAGCATTTCCTGCCTTTGGTATTCTACGCTCATTGCTTTTCACTCTGCAAAGCCCAGCCAGGTTAGCATTCACCTCTTTTCTCTTAAGGGAATGTCATCTTTCCAGAGAGGGGCAGAGCTAAAAGAACTGGGGACTCAAAGCCACAGGAAGAAAGGGGCATGGCGAGGCTAACCCGAAATACAATGGGCCAAGTGAGGCCAGCACACACCAAGGAAAGGGGTTGTTCCAATTTGTATCCTGCTCACGTCAGCCTGACAGGGTACGTGAGGATTTGTGCCAGGAGTCACCATTCGGTCCTGCATCCCCCAGCACCACTTTTCTCATAACGGGACAGGCTTTCATCTATAACAGAAACACTCTGGTCTCCTCCCCATCATTCTCCAGACAGTTGCCCCTCTGGGCTCATCTGCACAGGAGGACATTAACATCATCCCTGTCAACTAGTAGAAGGAATTGATTAAGTATCATTCATCCCCCACCCCCAGGCTGGACACTCCTTTAATCCACAATCAGAGGATTTAAGGGACAGAAACGAAGTGTTTTCTGTGGCCACTGATGGGAGGGCAAGAGGGAATGGACTTAAATTGAAGGAGAAAAGATTTCAGTTAAATGTCAGGAAGCAATTTCTAACCATAAGGGCAGTGGAACCAATTATCAAGGGGAGTTGCGGGGTCCCCAGTTGATGGAAGTTCTAAAACAATAGGTTAGATAAGTGTCTGTCAAGAATGGCCAAAAGTTCTAATTGGTCCTGGTTAAGGGTAAGGGGAACTGTCTGCAAATAGCTCTAGCTTTGAAATTACTAATTCTGCCTTAGGGAGAGGGCCCTTTAAAGCCTCTTAGTGCAAAGATTTTTGTTTAAAATCCCCGTTGCTTCCCAAGTGATTTCATGTTTGCTGGTTTAGGCGCAGACTGCTTCAAAAAAAATTGCCAGACAGAGTCTCTCTCTCTTCCATGCTGGCTGTTAAATTGTTCATCAGAACTCCCCTCATTAGTTACTTGGCTTTACAAGGATAACTGTAGGAGTCACTGAAGCCCAATTTAGTTCTTTGCTCCTGGTTACAAGAGCTTGAGCAATTGGCTGCCACTTGAAGGATGTTTTGCACAAGGCAAGATTTTGGCTGGTAACTCTGCTGTGATGTTCAAATGGAAGTGCAGGGAACTGTTACACAGAGTCAGCAGAAAGCCCTTGGCCACAGCATGCATGTGTCCTGCAGTGTGTGTTTTTCTCCAATAAAATCATAACATTGGAAGGGACTTGAGGGTCATCTAGTCCAACCTCCTCTGCTTGGAGGGAGGCAGGATGATGGCAACTACATCTTCAACAGATGGCTGCCCAGCCTCTTTTTCAAAACCTCTAGTGATGGAGAGCCCCCAAAACTACCTTCCCCTGTAATTGGAGTCCTTCTGGCCACAGCTCTCTTCAGAACTGTCCCAGTCGGTAAAGAAATACCTATCCTGCCACCTGAGTCTCTGGTGCGTCCAAAATCACAAAAATTGTATTAAAGTTCACTCAAGTATCTAACCTGGGATATCCCCTCAGCTGTGTTCCCCAATGTCAGAATCACACAACCAAGCTTGTTTAAAAGAATTTGTATTTATGCATTTAGATTGGTTACAAGAAAAAATTGATTCAAGAATGCAATTCTATCAAAAGAATTCAAAAGTAATGCAATGCTAGATTCACTGTAAATTCCCTGACCTCTTCTATTAACAGGTCCATTTTACAGAGCTAGGGCCCTTTCTTCTTAATCTCTCTCAATACTTTTCAGTCCATGTCTTGGCTGGGTCTGGTCAAATGGTCATCTGGATCTCTTTTGGTTTCTCTTTGTCCCTTTAAATACTTTCTTAATAGCTCCCAGAAGATTCTTGCCTTTTCTGTTTCTGGGTCATTCGCTCAGTCTCTGGAAGCTCCATTAACACTTCATCTACATTATCATCATCTTCCCTTCCTGTTCCAACTTCTGGTTAACTTTATTTTAAGCTCACATTCCATCTTCTACTTTCCAAACTTAACTTTATATTGTCCCCATATACAAATTTTCCCCTCAGTGGACTCAGCATTTCTAGACAATTCTAACACGATCAAATTTGTCATGTTTTACACAATGGTTTCAGAAGTACAAAATACAAATATATTGTTAATTCGCATGAAAACCACAATACATGTTTGTTGCATACGTGTTGTTTTCATAAACCCTGTCAAACTGCCCCCTGTATTAATGCAAAACGGTTCCTTGGCATCTTCTTTGTGACAGCCCTTCAGATATTGGAAGACAGCAATCATCTCTCACCTTAATCTTCTCTTTGCTGTTTTAAATATACCCAGTTCCTCCAACCTTTCATCATAAAAATCGTCTTCTAGACCCTTTACCATATTCGTCACCCTCCTTGAACCCATTCCAATTTGTTAACATCCTTCTTAAAATGAGGCACAACACTCTAGGTGAGGTCTGGCCAGTGCTGTATAGAGTGGAATTATTACTTCTGCTGACTTGGAAACAAGGCTTATGTTAATGCCATTTAAAATTGCATTAGCCCTTTTTGCAGCCATCCCATATTGCTGACTCATGTTCAGTTTGTGATGATCAACCGCAACCCCTAGAGCCTTTTCAGACAGAAGATGAAGGCAGACAAATTCAGAGTAGGAATCAAGTGGAAAAGGGAAATTCTGACCCAGTAGATTGCCCACCAAGACTTTGTGTCCTGTTCTAGAAATAATACACTAGCTTAGGCAGATGCTTTGTGCTGTGTATGCAGAAACAGCTGGTGAATTTATCTTGCCTGTGCCTTGAACGAGGTCAGTTCATAACAGTCTCTTCAGGCCTTAAATCCATGAATCCCTCCATATTATGAATAGCAATTAAAAACCTCCACTCCTATAAGCTGCTGGCAAAAGTAATTTGCATCAAATGCCCATTGTGTGTCAGGGTTTAAATAGGCAGTGATGGGTCTATTCAGGAAATAAAGTTTATTTCCGGGAGTTTGATTCATTGTGCCACATCGCATTTTCACACTGTGTGATGCGACACTTGACACATCACATTTCCCCGCAAGACGATGCAGTAGCTTATATAGTCCTCGGCTTTCTGCAGCAGCACAACATGTCAATGCCTGAAAACAAATTAAAGAGCTGAGATCCACCCCAATCTTACAAGGCAGCACAATTAATGCATCTTAAGGCTGTAATTTTCAGAGGCGTTTGACAGACCCTCTCTCCTCACGGCAGGTGAATGCGGTGCATCTGGAAAAGTCATTTAGATGCAAAACAGAGGTCTAAGGCCAACAGCAGCCACTGGAAACCCCAGAACAGACGGGAGAAGGGAAAAGGGGGAGCATTAAGGAAATCAATCAGCTGCTCTGAGCTTTAGGATCTGCACCTTTTTTTGTTTTTGTAAATTTTTGTGGTTTCTGGTGTTTCTAAAGGATCTGTTCCATGACCCTACCCACCTTGCCCATCACTTTGACTATGGGTGTTTTTAAATGAGACATGTGCACGCATGCCCCCCTCCCCATCCACGTGTCCGACTGCTCATGTGATGGTGGTGCGTGGAGGGGCGTGCTCCCGTGACCCACGCACCAGCCACCCAGGCCCCACACAGAGCACTGCAGAAAAATCCGGAGTGCCCTGTGTGGGCCAGGGTAGCTGCCTCCGTGGATGGGGCAGCCACTCCAGGAGCTGCCCCTGTGAAGCTCTCCCCATGCACATCCCGTGCGTGGTCACCCCACGCCCATCCCACTCAGTGGCCAGAGACCCCTCTCCCGCTGCTCTTGTTTAAAAACACCCTATGTTCAGCCCCTCCTCTTCACCCTACCCTGCCTCCCTCTGCCTGAATGCATTCAGCCCCTTACCTGCAAGGCTCTTCATGGCCTTGATCCCACCTTCGCGGCACTTGTTTTCCACCAAATTCCCACCCAGGAGCATTGCTCCTCCTCTGCCACCACCCTTGCCTGCTCGCGTCTCCTTTGCTTCTCAAAACATATTCTCCCCCTGCTCCCTTGTGGTCCCTATGCCTGGAACTCTCACCCTGGGTACATCCGTTCTGCTCCCTCCCAACCTTCAAATCTCTCCTGAAAACCTACCTCTTCCGTCAGGTTTCCTCTCGCTTCTCACCCCCGCAGGCTCATCCCAGAAGCCTCATCTTCCATTCGTCACGTGGAGTTCTCCTTCTCCCTGTAACTAAGTTAAGCACCTGCATCTGCAATTTCACGAATGTATCCTTGTCTCTGCCTATGTTCTCCTCTCCCTCGGCTTCCCTCCCTTGTCTTTCTTACGAGGGGGGAATTCACGAGTTAAAACAACTCCCGCAATCCCCCACCCAGACAAGCGAGATAGTGAGCGGGCTATTAAACAGGGAACACACACAGCCTGCTCATGCAAGTGATGGAAGAGAGGAGAGGGGGACAAGGAGCAGCACGCTTTTCTCCAGCTCCCCGACAAACAGCTGATGGGGGAGGGGGCCAAGAGCAGCACGCTTTTCTCCAGCTCCCCGACAAACAGCTGATGCAGGGAGAGTGCGTGCTGCTCCATGCCCCCTCCCCCCATTAACTGTTTGTCAGGGAGCTGGGGGACAGCACGCTGCTCTGTGCCCCCACCCACATCAGAAACCTGCAGAACCTAAATGTGCAGATTAGTAAAACCTCCCCATCAAGGTCTTACTAATCCAGGAGTTTTTGTGCACAGCTCCCAGGAGAAGCATTTAAACATGCAGGTAATTTGCGTGTTTACCGGCAATCTCCCGGGACTGTGTCATGCCTAAAAACATCCTTAGATTGTAAGCCCCTTTGGGGTAGGGACCTGTCTCTAACTACTGATTGTACAACACCAGGTATATTGCTGTCCCTATAAATAAATAAATAAATATGCAATAGTGCCCTCTGTTAATAACAGATCCAGAGAAGTCCATCCCAGGTTTTACATTGGACCAGGCGACAGGAAGCTGGTTAGCACAGCTAAGCTGTGTTGAGAGCAGCAAGTATAAATTTGCCTGCCTGGTTTAACCTAAAGATGGAGACAAGATAGTTCAGATGATCTCTTTTATTGGACCCGCTTCTGTTGGTGAGAGTACGCTGCTTTCAGACCACAAGCTCTCATTACACTGTAACACAGTAGTTACCAAAACATTTCATTCTGATTTCTGAAATTCTATTTTCTGCCACTTTCAGTGACACAGAACTAATGCTCTAGGATCCCTGCAGACTTGCACACAGTGAATGCAAATTCTGTCTCTCGTGTCTACAAATTCCACTCTCTCTGTTCCATCCGCAGCTACAGAAAGTCATGATGGTTTATTTATTTTATCCTGCCCTTTCCTAAAAAAGGCTCAGGGTGGCTTACAAATAAAACATAAACATAACATATAGAAGCATACGAAAAAGCATATAAAAACAATCCATATGAACAATACAAAAATCACAGCCCCCGAAAAAACCCACCCAATACCATCTCCCCATTTCCCACATCCAACCCCCTCACATTCCTACTCCAAAACCCACCCACCAAAACTCCATCCCCACCGGCCAAATGTCTTTACAAACAGAAAGATGCTCCAAAAGATGCTCAGGCTCAAATGAACCTCCGGGGGAAGGGTGTTCCATAGCATCAGGGCAGCAACTGAGAACGCTTCCCTGCGAGCCCTCGTCGTACGAACAAGACTAGCAGACAGTCCCCACAGGGAGGCGCTCCCAGCTGATTGCAGGGGCCGCAATGGGGCGTAGGAAGACAGGCGGTCTCTCAGATATGTGGGGCACAGACCATTTAGGGCTTTAAAGGTCAAAACCAGCACCTTGAATTGTGCCCGGAAAGCTATTGAAAGCCAGTGCAGACTCCGGAGCACCGGTATAATGTGCTCCCAGCATCTCACCTTCGGCAGGAGGCGAGCCGCCGCATTCTGCACCAGCTGCAGCATCTGAACGGTCATCAAGAGCAGCTCCACATAGAGCCCACTGCAGTAATCTAGCCTCAAAGTGATGAAAGCATCGATGATGGTGGCCAGATTCGAATCAGACAGAAAAGGCCACAGCTCCCTCACCAAATGGAGTTGGTGAAAAGTGCTCCTGACTACTGCCACAACCGGACGATCCAGGTGCAGCAAGGGGTCCAGAAGTGCTCCAAGGCTGCGAACTGACCAGAGAGGGCCAGTCTCCATCAATAACAGGAATCCCAGTCCCCTCCAGGTGACAAGACCAGCCAAGCATCATCACCTCAGTCTTGTCTGGATTCAGCTTCAATCAGCTCACCCTAATCCAGTCCCCAACAGCAGCCAGGCAACAGGTAAGCCTGGGGCGGACAAAAAAGAGAGGTAGAGCTGGGTGTCATCCGTGTACTGATGGCACCTCACCCCAAACGTCCAAATGACCTCGCCCAGTGGCCTCATGGACATGGTGAACAAGAGGGGAGCCGGAAACCTGTTGCATTCTCCTTAGTTTCCTTTTGTCCAGGCAGAGCCATGTGTGGCGTGTTTTATGTTGCTTGTATTTTATGGTTTGTTTTATGTGTATTCTTTGTATTTTAATAGTGTAAGCCACCCTGAGCCACCTTTGGAGGGAAAGGTGGGGTAAGAAATTAAAATAAATAAATGAATGTGGGCAGTAGAGTAACAACAGCCCAAAGTACCTGGAGGGTTGCCAAAGCCCAAGCATTTTGGGAGGCAACATAAGACCTATTTATTTGGTCAGATGTTTATCCTGTGGGGATATGGCATGGGGGGCTGCTTTAAAGGGAACTGTATAGCTTTATACATGCCCTGAGCCTCTGGGATAGGGTGGCTTAGAAAGTTCAATAGAATCAATAAATAAAGTATGGGAAATGGACAGCTCCTGCTCCTTTTTCTGCTTCCTCCCACAGCCGTGCCTCTTGACCCTGCATCTAACTAGTGGTCGCACTGACCCATCCAGCTGCAAGGAAATTCAGAGTGGTACAGCAGGGCATATTCCTTCCCCCACCCCCGATAGATGTTATCCTTATGTGACAATTAACAAGAGGGCTGCTCCCTTCACCTTGTCTCTCGAGGAGTCATTTCCCCTCTGTCCCTCTGGTTTTGCACCTGTGCGCATGTGCCTGGGAGTCGTTTTTTCCCGGCAGACACACAGAGCAGCCGATTTACACAGCACTTACCCTGGGAGGTTTATATTTACAGCCTCAAATGGCTGTTTATCTGGAGCTGCCAGCACTGCGGTCCCTGGGGGAACTAAATCTCACCCAAAGCTGTTTCATTGCTCCATTAATCTCGCTGCTTTCTCTTGGGGTTTAATAGTATTCGCTTACAAATATTTAATGGCATAAAGCCTCCCCGCCCTCCGTCCCTGGGGCTTGAGCTCATTCCCTACGCTGCTTCCTGACTTAAGAGACCCTGCTCTGCGACAGACGCCCTTCTGTGACCTTGAATTAGCCACCCATTCCCTTCCGATCTCAGATCCCCCTTCTGTGCAATGGGAATATTCTTTTGTTATCGTTATTGATTTTGTTATTATCTTTGTTATTGCAATAATGATAACAAAACAAAGAATGTTGTTATCGTTCTCAATATAATGAAAACAAAGTGCATACCCCTAGGGAATAATAGCCCTGCCTTCCTCACAAATAAGACACTTAGATGCTGCAGCAACAGGGGCCAGAGGAGCAAGGACACAGCCCTGTACTTTCCCCACCATTCTAACAAATTCTCCTGCTTTAATCATGACACATTCATGGTCTCAACCTCTGGGGTCACTATCCCTTTAAGAGCTCAGACTTCCTGCTGTTGACTCGTGATGATGCCAAGAGAGTGGTTCAGCGAGTGGGATCAGCATGGGGAGAGATGGGTCGGGGTCATTGTTCACAGCACTGCCTGTGCCCCCAGGTGCTCATTGGTGCCTTTGTGGCCGGGATCTGCTGGTAGGAGCAAGGGACTTCAAGCCGCCGCCTCTCGTGGACGCATCTGGCTCTGGGACAACTTCTGATTTCTTTTAATAAGTAAATATTTAAACCTGCCAGGCAGCAGCAGAACCCTTGCAGCTTCCCTGCTACCAGGTGACCTTTCTCGACATTTTCACACCTTCCTGGAGGCAAGCTGGTTGTTTTTCCCCATCCCAAAGCTCCCAGGTGCTGGGTCTGACACAGAAAGGCCAGAGTTCTGAGAAAATCTCCCCCCCCTCTCTGGCAGGACCCAGAGTTTGGCCTGCTCAAGTTTCCAGTTCTGTTCTCTGTGTTAGGGGTCATAGAGAAAAGGCTGTTCTATGGACTCTCAGTCTGGTTATTCGGACTCTGGGTGCAGTCTATCGCATGACCAGCAGGAGGCAGCACCAAACATTCAGCTGGGCATGCGTAGGGACATTGCTCCCTCGCTTCCCCAGTTGGAAGTCTGCCACCAGCCAAGTAGGAGTTGCAGCGGGGTGCTCCGCATCTGTACAGGCCAGATTCTTCTCCATTTTCTTGGGTTTTTGTTTAACAAGTTTAAACGGTGAGAGGCTTCTGCCTCTTGTATTGCGCCTGCAGGCGGCAACAACAGCGGCTCTCTGGTAAACCCCCTGGATTCACCCCCCCAGGTACGGACCGGGGCAAAGCAGGTGCAGGGGATCGACCCCCGTGGTACGCCCCACTTCGGGGTACCCGCTAGAATGGCTGAGACGGCCAAAACACGGAGAAACGCCGCGCACTAAGCCGCGGCAGAGCAGGAGAGCCACGGCAGGGAAATCAAAACAGAAACCTCTGCCATCCCCACCGCAGCTTCAGCGCCCGGCCCCCAATGCCGGAGCTCTAGCTCAGGTGAAGAGGACCACGTGGAGGCAGCCTCTTCTGCCTCCAGTCAAGTAAGGGGGTCCCCCGCCCAGGCGTTCCTACAACTACAGAACACACTTAAATCCACGATGGGGGTGCTATCCCGGACAGAGAAAAATCAGATCAGGGACAGGCGGAAACGCAAACACACTCCCCCCCCAAAAAACCTGTCATTTAAGGGATCTTCAAGAGCCTCGGGCAAAGGCAAGCATAGGAGCTCCCACAAACCCCCACAAAAGAGAGCCATTAGAGAACTTATTGGCCCGTCCTCGGAGGAGGACGAAGGGGGTTCCCCCCATAGGGAGGAGGGCAAAATCCTTTCAGAGGAGGAATCAGAGGTGGACTCTTCCCCCTCCTCCCAAATGAAATAAAAGGGGCGGCCGGACCAGAACCCCACTGGTCACTATCCAGACCTCCGAGGAGGAATCGGATCAGACTGCCGGCACCCGCTTCTCCCCATCCAGGGACCCCTCCGAGTGGAGCGAGATCCTGTCCAAGGGGCCAAAGGAGTTGGGCAGGGAGTTGCCCTCTGCCCAAGGGCCAAAACTCTTAAGGCGAGCAGAATAGGTCCTTAGAATTACCCCCAGGACCCTGAAGAAGAGGGAATCCGACTCGTCTTCTTCTTCGGAGGGATCCGATAGGGACTACATCCCCAAGCTCATCACGATATCCAAGGGCGCCACCCTAGATAGGGCTTTTGAGAAAATCATACAGGCCCAATGGAAGCACCCCACTAAAACCCTAAAGCTTTCCAGGGTGCAGCTGTCTCTTTACTCTTTTTCTAAGCACAGTGACTCGATCTTTAGGACCGGACCCCTCGGGTGGATGCTGTGGTGGCGTCTTTGGCTCGCCAGTCTGTTTTCCCTTCTGAAAGGGATCTTTTGCCCAAGGATCCCACCAACAAGGGAGTGGAGACCAGACTGAGAAAGAGCTACGAGGCCCTCGCCAGCATCCTACAAATTGCTTCTACAGCTTCCTATGTTTCCAGGGCCATTGTGAAATGGTTCCAACTTGGTAAGGACCCCGACATTTCGCAGGCCCTTTCTCGGAAAGCTAGCGAATAATGTGACCCTAGCGCGCGCCTTTCTAGTAGACTCGTCCATGGATACAGTCACATGGGCGGCCAAAGGGATGGCAACCAACGTAGCCGCCAGACGCAGACTTTGGCTACGCTCCTGGCGGGCAGACCCACATGCTAAGAACCTGCTGGTGAATAGCACGTTTAAAGGTGGCAAGCTATTCGGCTCCTCTTTGGATAAAGCACTAACAGAGACCTCGAACAAAGCGAAAAAGCACTCGCTTCACCAGGTTCAGTCTGTTAAAAGCTTTTTTCGCCCTTTTCAACGTTTCTTCACAGGGCCCAAGGCGAAGCTACACTCCTTCCACCACCTGGTCTTCCCGATCATGCGGCACAAACCAGCGAGGACGCGGATCCAGGTCTCACAGATTCCTGACATGGACACATTACCCCAAACGATCCGGGTTGCCCAATCGCAGACAAGATTCCTGACTGCTCCGGGCCCAGTTCCCCAAGCTCTACCCTCCTCGGCGCCCGCCTCCAACTATTCGCAAGCAGATGGGAGGACGCAACCACAGATGCCTGGGTCCTGCAAACAGTGCAGAGGGGATACGCGATCAAACTCATGTACACACCCAGAGAGTTCTTTCATGGCTCCCCTTGCTCTCACGACCTGTCCAAACAGGACGCAATGTGTCGCAAGATCTCCAGTCTCCTGCAGATCGGGGCGATAGAGTCCGTACCGACACCAGAAAGGGTAAGAGGTCTATACTCTATTCTCTTCCTCGTCGAGAAAAGGAACGGAGAGTGGAGGGGAGTTCTCGACCTAAAACGCCTCAACAAGGCGGTAAGAGCACAGAGGTTCAAGATGGAGACCCTCACTTCCATCACCCTAGCCCTGACAGCGGGAGATTGGCTTACATCTTTGGACCTCTGAGATGCTTATCTACACGTGCCCATCCTCCCAACACACAGACAGTGGCTCTGCTTTTGCTACCAGAACCAGCACTGGCAGTATCACGCCCTGCCCTTCGGCCTCACCTCGTCTCCTCAAACGTTTACCAAAGTGCTTGTACCACTCATAGCAAACCTTCGCCTAGAGGGCATCACCATTTCCCCGTATCTGGACGATCTCCTCATCAGGGCTCTGACAAAGGATCTCGCCCTCTGTCACCTCCAGCGCTTGATTGAGTACCTGTCATACCATGGCTTCCTCGTCAATGCAGACAAGAGCCACCTCACTCCCACTCAGCGACTGGAACATCTGGGAGTGATCTTCGACACGGTCAGGGACAGGGTATTCATCAACACAAGATCCGGAGCCTGATGACGCTGGTTCGATCTCGACCCCGCACGTCCCTGCTAACACTGGCTTCTCTCTTGGGCCTCATGATATCCTGTACTCATCATCTCCAGTGGGCGCATTTTCATTCCCGCCCTCTACAACAGTTCCTCCCACCGTGGCAGATGCTTCTTATATCGGTCACGCCGGCCTCCCTCTCGGTCATTCCGGATGTCCTGACTTCACTAGATTGGTGGGAAAACCCACTCTGCTTCAGTCAGGGAGTCCCACTCATGGATCCTGACTGAGAGAGACTCACAACAGACACCAGTCTCCTCGGCTGGGGGGCCCACTTGAACACGGAGACCGCTCAGGGCACCTGGTCAGTCAGGGACCGTTCTCACAACATGAACTGGCTAGAGCTAAAAGCCATCCATCTAGCCCTGCTGCACTTTTCCCAGCAAGTAATGGGACACCATGTGATAGTCTTCACCAACAACATGACCGCCAAGGCGTACATCAACAATCAGGGGGGATCCTGCTGTCCCTCGCTACATGCGGAAGCCGCACGCCTCCTGTGCTGGGCGGAAACTCATCTTCTGTCACTGCCGGCGTTACACATAAGAGGTGCGGACAATGTGGAAGTGGACTGGCTCAGTTGCAAACAGCTAGACCCGGGAGAATGGTCCCTCAGCCCCTCGGCTTTCCGACTCATTGTCTCCCGATACGAGCAGCCTGTTCTCGACCTCTTTGCATCCCCCTCCAATGCCAAAACTGTCTGTTTCTTCAGCTGGGACCCTCAGCCAACAATGGCCCCCAGGGATGCTATATACTTTCCCCCCGTTTCCCCTTCTCAGCAGTGTGTTACAGAGGTGCAAGCAACAGCGATCCACGGTCATCCTAGTATCCCCTTACTGGCTTCACAGACCCTGGTTTCCGGATCTTCTCCACCTCTCAGTGGGGGAGCATGTGAGCCTTCCCACCTTGACAGATCTGTTGTCCCAGGGCCCTCTGTTTTACCAACAGCCTCAGTTCCTGAAGCTGACAGCTTGGCTCTTGAGACTGTAGCCGTTCGGCGCCTGGGGTACTCTGATACCATCATTGCTATGCTGCTGGCTTCTAAACACAGGTCCACACGGCGTATCTACCAGTGTGCCTGGAGGGTGTTTGTGAAGTGGTGTCACACGCATAGCAGGGTTCCTTCCCAGTCCCCCTCTATTGCCCACGTCCTGCAATTCCTGCAAGAGGGTCTAGACAAGGGCCTCAGACCTAACACTTTGGCTAGGCAGCTTGCTGCCATCATTAGCACCCTGGGTTCCTGTAGTTATTATTATTATTATTATTATTAATAATAATAACAAACATTTATATAGCACCAGCAATGTACCTGGCGCTTTACAGAGACTAAGATAGACACGGTCCCTGCCCGGGGGCTTACAATCTAAAGACTAGGGGCGGGAAAACCAGTAAATCCGGTATCCGATAATGCCGGTACCGGGCGTACCGGCATTATCGGATTCGACCCGGTAAATCCGGTCCGGGTACCGGATTCCGGGTACCGGATTTTTTTACATTGCAGCCATTTAAAAATGGCTGCAATGTAAAAACTTAAAGCCCCACCAAAAAAGTTAAAAAAAACAAACCCTCCCCGAGTCCAGGCTGCGCGGGTGGAAGGGGGGACACCCCCCACCCACCCTGCCCAGCCTGGATTTTTGTTTAAAAAAAGACTCAGAGGCGAGCCCACCCCCCAGCACCAGCGGCCGCGGCGTCCCCGCAGCCGCCGGTAAGTATGACCCGATCCCTGGGGGGGGTGTTTAACACCCCCCCCCCCCCCAGGGATCACCCCTACTAAAGGTCAGTGCGCCGCTTCGCTTACCTTTGGGGGCTGCGGCGGCGGCGGGCGGTCCGGCGGCCTCAGCGCCGGCTGTGGCTGCCGGCGTCAGAGACGCTCTAGGCCTTCCGGGGAACTTCCGGGTTTCCCCGGAAGGCCTAGAGCGTCTCTGACGCCGGCAGCCACAGCCGGCGCTGAGGCCGCCGGACCGCCCGCCGCCGCCGCCGGAGCTCCGCAAGGTAAGCAAGCACTGAACTTTAGTAGGGGTGATCCCTGGGGGGTTGGGGGGGTGTTAAACACCCCCCCCAGGGATCGGGTCATACTTACCGGCGGCTGCGGGGACGCCGCGGCCGCTGGTGCTGGGGGGTGGGCTCGCCTCTGAGTCTTTTTTTAAACAAAAATCCAGGCTGGGCAGGGTGGGTGGGGGGTGTCCCCCCTTCCACCCGCGCAGCCTGGGAGGGGGAGGGGGAAGGAATTAATTTATTTCATTGATTTCAATGGGGACACAGCGCCCCATTGAAATCAATGAAATAAAACCGGTACCGGTATACCGGATTTAATCCGGGAATCCGGTTTTTAGAGAACCGGTAACCGGTAAATCCGGTAGCCGGTAATGGGCCCGGGGTCCCACCTCTACTAAAGACAGTGGGAAGGGAGACAGGAAAGGGGGAACAGAGGGAGAGACAAGGGATGCGACAATCATGAGGATGCGAGAACTCAGATGTACGTTCTTGGCTTGGTTACAGTACATTGGGAGTTTGCAGATAACAGGTGGGGGATAATCCTGGGTGGGGATGGTTAGCAGGAGTTAGGAAGGGCAGAGCGGATGAGGTGGGTTTTGAGGAGAGATTTGAAGGTACGAAGGGTGGGGGCAAGGCGGATGTGGGCAGGGAGGGAGTTCCAGGTGTGCCGGGCAGCGAGAGAGAAGGGACGAAAGCGGTTTGGGGAGCAGGGGAGGCATGGGAGGGTGAGGGAGGGGATGGAAGAGGAGCGGAGTGCTCGAACAGGGGTTCGGAGGGAGATCAGGGCAGAGAGGTAGGTGGGAGCGAGGTTGTGAAGGGCTTTGTAGGTGAAGATGAGGAGCTTGTACAGAATACGCTCAGGAAGAGGGAGCCAGTGGGGAGAGGAGAGGAGAGCTGCACATGGTCAAAGCGACGGGCTAGGTGGATGATCCTGGCATTATTATTATTATTAGCAAGGAAGCATTAGCACCAGCAATGTACCTGGTGCTTTACAAAGTAATTGAATAGACACAGTCCCTGCCCTAGGGCTTACAATCTGAGAGACGGGGCGTGGGGTGGGGGGATGGGAGGGGAGACAAAGGAAGGGGAACAGAGGGAGAGACAAGGAGTGTAACATTCACGAGGATGCGACATCCCAGGTGCACATGCTTGGCTTGGTTACATCGAGAATGATGGCTAGTTGGTCTATGCGGTGAGGATATGAGTACGCAGACCTCAGGTAAATAGAGGTTACTTACCAGTAACTCTGTTCTTCGAGAGAGCAGAGAGCTCTGCATATTCTTACTATTGGGACTCACTTCCTGCTTCACAGGCACCGGAAAACCTCATTGGCAGCAGTCCCCAGGCAGAAGATGTCCCAAAAAGATCCAGAATATGGCGAGGGCTCCACCCCCCACCCCCGAGAAAAGCACGGACTCCAGATCGCGCAAGAGCGGAAGTAGTGGGGTCCAGCTCTCTGCTCACCCTCCCATCCGTCAGTTTTTGAGGGCTGCTCGCAAGATCTCTCCCCCAGTCGTCCACAGGTTTCCCTCCTGGAACCTGAATGTGGTGCTTAAGGCCCTAACTGGTCCACCCTTCAAACCCCTCCAGGAGGTGTCCCTTTACTTTCTTTTGATCAAGGTCACTTTCCTTATTGCCATAACATCCGCTAGGAGGGTTTCTGACATTGGTGCCCTTTCCATGGACCCTTCACTGCGCTCTTTCAGAAAGGAGTCTGTCCTCTTGCGCGCAGACCCTTCCTTCCTGCCTAAGATGTCTTCTTCATTTCACCTCACTCAGGAAGTGATTCTGCCTTCGTTTTGCCCGCACCCCCGTCATCACCTTGAAAGATTATGGCGCACTCTCAACCTCCGTCAAGCCCTAAAGATCTATCTCGAGCGTACGGTATCCTTCCGCCATACCTCCAGGTTTCTGATTGGTTATCACCCCCGATCAAAGGGGAATGGGGCCTCCAAGATGGTCATTTCACGTTGGATATCGGCATGCATTCCAATGCCTATAGGGCTGCAGGATTGCCTCCCCCTCCTAGAGTCCTTACCCATTCGACTAGTGGAGCGGCTACGAATTGGGCTTTTCTATCCAGGGCTCCCTTGTCTGAAATTTGCAGGGCCGCTACGTGGAGGAATCCACATACATTCACTAGGCATTACAAAATTGATATTTTTGACTCTGCTGAGCCCTCTTTTGGGAGTGTTGCAGGGAGTTTGGGATGCCACTGTTTAAATAAATCCCCGCCCTCTGCCGAATAATTTTACTGCTTTTTACCTCCCAGAGTCCGAATAACCGGACTGAGCGTCCATAGAACAGACAACTGGGTCCCTTACCTTGGGAATTGTCCTTCTGTGGACTCGATGGGAGGTGATTCAGCCCACCCGGGGATCATACGATGTAGTTTTACCAGCTAACTTTCACTAGTTTGCCTAACCCGTGCTTTGCCCCTTTTTTTGCGGTAGTTCCTATGTGTTTCCGGCTGGTTGTGAGTGTTGGGTTGTTCTCTTACTTATCTTTCAGGTCTTCCTTGTCCAGTGGCTTTACACACCTGGGGAAGCGAGGGAGCAACGTTCCTGCGCATGCCCAGCTGAAAGTTTGGTGCTGCCTCCTGCTGGCCATGAGATAGACTGCTCCCAGAATCCAAATAACCTCCCATCAAGTCCACAGAAGGACAATTCCCAAGGTAAGAGACCCAATTGTCTGTTTTGGAAACCTGCCATCTCTGGTCCCTCCACAGCCTTCATAGCACAATAGGAGCACGGTCTCTTTCAAGCAAAGACAGTATTATCTCGGGCTGAAAAATTCCACAGAAATTTCCCCCCCAAAACCTTGAGGGGGGGGGGGGGCATTCTGTTTTTCAGGTTCTGGTAGCTAGGAGCTGCCCAAACTGAAATGTTAGATACCAAAACCAAGACGTTTTCAGATTTTCAGAAACTAATTGAAAAGAGTTCAGCTCCCAAGCTGCTGAAGGTCCCTTCCTGGTGAAGAAATGACTCTGGGTAGAGCTGCCATGCTGGCTAGTCCTCGGAGTATGTGCAGGGCTTGTCCCACGTCTTCCTCGGCCCCCCCCGAGAATTAGGCTTTGAGAGGCAGATAAAGGTGATGCGGCTCCACCTACACAAAGACATTATTTCCAAATTGTGAAGTTGTTGATTTCTGAAAGCTGTGGCACAAATTAGAAGAATCCTTGTCATCTGCAGCTCTAACAAGGACCCAACTCCCGTGAGCTCTCTCTCAAGGGCCTCGTTTCCCTTGAGTCTCCTTGGTAACCCAACAGCTGGGGAATCAACCCTTTGCTTAAGATTTAATGAATATAGACTCCCCACCCCCACAATGAATCAAGACGTGCATCATGAAGGGTAAGGGATCTTTCCATGCAAAACCCGTTGCAAATTCATGCCTGAAATGCACCCGATTCCTCAAAAGCAGCTCTCTGTAATGTACAATAAGATAGTACTAGTTTATCGGAGCGCCGTTATGAAACTTAAATACTGTGCAACTTAACGGAGATATTGATAACTGCACATAAAGCAGCAAACTGTTCTCCCATTGCGCCGTGTGGTGACCGTAATCGCTCAGCTGGACACAGTGAGGCAATAAAGCCACCGGAAGGTGAGGCCTATCTTCATTGCCTGCCAAGGAGATGTCTCAGCTCAGCTCAGCAACGCCACGTGGCCTGAGGACAGCACTCCGCCTTGGAAGGGAGATGCCAACCAGCCTCCTGATTCTGCGTGCAAAATGCCAAGCAGTTCCCAAGCCCAGACCCTCCCCTCACTCTCTCAAACTTTTGAATTGCACAGCAAGAGGGTGCCTCTTCTCAGCTACTTATGCTTGTGCCAGCATTTTTCAGTAAAATGTAGTGACTCAGTTTCCCAGCCACTGGACCAGCTCTCTCCAGAACTGTTCCAGCCTGCAAGGGGTTAATTCTCTCCGTCACCTTTACCAAAGAACAGAAATGAAAAACAAGGTTCATCTGAGGCTCTAACTCAGAAATTCCCTCCACTGTCTCACTCCAATGTCAGGAGCGTCACAAGCACACCATGCTTAGCTAAAAGAATTTTAATTTGTGAATCAGGATTAAGATACAGTGCAAGATGATGTCAAACAAGAGTGCAATAAACCATATATATATATATATATATATATATATATATATATATAAAAAGACAACACGATTCTGCCTTACTAGGTGAGTTCTAAGCTAATCTTACCCTATGCAGTTGTACGCTTAAAGTTCAGTTCAATCTTACAGGCTTGGCTTCGCAATCCCTTGATGTTGAGAGCTGGGTGCAGTTTCTTATTGGCAGTTTCTTTCCTTTGTCTGTTGATGACCCTTAAATACCTTTCTCGGTTTTTCCAGAGTTCCCACCCACCCACCCCAATAGCGTTTGGGTCTCACCTTGCATGTCTCCCTCGTCCTCCTCATCCTGCCAGGTAGCACCCCATTTGCATTTCTGAACACACCCATTGTTGTTCTAACTGTCCCAGTCAGAAAGTTGGGGCTCCCATTCTGAGTTTTGGATTTATTCCTCTTTCATTGCTTTATAATGTATTTACTCTCATTCCATAGGGGGTTTTCTACAACAGTTCATCATGTTTACATTCCTGTCTTAATTTCGAGAGATAGGACACCAAACTTGGCTACCAAAATATTAAAATTCATTGCTCCCCCCAGGTAAAAGCTGATGCCTGCAAGAGGAGCCCTAGGGCTACGACCAAAGGGTGCAGGCCATTCGGTGCAGGCCATTTGGTGACCAGGAGGTGTAGGGAGCCCCACCCCCTCCAGAAGTCCCCCAGACGTGTTGCAGCAGCTGGTGTTGCAATGGCAACTTGGGACGTGTAGCCGGGAACTACGTCCTTGAAGGATCAGCTTTATTTTTACTATTATTATCGTAATTTTAGTTTTTTCTTGGTTTTAGGGACTGAACCCCAGCCCATTAGGTTAAGGGGAACAGTGTGGGGGGGCGTGTTGTGGGATGGTGCTTGGCACTGGGACCTCAACTCCAGTGAGAGGGGGAATTGGGTTAGGGAGGGGGGAGATTCTGAGGTGGGGCACCCTGGTGTGAGGGGGGGACTTTGGAGGGGACCACTTGGTGGCAGAAGGTGGTGGGGAAGGGCAGCCAGCGGTTGGGGTCGGGCTAGAGCAGAGGGGTGGTGGTGAAGCAGCCATGGGAATCATTCTGGGGCGGGGGAGGTATGGTCGGGGAAGGCAAATGGTATGGGTGGCCTGGGGACCAAGGTGTGCTTGGTGCCTATTCCCAGAGCCATCCCCCCTCAGATGGGAGGATGGATCAAGGTCTGAGGTCCCTCAGTTTGTTGAACGTGAGGTCTGCGGCTAATAAACCACCAGTGATCCAGGACTTAATCCTGGATCAGGATGCAGACATTGCGTGCTTCACGGAGACCTGGATGGATGGGGAGGCGGGCCCGATTTTTGTGGACCTCGTTCCGGCCGGTACTCCATGCAGCAGCAGCCTCGACTTGAGGGCCGGTGTAGCTATGGTTTTTAAGGAGTCCTGGATTGCTAGGAGGTATCCAGTGCAGTCTATCCCATGAATTGAGGCTCTCCACGTGGTGTTTGATTTGGTGGGGGACAAAATTGGGGTGCTGCTGGTGTATCGGGCTCCTTCCTGCCCAGTGGCATCCCTCTCCGCTCTAGTGGAACTGGTTTCGGAGGTGGTGTTGCGCTCCCCGAGGGCCTTGGTCCCGGGGGATCTCAACATCCACGCCGATGCTGGTCTTGCAGGGGCGGAGTGCGAGTTCATGGCCGCCATGGCAACCATGAGCTTGTCCCAAATGGTCAACGGCCCGACGAATGAGGGGGGGGCATATACTCGACCTGGTATTCTGCTCTGGCCTTGAGGCGGGTGATCCGGTAGTGGGGGAGGTTAGTTCTATGCCCTTGTCATAGTCGGATCATTACCTCCTGCAGGCCAAACTCCTAGCGCACAATAGCCCCCAGAAAGGAGTGGGACCTATTAGAATGGTCCACCCCCGGAGGCTGATGGAACTGCGACGGTTCCAAGATGCGCTGGGGGAGCTGTCCTTGGACCTTGATGGCCGCTCGGCTAATGATCTTGTCCAAGCATGGAACATCTTGCTGGAGGGGGTCATCGACCGGGTGGCTCCAAGGTGTCCACTGCTGCTGCTTCGTCATTGTGGGGCTCCTTGGTTTACTAAGGGGCTACGGTGTATGAAGCAGGAGGGATGGTGGTTAGAGCGATGCTGGCATTGTTCTCGTGCTCAGTCCGATCGGCTACAGCATCGGGCCCATTTGCGGCTCTATGCTGCGGCCGTGAGGGCGGCAAAGAAGGAATTCTTTGCCGCCCGCATAGCTGCTGCAAAGTCGCGTCCAGCGGCGCTCCCCTACCGGGGAGGTATCCCAAGCCCGCTGTGAGAAGTTTGTCACCTACTTTGCAGAGAAGATCACTCAGATTCAGCGCGATTTCAGAGCCGGGATTGATGCAGAGGAAGGAGAGCTTGGGGTTATGGATCCATCTTTGTGGAATCAGTTTCAGGAAGTGACGCCGACTGATGCCGAGGGTGTCCTGGGGTCTGTTAGGGTCACCTTTTGCGAATTAGATCCGTGCCCGTCCTGGTTGGTGAAAGCCCCCAGGGAGACCCTGGGGCGGGTGCTGGTGATCAACGCCTCCCTTTGGGAGGGCAGGGTGCCAGACTGTCTCAAGGA
Organism: Sphenodon punctatus; assembly: GCA_003113815.1. Taxonomy (NCBI): domain Eukaryota; kingdom Metazoa; phylum Chordata; class Lepidosauria; order Sphenodontia; family Sphenodontidae; genus Sphenodon; species Sphenodon punctatus. The sequence goes on from QEPC01012762.1 coordinate 2,490,757, forward strand.
GGCGGTGGTGCGGCCCCTGTTAAAGAAACCATCTTTGGATGGTGGCGCACCAGCCAGTCACCGGCCTGTCTCTAAGCTTCCCTTTTTAGGGAAGGCTATTGAATGAGTAGTGGCACAGCAGCTCCAGGGTCACCTGGATTGCATGAGTTTTCTAGACCTCTTTCAATTGGGGTTTCGCCCAGGGTACGGCACTGAGACTGCCTTGGTGAATGACCTCCACCGAGAGATGGATTTGGGGTGTTCGACACTACTCGTCCTGTTAGATCTCTCAGTTACTTTTGATACAGTGGACCATGGGTTATTGCTGAGACGATTGTGGTCTCTGGGTGTGTGTGTGTGTGTGGACAGGACGGTCCTTGGATGGGTCTTCTCATTCTCATTCCTCTCAGGAAGGAGCCAGTGGGCGGTGTTGGGAACTGAAACATCTAGTCCCCCCGGGACCTCTCTTGCGACATACCGCAAGGTTCTATTTTGTCTCCATTATTGTTTAACATCTATATACAACCCCTGGGGGAGGTCGTGAGATGGTTTGCTGTGTGTTGCCACCAATATGCTGATGACACCCAGATATACCTCTCATTTTCAACTGACCCAGGCCCTGCAGTCTCGGTGCTTTCCCAGTGCCTGGAGGCTGTGGCTGATTGGATGCAGCAGTGCAGTGCATCCCGGTAAGATGGAGGTGATGTTGGTGGGTTGGGCGGCTGGGGTGATGGCTCCCCTCGTTGAGGGGGTCCGTCCACCACTGGCTCCCCAGGTCCGGAGCTTGGGAGTCCTGCTGGACCCCAGCCTTCGACTGGATTGCCAGGTAGAGGCGGTGGCGAAGGGAGCCTTTCGCCAGTTACATCTTGTGCGGAGGCTCCGACCATATGTTTCGGATTCCGACCTAGCCACCCTCATCCATGCGTTCATCACCTCGAAGCTGGATTACTGCAACGTGCTCTACATGGGTGACAGTTCGGAAGCTGCAACTGGTGCAGAATGCGGCGGCCTGTCTTTTGACAGGGACGGGCCGTAGGGAGCACATAACACCAGTGCTCCGAGCTCTGCACTGGTTGCCTATAGCATTCCGAGCCCGATTCAACATGCTGGTTTTAACATTTAAAGCCCTACACGGCTTGGGCCCCTCTTATCTGAGAGACCGCCTCACTCCTCGGGTCCTGGGGCGATCCTTGTGGTCTACTGAAGGCGCCTTCTTGGAGGTCCCCCGGGTTAGCCGGGGGTCCACAATGGAGAGGGCATTCTCGGTTGTTGCACCGCAGCTGTGGAACTGTCTCCCAGAGGAAGCTCGGCTGACCCCAAGTCTGCTGGAATTCCTCCGGGCCTGGAAGACCTGGCTGTTCATCCAGGCCTTCGGGGAAGGGAGTGGGTAGGGGTTGGGTTGGGTTAGGGAGGGTTTGGGTATGGGGTATTTTAATCTGGGGATTTTAGGATGTTTTAATTTATTTTAGTTGTTATGTGTTTAGTTGTTATGTGTTTTTAAATGTTGTTAGCCGCCCCGAGATGCTTATAAATGTTAATAATAATAAATAAATAAATAAATAAATATACATATATGTTACGTATGTTGGTTTCCTGATCTTTATCACACTGGCTTCAAACCGGACCGCTGAAAGCTGAGTGGTACTTTACCCACCCTCAGGTGTTTTTGTGTGTGTGCTCACATGCAAAATAACATTTTCTGGCCGTGGTCAATCGAATGAGATATAGCGGGGACGGGGGGAGGCAGGGCCACCAACCAAACTAGTAGGGGGAAAATGTATTGGAAACTGTAAAGTGGAGTGAACTGCTCCACGCTACAGCTTCTGCCTAGGGGAGCTCTCTCCTTTCCCAGCTACTTGCGGGACTCTCTGGGGCACCACCCCAATAAGAGCTTGTGATGCCGCACCAGGGATGACCCCCCGGTGCTGCATCACGGGTGGCCAGGAGGAGAGAAGAAACCACGCACCCTGTCCTGCATTGTTTAATGCAGCAGGGAGGATCAGAATGACAGCAAACAGAGGAGTCTGGACTGTTTGCGGTCACTGCAATCCTCCCCCACACCGTCACGAGTTGCAGGGAGGGCAGGGCTCTCGTTTGCGGAGGGGTGTGTAAAAATGTCCATTGTTGTAGAAAATGGTGGACTGACTAATGCACGTTTATCATACCAGCGTACTGTGAATGTGACACTCTGTAAACGATAAGAACTCATACGTATGCATGACGATTCCAATGAGCTTACACCTCATTGGCCAGGTTTGAGTTCTTTGTCTGAAAACCATCAATCCACCCCAGGGTGTCACTGGGAGCCCAGATGCTCTGGTCTAGTCCAGCTGTTCTGTGTGAGCCGTCCTTTCAGCCCTTCTCTGGTAAATAAACTTCCTTTACTTTGGCATTCCCGTGTCTGGTTCTGTACCTTTGACCTCTTGATGGTGTAGCTGTCAAGCAGCCACCCCAGAAGGGGTTAAATCCCACCATTAGGGACAGATCCACACTGGCTCTCCAGGTTGAGTGTTTGGGACTTGCCCAAGGCCACCCAGCGGGTTCATGGCTAGGTCAGGATTGGACTCTTGGCTTCCCAGGTCCATGTCCACAACACCATACTGGCTCGCACAGCCTGACACTTCTTACATACTTGATGATCATTCATTGCACACGTTAGGGAAAAAGTGCCGAAGAAAAAAGTTGGTGCCCTTCCCTGAGCTGTGCCAGGGCTCCTCAAACTTGATCTGCCTCCTATGGCAGGAATAGGGAACCTTTTCCCTTCTGGGGGCTGCTTTGAAAGCTTGCACAAGCTGCGAGGGCCGCACAGAAGGTGCTGAATGGATTCACTCAAGGAAAGAAGGGCCCAAATCATGGATCTGTGCCACGGAACTGTCCCCTGTCCTTGTTTGCATGACCTCATCTCTGCTCCCTTCCCTTGAGCTCAGTTCTTCAGTGATTGGAGGTAAGAACTGGATCCAAGGGCCAGATCCAGGCACGGGAAAGAGGCCATATAAAAACTTGCCGCGGGCCGTATTTGACCCCCGGGCCCACTCCTGTCTTGTGGCCTTCCTGGGAGACTGGTCACATGTTCCTTCCAGTAGCAGTTACTGGAGTGCATGATGCAGCCCAACACGGATCAAAGGGAGAATAGGACCAGAGCTACCCTTCTCAGTGTGCACCAGAGCAATATTGTTGGTCAATGCAGCCGTCTCCATATTGCATAATACATTATCCTAGCACAAGCTTTGTTATCCTTTAAAGCTTCTTTGTGGATCCAAGTACATACAGTCATTCAAAAGAATAGCGCACTTGGCACAAACAGTAGTGAGGCTTCTCAGCTGGGACTGCATGACGCAGCTGGCATTACAAAGCTAGCTGTGCATTTGACCCCTCAGTGCTCTCTGTGGTGCCCAATTCCCATCCTGTCACCTGTCTTTGTTTATTCCTGGTCAGGACCGTGCTGCCGCTCAGGCATCACAGCTGTGCTAGGTACTGATAAAGGCTTGCCTTTGTCGGATGTGGAAGGTGCTTGTTGGTCTCTGGACAATGGAAAGGCCAGACACATTTCTAATTAGAAAATCAAACCTAAAGGTGTCGTTGGCTGTTGGGCAGGAGGAGTTATTGTTGGCAGGTAGAAATAAACAAGAAGAGGCCACTGTCCAGACTGGCACCTCGGACGCCAGATCTGTTCCTTCCAAAGACAGTGTGGATTTAAATGAGTGTTTGGCAAACCCCATAGCCTCCAGCCTCCTGGCTCCGTTGAGGCACAGAAGAGAGAGCCAGCGTGTGCATCACCTACTTACCAAGGAAAAACTCTGGCTCCTCATGCTGCGTGTGTGAATCAGAAAGGGGCGAGTCATTCACATTATCCCCTGGCAAGTGACTTGTTCAAGGCCACCCCGGGACAGACAGCAGCAGCACCCAGGACTTCACTTGCAAGTTCCAGTCAAACGCCCTGGGCCTGTCCACATCCCTCTGCACTGTCTTCACTAGACACCTACTGAGTGTCTCTCTTGAGGCAGTTTAAAAACACTCCCTAAACCTGCTTCCCTTTCTCCTTTTGACTGCCAAGCCTCTTAAAAAGGGATTCCAGCTGCGGGAAGCTATTTGAAGGGGAGACATTTGAAATGACAGTTTCTCTTCCCCTGCCTCCCATCTTGATCAGGATTTGACCAATGGTGTGGGGACCAACATGCTGCCAGCCTGGGTACCAGTCAGTCAGTCACAAAGGGTGTTTTTAGATGGATGTGGGTCTGGTCTGCCCGCCCCCAGAGCTGCTCCGGAAGTGCACCCCTGCATCTGCCCACTTCCAGATCCACCTAGGTCTGCTTTAGATGGATCCAGTGGGTTCCCTTGGCCATGGTCCACCCATGCAGCCCCCCTGCCCCCCCACACACACACCATAGAGTTGCAGGCAGATCACCCAGTGCTCTAGACTGGCACCCACAACTCTATGGTGTTGTCAGGGCAATGGGCAGTTGGGAGTGGAGCTACAGCATAGATCGGATGAGCAGATGGACAGCAGCTTCACTCTGGGCTGGTGCCCCAGGTTTGGCCAGCCTACGCGGATGGTGCTGCTCCAGGACGTTCCGGAGCACCGCCAGCCGAGCTGCACCTGCCCCGCTACAACGTCTGGTGGGCCAGCCCAGGGGTGAAGTGGGTTGGCATGGCCGCCCCTGGAGCTGCCATCCATCTGGTTACACCATTGTCTCTGCCTTTGTGGGTCACTACAATGGAGGCAGAGCATGCTTGGCATCCCCCCCTTAGCCAAGCACGCTTAGCATCCGGAAAGGAGGCATCAAAACATTAGCTCGCATGCTCCCTGGTGTCTGAGGCGGGACAATGGTAAAGGGAGGGAAGGTGCAGAACATTTGGCTGGGGCCCAGATGGCATCCCGCTCTTCTCGTTAATATGGAGATGCCAGGAGATTAATATGAATAGGAAAGAGGCATCCATTTCTGTGACACTCGCATTGACAAATCACTGATTATGGTGATCGATGGCACCAACGCCTCATGGTAATTAGCAATTGTTCATATTTAAATGTTACCCTCCCTCTGGACTCTAGAGCTCATTCATATTCCCCTTGCAGTGCTTCTCCTTTCAATGCTTTGCCATTGCCACAAAGCAGATTCGCGTTACCTTACGGGGGTCACATCCTTGTACACCGGGGACTGAGCTGCCTCAGATGACTGGCACAGCTAGCCCACCCATGTCTATGTAACAAGCACTGCCATAGGCAGGGGAGTGGCAGGGTTTCTACACTTCTGGGAAGCCATAAGGCAGCTCCCCTGTCTAGAAGCAGCATGTGCAGTGTTGTCTTGTGGGGGTCCTTTCAGTCTCAGGTTCTAGCGTGCCTGGACTTCATCCACCTGCAAAGCAGCAGGGCATCCCAGGCAAAGGGTGTTGCTGTGGCAGGAAGATTGCTTTGGAGTAACTGGTTTCCTGTTTACCTCAAAGACTCTGAGGGCAGGAGGCTGTCATATTTCCCATGCTGGGAGCAGCTGAGATTTTTCTAAGCTATGCCTCTGCCTCTCTCCTGCCCATTGCAAGAGTGGTGGGGGGGGCAGTGATGAGCTAGAGAAATATGGCTTTGCACATGCTCCTTGTCCACTCGCACTAAAGCAGACCTAGGTGGATCTGGAAGTGGGCAGATGCAGGGGTGCACTTCCGGAGCAGCTCTGGGGGCGGGCAGACCAGACCCACATCCATCTAAAAACACCCTTTGTGACTGACTGACTGGTACCCAGGCTGGCAGCATGTTGGTCCCCACACCATTGGTCAAATCCTGGTCATGATGGGAGGCAGGGGAAGAGAATCTGTCATTTCAAATGTCTCCCCTTCAAATTGCTTCCCGCAGCTGGAATCCCTTTTTAAGAGGCTTGGCAGTCAAAAGGAGAAAGGGAAGCAGGTTTAGGGAGTGTTTTTAAACTGCCTCAAGAGAGACACTCAGTAATTTAATTAAATGTATTTATTTATTTATTTACAGGATTTGTATCCCGCTCTTCCCACCACAAGCAGCCCCAGAGCGGCTAACAGCAACATATAATAAATATAATATAAAACAATTTAAAACACTATAAAACATAATCAATCATAAAACAGAAGCAAAAGCCCCCCTTCCCCTCCCCCCTCCCCAACCCTACCCCTCTCCCTTGTCAAATACCTGACAGAACAGGCAGGTTTTGCAGTTCTTGCGGAAGGCCCGAAGGTCCGGGGCCAGACGTGCCCCCACTGGGAGGGAATGGGTTTGGTTTCCTAGGGAGGTCGTGGGTGGACGCTCCTTCCTTGGATATTACGTGTCCTTCCTGGGAGGACAAGTGTCTGTCTACGATGCTGCAAGCAGAGGGTGTTCTGCATTGGAGCAGGGGGTTGGACTAGATGAACCTTGGTGTCCCTTCCACGTCTACAATGCACGAACCCCTCAACCGAACACTAGAGCTAGGTTTATTGGCATAACAGTGGGCAAAGCAGGCAAACAAATCACAACTTATTCCCCACACAAACCTTCAGTGCGGATCCCAAGAAGCCTGTGGGTCAGATTTCCATAATATTTTGAAACAGCGATTCTTCAGCCTCCCCACAGTCTAGGACTAGCAGCCAAAAAAGGCTTTCCTGTGAGACAGGGCAGAGCCATTGCCCCTCTCTCTTACAAACAGGATCTGAGATTCGGACAGACTGACTTGCCCAAAGTTTCACTGAGTGCCGGGTAGAGGCAGAAGTTGAACAGGTTGGGGCCAGCCCAGTTTTAGCTTTTAGTCTCCGATGACCAAACCCATTGCCTGAAGAGAAGATTTCCATAGCATTCCCCCTCCCCACAATCTCTTAAAGCCTCTTGCCCTATGTTCCATTATGGCCCCGGGGTCAGCCAGGAATGCCCTCTTGCGTGTGCCATCAGCGAGTCAAGTTCATACAGTAAGGGCACCTAGAGAGGTCTTCTCGGTGGCTGCTCCACAGTCATAGAGCTCTCTTCTCCTGACTTCTTCGCCAAAGCCCAGGTCTGAGCACTTTTTGGAGTCAGAGTGTCACAAAGGAACATAGGGTCACACATGACCAGAGGGAACATTCATGCACTGTTGATTTATAGAAACCAGTTTGTAACATGTACTGTTAAGTTGTAGAAACCAATCTGAGATATTGCGAAATAGGAGCAACACAGCTCCCCAAGGGGCATTGATATGTAGACAGAGGTCTTTCCAAAAGGTGTGAGTGTGTCTAGCACCAGCTTTAAGAATGTAAATGAGAGGAAACTGCATACGTGAATGAGCCCAGAGGCACAGGAGAGGGAAGGAAAAAACAAAAGAACTTTCTGGAAGACACTAGGTTTTTTCCCCCAAGGACTTATAAGGGACATTCAGACTCATAGAGGACAGTTACTGTTGGGATCTCACTCAACCTCTGACTCGCTGAGTCTCGGATTACAGCTGAAGGGCAGGAGCCTGTCAGCCAGTCTGCTGAAACAATGTGCTAAGAGAAGAGACTTTGCTTTCTAACCAGCTTAAGGACTAAAATCCCAGCTTCACTACACCTGGCTGAGAAACAGACTCAAGCTCATGGACTTTCTGTAGGGTAAGGTCTTAACTAGGGACTTACTCAGTACAGACTATTAATGCATTATTTACTTTGTTTTATATGCCACTCTGTGTTCAAACTATCTTTGTTTATGTAATCAATAAACTTTCTTCTTTATGAAGAAGTGCTTTCTAGTGTCTGACATTGGGGAACACAGTCTGAGTATCTTGTGCCCTCAAGCACTTGCAAACCCAGAGAGAAAGAGTCTGAGAATGGGAAGTCCCTGGAACTTGGGTGACAAAAGTGTTGCCCCTTTGCAGGACTGAGTCAGCTAGAGAGAGAACTGATTCAGACAGGCTGCAAGTGAGGGAAACTGAATCACCCAACCCAGAAAGTGGGGTAGTGGACCCCAACCCCGTGACACAGTGTAAGACTTTTTTATCTGGCCAAGCATGTGGAAGTGGGGATAGGGCTTGGGAAGGCTGGCGATAGGTAATTTTAAATAGTTTGATGTGTGTATGTTTATTTTACATATTATCTGTTGTAACCTGTCTTCAACCTCAGAGAAAGGGCAGGATATAAATCCAAATAGCTACTGGGCGAATAGGTGAGGATGCATGCTTTTCTCTCTCACACACACACTGCAATGGAGATATTGTTTGCTATCATGTGGCACAGCAAACCCTCATCTTCTCCCAAGCAAGAATGGTGCCTCTGGCTCCAAAGAGCAGATGGCCACTTCACTAAAGCATGACGCATTGACAGGCTCTAAGCCACAATCCTGGCAAATTATTATTCTTATTCAGCCCATCACCCTGATGGTCTGTTTATACAAGTGCAATCCATTGGGGTTTGCTTTCAGGCAGTTAAGGCTCGTGTGCACTGCGTATGCAGTACTGTGTGCACCTTCAGGAGGGTTGAACGTGGCAGGTCATGGGACCAGCATTGGTGGAAAAACTGGCTCAGCAGAAGTGCAAGGAAATGGTGCTGTTTGGTGTAATTGGCCAATTAAGGGAAAGTCAGAACTTCAAAGACAGGGCAGTTCACCTTCAGTTAATGGGTTAATAGATTATAATTGTGACAACATCACACAGCCCTCCTGGAAAATGATTATTAATGAATCCATGAAGGCAGTGAAAATGGCTCAGGTAATTGCTATTAACTCACTGTAAGTGTTGATTAATAACTCGAGTGAGGACTTCTGATGGATTTAAAGTTATGGCATGAGAGGTGTAGGGGCAGGGCTGCCTCTCTTCTCTTTTGGCTACAGTCGTGGAATCTCCTGGGAATGGAATTGAGAGGCTTGTGGTCAGTCACGTTCACAGTGTTGAGTGTGTATGGGTTTGTTGGCATAGGTCACTCACGCCCCTGCAGCTGGCCTTCTGGTTTCGAGAGAGACTCACTCACAAGGGCTGCGGCCAGGAGCAGGTCAAGCAATGCCACCGAACCAGCTTTTCAGGACAGCACAGAACTGCATCTTCAAGGGCCCAGCGTCCAAAATCAAGGCTGAATTTAGGCCAGCCAGGCAATTGGGGTCTCCTGCCATGGCTCTTAAGAGAGACAAGCTCTGAGGAGGTTTGATGTTGGTGCCAAGGCCTGTAACCTAGTTAAACATGTCGTGCTCTGATCCACATACTGGCTGCTTCATATGGTCTGGGTAAGCCAGCATCGCCTAGTGGATAAGGTGTTGGATTTTGGCCTTGAAAGACTAGGGTTCAAAACTCATGGCCGTGAACTCACTAGCCGGCCTTGAACAAGTCACTCTCGGCCAGCCTCAGTTCCCCACCTGTAAAATGGGAACAACAATGCACTACTTCAAAGGATTGTTGCAAAGGTGAATGGCCTGTTTCCATTGTCTAATCACCAATGTCTAATTCTGCAGTGATTCCATCTTCTACAAACAAAACTGGCTCTATAGAGGACACAGTCCAGGATGGGGTTCCAGACAACAAACAGTTGTAACAGCGTGACACTCCCGTCTCCTCGAAGTGCCCCCTCCCTCCTAGAAGCTCTGGCTGGAGCCATAGAGGTGCTATACCAGGACTCCTGTGGGGGGAGAAACAGGACCCTTCCTTAACAGCAAGGGCAGCATTGCTCCTCCCACCCCTCCTGCTGGGCTTCCAATGGGAGGGAGGGAGCATTTGCAGGGAGAGCAGTGCTGTACCGCTGCAGCTGCTGGTTGTGTGGGGCCCCACTCCGGCCCTTGCCCATCCCAGGAACTGCTCCCCTGCCCAGGACATTTTGGCGGTCCTTTTACCCATGGAGCCTGGGGCAGTCTAAGAACATAAGAGGTAATGGTCCATCTAGCCCAGCATCCTGTCTCCGACAGTGGCCAATCATGGTGGCTTGGGAGAAGCACCCAACAGGTCACAATGGGGGATCCATTCCCTGTTGTTTTCCCCCAGCTCCCATCATATTCCCTGATCCTGTCTGGCTAATAGCTGTTAATGGACCTATCTTCCAGAAACTTGTCCAAACCTCTTTTAAACTCAGCTATAGTACTGGCCCTTACCACAGCCTCTGGCAGTAGATTCCACAAACCAATTAGATGCTGAGTGAAAAAATATTTTCTTTTATTTGTTTTAAACTTGCCACCCATGAGTTTCATGGAGTGTCGCCTAGTTCTAGTACTAATCTTGTGCCTGTCTCCAGAACTACTGGCCCCAGCTGTGATTTAACTGCTGGGAGGAAATAAAATCACCTCCCAATGAGCTGGTGTTTATTTTTGAAAAGCAAATGCCTGCAAAAGAAACAGGGGGGAAAACCCTGCTAGAAAAATTCCATGGTCAAGCTGATGGAAGGGGAGAAATCTGGTGTTTGCAGTTTTGCAGTGCAGGGTAGATGCAGGCAGGGGGAGCCATGGAAATTCCAGCTGCAGGAGAATCCATTGCCATTCAAGCAATTAAGACTGCCAGATACTGCAGGACTGAGTTAGCTTTGATGAGTAACTCAATAGATACAGAAAAAAGTCTATCGGGGCCAACAGCCCCTGCCACATCTTTCCATTGACTAATCCTGGGCGCACCTTGTATTTTACTAGCGTTCCTACCATAACAGATTATTGATCCCTCCGCGTGTCACCAGAGAACAATACATTACAATTACAGCTGCACCTGTCAATAACAGGCTGAGATGAGGAGTTTCAGGGGAATGGTAATTCTGTGTCCCATTTATCTCCCGGCAAGGGGCTGCAGGGAGGGACTTCAAGCAACAGAAATACCACTTGCAAAGCTCTTACCATGTACTCCTCCATGCAGCATCAGAGGAGATGGGCTCTCTTAGCTGGAGATTGAGTTTCTTCCCCAGGGTCAAGTCTCATGGCGGGGGCCATGGCTGCAGAAAGTTAGCCCCTGTCAGCAGATCCATTTAGAGAAGGCTGACTAGGGTAACCTTTCCCATTTAATTCCAGCTGATTTGTACTGTTCTCGGACTAAAGTGTTTAGCAGTCTCCTGGGGTTGCTTTGGCAATTGTGCTCCTGTATTGATTTCCAGAGGTCACGCTTTGATCTTTTCCCTTCCGGGGCAGCAGTTGGGCCTGGAAGCAAAGCACAAGCCGGGCCCTGCTCTAACACCCAGGTTCATATTTGATTGCATACACATTAATTGAACTCTGTGAAAGCAAAGCCTCAGCTGTATCCCCAGATTATTAGGTCAAATTGGACCCTGGAGATTATTATTATTATTATTATTATTATTATTAACAAACATGTATATAGCGCCAGCAGTGTACCTGGCACTTTACAAAGTAATAAAATATACACGGTCCCTGCCCCTAGGGCTTACAATCTGAGAGACAGGAGCTGGGGGAGAGACTTAGGAAGGGGAACAGAGGGAGAGACAAGGGGTCTAACATTCATGAAGATGCGAGGTCTCAAGTGCACGTACTTGGCTTGGTTACGATGAGAATGACAGCAGGCAGGTCCATGTTGCAAGGATAAGGGTAAACCGATCGTAGGTATAGGAATAGTGGCTCAGCAGGATAAAGAGTCAGACAGAGCAGAGCGAAAGAGGTGAGTTTTAAGGAGAGATTTGAAGGTATGAAGGGAGGGGGCAAGGCGGATGTGGACAGGGAGGGAGTTCCAGGCATGGGGGGCAGCAAGTGAGAAGGGACGAAGGCGCTTAGGGGAGCAGGGAAGGCGTGGAAGGGTGAGAGAAGGGACAGAGGAGGAGCGAAGTGCACGGGCTGGAGTATGGAGGGCGATAAGTGCAGAGAGGTAGGGGGGAGCAAGGTTGTGAAGAGCTTTATAGGTGAAGACTAGGAGCTTGTGCAGGATTCGTTCAGGAAGGGGAAGCCAGTGAAGCGAAGAGAGGAGGGGCTGCACATGGTCGAAGCGACTGGCGAGGTAGATGACCCTGGCAGCAGAGTTTTGGACAGAGATGAGGGGAGAAAGGTGAGACCGGGGAAGGCCAGTGAGAAGGAGGTTACAGTAATCGAGGCGAGAGATGACCAGAGCATGAACAAGAGTTTTGGCAGACGAGACAGAGAGAAAAGGGCGAATCTTAGCAATGTTATGGAGGGAGAAGCGACAGGATTTAGCAACAGAGTCAATGTAGGGTTTAAAAGAAAGGGCTGAGTCAAAGATGAAGCCTAGGCTACGGGCTTGGGGGACAGGCAGGATGGTGACTCCATCAATAGTTATTGACAGTGAGGAAGGAGAGGAAGGATGAGGGGGGAAGATAAGGAGTTCAGTTTTAGCCATGTTGAGTTTGAGTTGACGTTGAGACATCCAGGTAGAGATGTCAGAGAGACAGTTGATGAGACGAGCTTGAACAGAGGAAGAGAGAGAGTAGAGAGATAGAGATGAGTGTCATCAGCATAGATCTAGCCTGACAGCATTGGCCAAGGAATTCCTTTGTTTATTTGTGCCTTAGGGCATTTTTACATGTTACTGCTTTTCCTCAGACTTCAAAAGTCCGGGTTTGGCAAACTCCCGGGGGAGGGGGGGATTTTGATGCTCAGCCCTTGACGGGAAGTCGCCCGGCCGCCGTTGTAAACAGCAGCACCATGCAACTCCCGCAAGTTTTGAGACCCGGACTTGTGAGACCTTGGCTACTGGGGTTTGCAAGTCGGGGTCTCAAAACATCAGGGAGTTGCGCGGCACCGCTGTTTACAACAGTGCCACGGTGACGTCCTGTCGGGGGGGTGAGCATCTAAATCCTCCATGCCGGAGTTTACCAAACCCGGACTTTCAAGTGTGAGAAAAAGCAGCAATGTGTAAAAACACCCATAGGGCATCTTTAGACATAACAAAGATTGGGTGTAATACCCTCTAAGCATGTGTTTGGCTGTTGTGTGTAAGCACCATAACAATCCCAACACCAATTCGGCCACCCGCTGAACACGCGATGTGAACACCAGTGCATCACAAGGACAATTTGCGTGTTCCAGCTGAACACGTGGCCAACGTTGCGTCTAATGATATCGTGTGATGTATCAGCAGGTACAAACAAACCCAATAGGCTAAATGGTGCAGTATAAACTAAAACTGAAACAACAACTGACTGCAACCAAACTATGGTAAGACTTACAGTTCTTTTTAATGGGGGCAAAAGTCCCCTAAAGCATAATAAGAATACAGCCAAACAAGAAAGTATCACGTGACAATACGAGTGAGGAAAATATCTACAGGACCTTCCTCCTGATACAACAAAAGCCTTTTCCAGTAGCATGTTTCTTTATACAATATTTACATCTTCATAAGGGTACCTTTAAAATTCTTTTCCTCACTCGTATTGTCACGTGATCTCTTTTTGCTTGTCATGTGATACTTTCTTGTTTGGTTGTATTTTTATTATGCTTTAGGGGACTTTTGCCCCCATTTAAAAGAACTGTAAGTCTTACCATATCATTCGGCACAGAGGCCAGCACTGCAGAAGATTTTCTGCACTTCTTGCGGCAAAATGACCCTCAGTGTGGAACACTGGGGCCGCAGAGGGAATGGGAAACAAAATGATTCGTATCAGCTCTTGGAGGATAACCTGTCCTGAAAAGCCCAGCTCAGAGGACTCTCACCGTCCGCCTTGGTATCTTCCCCTCGATGCAGCCAGGGACACAGCCAGCGCTCTGCTAAGCTGAGGCTGTTGCAGAACACACTGAAATTTTACCCTGGTTTCTTGGGACACTGTTCTACTAAGCTGAGTTCAGCCAAGGTCACAGCACAGGGGTCAGAAGGAGCTGCAAAGCTCATAGCTCAGTGAGCATTAAGGGCATGCAACTTTCTCACCTGCAGAGAGATTCTGAGAGGCTTCCTAGCTTTGAAGCAGCAGGCCCCAAGATAGGGCACACATTGGTTTATTTGCCAACGTGGAATTGCATAGAAACAAGGATGTCAATTTTTCTGGTGCTGATGCAATGCTGAGTAGCACTAGCATAGAAAGAATAATAAAAAGCTAACGAAAAGCAAACGTGGGTTATACACCCCATAAGCCAAGCTGCTCCTGCTAAAAAGGTGTGTGTTGTCCAACAGCACTCAGCAGCATGTCAGCGTGGGACTCCGGAGACTCAGCTTGGATTTGTAAGTCTGTTGGTCCACATACACCCTTATCCCCCTCCTTGCACAGGGAGACTCCTCAACACTTGTCTATTTGCTCAAAAAGTGATTCCCATATGGGCAAATGAGTCTACATTCTGCAAGATGCAGCACACTCAGGTTGCTACTTGGACACGGCTGCGTGTGTGTGCATGAGGAAAGTCTAGATGTAGAGCAGCTGAAGGTTCATTTGTATGATTCCCAGACTTGTTCAGTGCGTGCATGGCTTGAATCTGGGAGCAACCCAAACAAACCTCTCCAAAGTGGAGAGGGAGGGATGCACTGCGTGCAGGAGAAGACAATGGATTCATTCCCATAGTCTCCCAAAAACAGTCACCAGGCAAAGGCAGCAAAGACCGTTAAGGCTGGAGTCTAAGCTTGCTTTTGCTTACACTGGCTGAACTGCCTGCTATTGTGTTACCATTTTAGCCTCTTTCTGAATTTCTGCATTTCATTCATTTGTTCAACGTATACACTGCTATTTCCCTAAAGGCCCAGGGTGGCTTACAAAATAAGAACTGTATAAAAAGTACATACAATTTTTTGTCATGATCGGAACTTTACCTTCTGAAGGCCCAGATCACTGCTCTCATTTGTCCCCATTAGGGTGGAGGACTGGTTTGGATGGTCCACCCCTGGAGACTAATGTATCCAATAGGATTCCAGAACTCAGGGGGATTTACCCGTTGACCTCAACAGTCTCCCTGTCGATGCCTTGGCCGATCTGTGGTATGACATTTTGACCGGGGCTATTGACACAGTGGCGCCCAGGCATGCCCTTCCTCTGTGGTGCAGCGCAGGTCTCCCTGGTAAATTACAGAGGACCTGCATTGGGTTTTTACCTTTGCTACAGTTTGTAGCTTTGAATGGCATAGCTTTTGCTTTAGGTGTAAACTCACTGCAGCCCCAGAAAGCAAAGGAGCTGCCTCGGTGCGACAGAAACACGAAGCTACATTTTTAAACCCTCCCACTTGCTGTAACGATATCTCAGCGCAGCTACAGTAATAAATGAAGCTGTTGTTGGGGGGATGAGCGTGCCCCCTTCCCCCCCCCCCCCCGCGCTGTCACAGCTGGCAGTGTCTGGGCAGCGCACCAGAGTCATCCATCAGTTGGATGATAATCCATTTTGTCTGCAAGGTGCATGTGCTCACATTCATTATCGGCAGGAGGAGGAAGATGCACTGGTTGCCTCGCTCTGGGCAAAAACGACACTGGGGAGGAGATTGTTTCATCAACATGCCACAAACCAGAACAAAAACACCCAGCCGAGCTACACTCCCAGGGCAGACAGGGACTGGGAGGGGTTGATCAAAGCAAAGGAGTGATATAGAATGCAACAGGATGCTACAGGGAATGTAGCTGTCACATACAAGTTAAGAGAGCTGAGCAGGGAGACAGAGAGGGACCTTGTAGCCAAACACCCACACCGTTTTGGCCCTCGGTAACTGGGGAAGTTGGCTGCAGCTCTGCGTGTGGAAGTTATAACTAAGATTTACGTTTCCATGTTCTATACCTCCCAACATTTCCAACACCCAGAGGGGCAAGCCCCGCCCCCCAGTCAACAAGCTCCACCCCAGTGAATGAGCTCTCCCCCTTCACGCACTTAGACGCGGGCACACACCTCCCAACGTTCCAAGCGTGCAGAGGGACAGAAGCTCTCCCGTTTTATCATTCCCCTTAGTTTCTTCTAGTTCCATCATCTCCCCATTGTAAGTGCTTTTCCTGGGAGACAACTGGGAAAGAGGTGCCAGAGGTTTGAATGCTGGTCTTTCCGTCCCTCTTGAAAGAGGGACTTTGACCTGGGAAAGAGAGACAGTGGGATTCAGCACCCAAAGAGGGATTGTCCCTCCTAAGTAGGGACTTCTTGGAGGTATGTGCATGCATACATACACACCCCATCCATCCATTAGTGGGGGAGGGAAGGGGCAGCTCCAGCAGTGGGAGTGCCCCAGCCACGTGATGCTCTGGACCGGCAGCAGCGGTGTGCGGCGGCACCGACACACCGGTGGTGCACGGGTGTCCCAGTATTTCTGTCACATCCAAAAGCAGGGCATTGCCTACCTTAGGCAGGACCACAGGATTTCCCCACAAAAGCACGGCAGCCCCATCTAAGGCAGGACTGCTGGAAGCTAGGATGCTTAAAAATGGAAAGGTTTTTGTTTTTGGCGGAGGGGAAGCAGTTTTCAAGAAATAGCACCCAACATGTTTCACTTAGAGCTGGGAGGTACTCCCAAGCGTCACCTAGTCCAACCCCCTGCTTGGAGGCAGAATGACTACAGATACAACATCCCCAAACATTTGTTGTTGGTTTTTTAAAAACCCTCTCGTGATGGGAGAGCCTACGACCTCCCTCTCGAACTTGTTCCATTGCCAGAGAGCTCTTACTGCTAGGACGTTTTTCCTGATATTCAGCCAGTCTACCTTCCTAAAATTTGAGCAAATGATTTCTAGTCCTGCCTCTGTGGCAATGGAGAACAGTTCCTTGTCGTCTTTTTGGTGGCAGCTCTGTAGGCATTCGGACTGCTATCATGCCTCCCCTTAAAACACTTGCCCATTACTGAACCCCTTTAACAAGCATTTCCCCCAAGCGCTCTGTGTAAGGAATAGTGACCAAAAGGGCCAAGGAATGGAAAAAATGGAACCAACATCAGATGAGAGGAGACACAAGGAAATGGCTTGCACTCCCCACACAGTGGTATCCGCTGCCTGCTCCCAGGCACTGAGCAGCCTTTCAAAGGCAGGAGGAAACGCCAAAACAGAAAACATTTACAGTGACCCTTGTGAATCTGGGCATTGCTCAGTCTTTCGCATCAAACGCACTCCATCTGGGTTGTGATGCCAGAGGCAGTAATTAGGCAGCTTCCAGGTGAACAAACAGTAGCTTCAAAACTAAATTATGAGATGGGTCAGTGACGGCGCTGGAGATGAAACGCTCCCAGTGGGGCTGAGTTCAAAACCAGGGATGCGAGAGGATATCAAACAAGGCAGAAGAATGGAAGAGCTGCCACACTGGGTCAGACAAGGCTCCATTTAGCCCAGTGTCCTGTCTCTGACAATGGCCAGCACCAGATGTTCCCAGGGCTGAATACAAGGCAGCAGCAGCAGCTATGGAATGATCCATTCTTGCTCCCTGATTCCATCAGCCAATGGTTGTATCCACTGACCAACTTCTCAAATAGCCACTAAGGGACTTCTCCTCTATGGACACACCCAACCCTTTTTGAACCCAGTTATACTACTAGCAGCTACGAGTTAGGCAGCTGCTGTGGGGCTGCTTCACCTTTTGGCCAGAATGGGAGAAAGAGCTGGAGTGGTCATTGAGCTCAGGAGGCTCAAATTTTGCAGAGAGATGCAGGGAAGGGAAGCAGGTCGGGTCTCTCCCCTTCCTTGTATTAAGGCTAGATTTTCAAAAGTGTCTAGTGCCCAACACTGGAATGTCAGCCTTACGAAAGTCCTGGTGCTCTGGTCAAGCTGGACACCGACAGTCCCCAGCCATGACCTAAGATGACTTTCTATCCCAGTGTCCCAGGCACCTGCTGTTTCCTGGCTGTCGGGAACTCCTAGCCCAGTTTTCCCCCTGGGTCTCAGCTGCTGGGGGCTTAAAGAAGCCTGCCCAGTTCCCGTGTACCAACAGCCCTGAGGTGAAAGGCGGCCTAGATCTCTGCTTCTAGGACTCAAGGATGGCAAGAATTTATGGGTTAAGCGGAGGGTGGATCCACACAGGGACCGCCTTAGCTGCCCCGCTCCCGTTTCCTATGTAACTCTAGGCCGGCAACACCACAGGGCGGGTTATCTGTTCTCTCTTGGGACTACTATCACCCCCTTACCTTCCTTTGTCACCGTCACCTGAGTAATCCTCCCTCTGGTCCCTTCCTGTGTTACTGACCCTCCTGGAATCTTCCCTTCCTCCCGTGTAGCCCCTTCCCCTCCTGCTTCCTAAACCCTCCCCTTCCTCCCGTGTAGCCCCTTCCCCTCCTGCTTCCTAAACCCTCCCCTTCCTCCCGTGTAGCCCCTTCTCCTCCTGCTTCCTACACCCTCCCCTTCCTCCCGTGTAGCCCCTTCTCCTCCTGCTTCCTAAACCCTCCACTTCCTCCCGTGTAGCCCCTTCACCTCCTGCTTCCTAAACCCTCTCCTTCCTCCCCTGTAGCCCCTTCTCCTCCTGTTTCCTAAACCCTCCCCTTCCTCCCGTGTAGACCCTTCTCCTCCTGCTTCCTAAACCCTCCCCTTCCTCCCATGTAGACCCTGGCTCCTCCTGTCTCCTGGACCCTTCCTTTACTCTCATGTAGCCCCTGGCTCTTTCTGTCCCTTGAAGCTTACTTCCTGCTACATCTCAGATCCTGATTACCACCCTTAGACCCCTAGGTCCAGAGCCATTCCTGCACCCCGGTGATGATCCTTGGCACTAGCCTGTGAAGTTGCCGCACACAATCCTGAGAGGGGCTGTCCCACCTTTCCACCCCGATTACCTCCACAATTGCACTGACACTGGCCCTACCCATTCAGTGAGAAAGCCCCATGCCCGCACTGCAGCTGCCATTAAGCTACACGCTGATCACGGCATGCACATTTCCTGGCAATCTCCCCACGTTAAATCTTTGTAAACCTTGTTACAGTTTCAGAGAAATCAGTATGCTGCCCTTGCCTTGGGCTGGCATCAGACCCACTCACCCTACAGAGAAAGGCAGAGTGGAATTCACTTGGACAAATAAGTCATTTCCAACATTTCTCTCCCTGTTCTTACATGACTTTCACTTCCCCCTAAAGCTGTTGCAGCAGCAGTATTTACATGCCCCACACAGCATGGCATCCAACTGCAGCATTTTTACCATGTCGTGGAGCTTGAATACCTTGGATGGCAGAGTATTAACAAGGTCTCCTTGGAAAGGAGCCTGAAAACACCAAGAGGCACCAAGATGTAAAATACCGCTTGCTTCACCGTCCGGCTGTTGCTCTGACTCTGTAGCAACTTTGGGCACCTTTCGACACAACAGAAATGGGGGTCCGGATGTGTGTTGACACCATTGTTTAGCCGCGTGTATGTCCCCGGGTTTGCTGCGCTGCAGTACTTACACAATTACATCTACCCGTGCTTACTTAAACACTGGATGTCAGCAATGACGCGCAGTCCGGCACAGCCTCCCCGGATGATACTGCGTCTGCGCTGCTCCTTCCCCTCAGTAAAAAGCATGATATCCCATGGTGCACTGCTCCCTCCCCTCGCTATACAGTGCTGTCCATTTTAAATCCCAAGGTTCTTTGAGATGGCTCCACGCATTCTCACAAAGGGAGTGGATCCAGAGAAAGACACACGGAAAGAGCACGTTGACAGGGGACAGGGTGGAATTACGGGGAGCAGGAAATTCTAAATGAGTGCAGATGGCGACGATGGAGTCATGCAGAATGAGGCCGTGTCTGAGGGGCCCGGCTGTCCCCGCTTGGACTGTGGAAGCGGGGAGGAGGCTGGTGGCGGGCAGTGCTTCGCAGCGTCTCGTGACTGGGGAGGGGAAGCGAGCACAGCTGAGGGTGCTGCTGAGTTGGGATGGAGGGATGGGCAGCATCAGAAACCTTGCTCCTTTCTCTCCCTCGCAGTTGAGAGCTTCCCCTCCCCTCCCCCTGCTTAGGAGCAAGACAAAAGCGGCTTCCGTTTTGCAGGAAGTTGCCACTTGGTGTTGAACTGTATGACCGTTCACTGGAAGTAATGGCAAACACACTAACAGTCTAACACACCACCCGATATCATTAGAACATTGGACACAGGGAGAGGGGAAACACATTATTTCAGCCCACAATATTTCCTGGCAGCAGATACGGGTTTAACAGGGAGCTATCGGGGTGGTAAAAATATTTCATTGTTTACACAAAACCATGTATTGTGCGCTGTAACCACCCGATTGCCGTTGTGTCTAATGATGCCCTTTGAGTGTCTTTAGATGCAACCGCGCCCAGGTGCTTCAGATGTTTGCCATGTGGCTGTGTACTGTATCTAAGCACGGTCACTATTTTTGGCCACTGGTCTGCCCCATTAGCTCCTCATTGGTTGCCAGGATGTCTTGGGTGCAGCAGTTGAGCGTTTCCCCTCTCCTCGCAGCTAATGTTGTGTCTCAAGACATTGGGTGGTGTGTTCACAGACATTTCTGGACTGTCTGCTTTGAATCCTCCCTGAATCCCTCCACTCCGCACCACTGCCAAACAGGTTGTTCCTTGCAGTCTTTGCGCTCTCCCAAAGCACCAGGGGGGAGAGAAGTGATGAATGAGCTGTTTAGCAGCAGTGCATAGCAGAGGATTCAGGGCAGACCCGACTGCTCTCCCACGTGGACTACAACTCCCATAACTCTATGGGAGTGCTTCTGCAAGGAGAGCTTCCAGAACAAGTGGCCTGATTAGCCCCTGGATGTGGAAAGGCAGCCATTGCATCTACATTCTGCAACATGTTAAACACGGGGGAACACGCATGGCTATACAATGGTGTCAAGTCAACACACATTCAGCCACCCACTTTTCCATTGTGTCTAAAGGCAGCAAGTATCATCTCTCTTGCAATCGCCCCAGCCGTTTTATTAGGCAGTATGCAAGCTGAGCAAAACCATGGCCCCTACCCCACAAGCTCACTATTCACTGCGCTCAGATATTTTGGAGTATGCCATGAAGTAAGAGGGAGCTTGCCCCGTGGTCATTTGGCATTTGCCACGGCATGGACCCACTTCCCCACCTGTAAAATGGGGATAAGTCTTGTTCATCTATGTTTGTTCACTCAGGTCACATGTAGACAAGTGGGTCTATTCAGAGATTTGGGATATGACTGCTCCAACCAGCACCCTCCTGCACTTGGCCAAACCCACTGGGTTTTACTCCTAGGAGCTCCGTGCGGGACAGTGAGAGACTCATTCAGCAGCCCCATTCAGTGGATTGCATTCTCCATTACAAAGGTTGTCGGATCAAGTGCTAGAATGGCTAATCAGGTGTAAGCTCTGTTCTCTGAAGCAGGGGCAGCACTGAGATCAGCTAATCATGGAGCTACAAATCCCAGCCTAATCCTCTAGCAAGCCAAGGGAGAGCTTGCATCGCTGAAGGTCGAGGGAAGGACAGCCAGACTCAGACGACACAGGCCAGGGATGATTACCTTGGGAAATCCTCAGCATCCTGGCTCTAGAAGAGAACACGGAGGCCAGTGCATCACAGGTAGCTCCCCGATGCTGCAGCTATGCGCAGTCAGTGAGATGTAGGCAGGACGGAATGAACAGAGGTGGAAGGGAAACGGTTGCTTCTTGTGTCTCTCAGTGCTGGGAAACCCACAAATTCTATCTACGTGTAAGCCCCTCTCAACGGCAGACTAGTACTGATGCCTGCTCTTCATCCATTTACTTGGCCAGGTTCGTCACAGTGATCTCTCCAAGTTCCTTATGATCCTATCTGAAAGACCGCCTCACTCCCCAGGCCGTGGGGTGTCCTCTGCGGTTTACCGGGGGTGCCTTCCTGGAGGTCCCCCGAGTGAACCGGAGGGCCATGATGGAGAGGGCGTTCTTGGTGGCCGCACTACGGCCGTGGAACTCCCTCCCAGAGGAAGCTCGCCTGGCTCCCAGCCTGTTGGTCTTTCATCGGGTCTATAAGACATGGCTGTTCGTCCAGGCCTTTTTTGGGGGGTGGGGGGAGTTACCAGTGTTTTTACCTCTTTTTGCTGCTGTTTTTATTGTTTTAGTAACCCTTTACTGTATTTTTAATATATTGTTTTTAAATGTTCTGTGAGCCGCCTTATGCTGCCATAAGGCTGGAGGGAGCGGGATAGAAATTATTAAATAAAATAAATAAAGTGGCCTAAGCTATTGCCACTGCTCCTGTGAGCCCTTGCCTACAGATGGGTTAAACCATGTGGGAGAGATGCACCCCAACACAGGGATGTGCCAAAACCAACAGCACACGCATCACGCCCACCCTGAATGGAATCTTTGTCAAGGTAACGATGGTGTCCTGGTGAACCTGTTCCGTTTCTCAATATAATAATCCAGAAACAAGGCTGTGGAGCAAGACACAAAGCCCACACCATGCTCCCCAAACTCCCTTGGCCAAAGCAATTCTAAAATGGGGATGGGGTGGGATCTTTACGGTATGGAGCTAAAGGCAGCCCCCTGCATGGAGCATGCTACCAGCATCTGTTGTATAGGATAATGAATTCCAAACTTTGGGGGCCAATGGATCACTGCCAACCCTTAGAACATCTCATGGATTTGATTGATGCGATGAAGTCACAGGCATTTTATAAGGCCGAGATGCTATGCTCACATCTCTAGGTTTAGTACCAGAATGGGCAGAATTGGAGGGATAGAGGGGAAAAAATGTATGAGAGTCTGAAATAAATGGAAATATTTAGCCTAAAAAAATGTAGTGGGAGGGCAGGGTAACATCTTTTCAAATAATGCAAAAGGCTGATCTACGTAAAAGGGTATCCAGTTGTTCTCTCTGGCCCCTGAGGCTAGGACTAGAGGGAACGGGCTTAAATTAAAGAGAGAAAAATAACTAGGATAAAAATTGTCAAGAATTTTCTAACTACTCAGGCAGTTAAGCAGTGGAATAATTTGCCAAGGGAGGTGTGAAAGCCCCATCACTGGAATTTTTGAAAAACAGGTTCGACAGAACTCTCTCAGGGATAGTGTCGGTACTGTTGATCCAGGTGGAACATACTTGTTAGCCGTTTCCTTCTTGGATGCATGTCATAATGTTTCTGAGCAAGGAAGCAAGATTTTTGATCTTTGCACATGGGAGCAGTGGTGAACAGGGGAGCCATCCTGGCCTATTAAAGGCAACCACCGGTTACATTTACAGCCTCAGCAAGAACAATTTCCCCTCCAAAGGGTGGGGAAGCAACAATTAGTCAGGATGTTGGCTGTGTTTCTTGCAACCATTTTTCAGCAGCTAATTCTCCCCAGGGTGACATTGCATGCGTTAAAAGACGCTCACATCGTTGAATATGCACGATGTACCCATGGTAATAGAGCAGGCTGGAATTTTCTTCTCCACTGCTTTGTAAGATCAAGGAGAATTAGGTAGATGAAGGGGGTTCTCTTTTGGTCTTTGCAGCCCCGTCAGCCAGATGCATCAGCCGAGGAGAGGGGAAGGAACTAGCCTTACCTTAACTCGTGGAATCAATCCCAGCAACGCAAGCAGTTGTAAGGCTGTGAACTAAGATATAAAGACAAAGCCTCTAATGTATGCAGGGGCTGAGAGACATGAGTGCTAGTGCACTCAATACAGCAGCTAGCGCCAATAAGCTGGAGAATCACCGTTTCAGACCTGCTCCAGGGTGGATCGGAGAGAGACAGAGGCAGCAACTGTGGAATGGCGCTTCCTGAACGGAAGGAGCCCATTTGAAACTATGATGCCAAATAATTAATGACAGCCACTTTTGATTTTGTTTCCACCCCTCTACAAAAAAAACAGTGGGCATTAACAGAAATATTGGGGTGGGAGTGGGGGAATTCCATTCCACGTTTCCTGTTAAGTGTTGGCAGCCAGTTGCCACACATAATGTTATTGAGTAGCCATGGGCACACGACAGCTACGAAGGGTGAAGCAGGACTTACCTGCTGCTGTGCCTGCGTGCGGGTGCAACTGCAGAGTAGGCATGTCCCTCACAACGGCGGCATCATGAGCAGTGATGCTGCTCATCAGCAGTGACCAGGTCGTTGGGAGTAGTGCAATGAAGGCTCGGGTCACCACCACTCCTGATGCCCCCACCTCTGGTCTGGGTGACTTGCAGCTGTCGCTCCAAGGGACTCACTGCCACTACTGCCATTGCTCCCAGGCTCAGCTCCAGGTAAGCCCTGTCCTACTAGCACTTCTTCCACATGCCTTGTTTGTAGCCATTATTATTACCGGATGGAACTGTGGCTACATGTAAGAACCTGATCCTCATTGGCTGCCCACAAGATTTGTGCACCTAGAAATTGTGTCAAAGACATTAACTCAACCCCATGACCTTAGACAGCTAGACATGTTGCTAGCCAAAGTCCATGCTACCCTTTCGCCCCTCATCTTACCCCATAGTTTAGAACACTCCAATAGCAAGACGTAGGACAATGGGGAGAAGGGCACACTCTCAGTGGTCCTTTTGTGTCCCAACCCAAACACTTAGCATCTACGCTGAGCCCCGGTTTTGCCTGTAATTAGCTGCAGACGACTCCGCAGCCCCAGAACCTCCTGCTAATCTTGCCTTTCAGCTTGACCTTTCCTGCGCACACAGGGAGGCAGCTGCTAATGATTTCACAGTTATCTCCGCCAGTCGCTGCATGCAGCCAATGGAAGATGTGTCTCAATATGACATGATTTAAATTATTAATGGCTTGATTTATAAGAGTGTTCTGCACCACTCAGCTGGTGATCTCCGAGAGCCTGGATTGTATCAGAAGGGAGGAGAATGCATCCTGGCCCAGTGATTAACGAACTTCCATACTTACCTGTACAGCAGGGGTTTGAACCGGGGCTCCTTGCTCCATGGCTTTGGCACCTCACTGAGCTGATTAAGGGCACCGAGCACACAGTGGCCCAGCTGTGGATCAAAAGAAATTCACCTGGCGGTCCATGGGCTGGATCTGGCCTGTAGCCTTCAATTTGATTTTATTACGTATCAGTACTTTGAAAAATAAAGTTTCCAGAATGACATCATGTAATAACATCTCCTGTTTAACAGCAGGCAGCTGCCTGTGGTAAGGACTGGCCTTACCACAGGATGGCCTGGGGCAACTGTCCTGACCCTTCCTTTTTTCTCTACTTCTGGGAGTGTCACAGTGTCCGCCAGTTTCACCAGGACAGGGTGTAGGGGCCCCACTCCCTCCCAGCAGGGCCCCAAACATGACCATCTAAAGTTTGGAACTGCAGTGAGTGCCCCTGAGGGGGCATGGCCATGGGGAAGGGACCATCAGGGGTCCAACAAATCCTACGGCCAGCCCTAACTTGCACAGTTCGTGTTGATAAGTTTGAACAGGGCTCTGATCACCTCTTCACTGTAAAAATAATGTACACTGGCCGCATGGCAAAAGGTTTTTGTGTAATCTGGCCTGCTACCAAATTGCTGGGAGGTAATGTTGGGAGGTAGTATTTTAGAGCATTTTATTGATTGTACGAGTCTTAATGGCTTTTAATTTTATAATTGTTTGCTTTATTGATATTTACGTTGTGAGCCACCCTGAGCTGCCATTGTGAGCAGGAAGGTGCAGGATATAAGTATATGGAAATAAATAAATAAAATAAATGAATACTGTGGTGGCCAAAAATTTGCACAGCTCTGCGGGAGAGGGCGTGCAACATACTGCAAGAGAGTACACCTCACTGTAATCAGCCATTCCCCTCCCTTTGCCATACGCTCACATTTTCAGTGAGTAGGCTACTTGGCAAGGAAGAAGGGAGAATGGAAGGGCCAGATCTTGCTCAACTGGAGAAGCAACCACATGCCATACTGACACTGCAAAACCCTTGATCATGCACACACCTTTACTCCTGTGAGCAACTCCTGTGAGTTCCCTGCAACTCAGCCCTGCTTAAATTCTGGCAAGATCGGTGCATCAGGCTTGATGACAGAGTCAAGTGCACCATGCCATTTGCTGTGGTGTCCATTGACTGCTTCTTTCAATGCTCTTGCAGGGCACAGACAAGAGACCGGTTGAATTTATTGCCAGAAGTCTTTTCATTTTCAAACACCTGCTCCATCCCCTTTTATTAGCGGTTGCTGGCTAATGCCAGGATGCCGAAAATGGGCTTTGCCTGATGTCATTTGACGTTAATGCTCAAACCTCCCTGCAAGAGGAAATGTGGGTTGATGAAGAGTAAATTCTAGATTTGTTGTTTCTCAATAGGATTGTTTCTTTGTGGTTAACATGTTCTCTGTACCTGGCTCTCACTTTCTTACTAATCCAATTAATTAAATGCCTTCAAGTGCAGCATCTTTAAAAAGCCTTTAGTCAACAGCAGGCACAGTGAACTGATAATCTGCACCCATATTGACAAAAGGAAAGCCCTAGCTGCTGGGGCTCCAAGTTGATTTGCTCTGTAGAATTATGTCAAGGGGTCTTTATCTTCCTAAGCAAGAACTGGAGTGACACAGATGGAGAGGGCAGAGGATGTAATATTCAGGTAAAATGCATCACTTAAACAGGAATATTTAATGGCAAGAAATGCCACCAGGACAGTTTCTGTCCTAAATGCCAGCAAAGGGCCTTCCTCGGATTTTGTGCTATTTAATAAATAATCATCACATTATCTTGCAGGCTGATGCCCAAACTCCAGCCACTCATTTGCTGATAATGTCCCCATGCTAATCGGAGCTGAAAGAGTTGACTCATGGCAGGGCTAGCGTGGTTTCACTTCTCCAGTTAATATTTCTTTATTGCAACTTCTGAACATGATAAGATACAAAATTAACAAAAATGTCAATAGATCTTTATTATCATCATTATTATGATTCCAAAAACCATGGCTATTTCCTGGCAGCTTCCAACTGGGGCGGTGATCCACAAACCACTTATACTGCAGAATAGTCCCCCAATGAAGCCCAGTGGTATCGCGGCCCAGGACTCAGATGGTGAAATGCACACAGTATCTTTTGTGTTTATATTACATTTGTTTAGAACTTATATAAAAATATATATTGACTTTTCAAGTATGTATTTACAGTATATAACATATGGTTAATGAATATCAAAAAGCATAAAGATGAACCAACTTGATTCCAGCTAGGCATGGTATGGTATTTCATGCTGTCATTGTTAGAACAAGAATGTGTTGCCCATCCCTGGGTAAGTTAAATAATGGAGCTTCAATTGTTCTTGACATATTTTAAATTCAGCCCTTTGGAAAACCATCATTTCTGGCTGTCTCTTCAGTTCACTTGGGGACCGACTCTATTCAGCCGTGTGTGTATTTTCTTATTCTAAGACACTCACTGGGTAGCCTCAAGTCCCCAGAGCTCAGGAAAGCTGGGTTAAATGTTTAGCCCGAACATTCAACACGTTCCTAAATAAATAAATAAATAAATATATAAACTGAATTAAATTAAATTAAATAAAAAACTGATCACGGCTCGCAGGACACTGCCTAGGACAGGGTGCAACAAGTGCCACAGTATACAGAGCAGCTACTCAGAGAAGTTTTGGTGGTGCACCTGGGCTCCAGTTGTTTCTAACGTTACTGCAGTTCTAGCAGCATAAGGGCCAGTGATGGAACAGGCACAAAGAGCACAGCTCTTTCCAATGGAAATGTAGCACTAGAACCTCTGGAGAAACTCCCTGTTAGTCAAGCAAGGTGCCAGATAGCAGGGCACTGAGAAGAGAAGTCAGAACTCTGGCTATGCCAGAGGGGGGTATGGAAAGAGACTTAAGAAATGCATGACCCCTTCAAGCCAAAACGGCTTCAAAATCCCAAAATGCCAGAAAAGAACTTGGACTGACAAAACCTCTCCACATCTCTCAAGTGGCAAAGCACAAGAGATGACCTGGCTTCAGGTGCTGGCTCTGTTCTGAACAAATCTATATTCTGCCTTCATCCGAGGGTGAATCAAGAAAGTTTATCCTCTCAAAGCTGGCAAAATTAAGTCTCCTGATAGCATCTCAGTGCATTAGCAGTCTCCGATAACAGCGTTCCCTCAAGTGCTTGTTGCACCAGGATTTTGTTAAGATCCTAATCATCCAAAGAAAATCATTTGTCACAGCATCGTTAGCAGATTAATCCACAGGAATCTCAAGGAGCTTGGTGAGAATTTTAAAGGGTGAGATGGGAAGTTTGGAATATGGACCCTCCTCAAGGAGAAACGACTTTGAAACCCTCCAGAGAGCTGTTCAGGGCGCATTTTCTGGTACGACATTTTAAGATGGGGGATTGGAGTAGCTGATCACTGTCACCTGCTTTGCTAAAAATACCATGGCTTGCAAGTTTTCTTTAGTTATTGTTACTAGGGCAACGTTTTTTTTCTAAGAGCGATAGCAACTGGAATCTACATTTGCTCACACTTGATGGGCGCAGAGAGCCTGCTTACAGATATGTAGAGCCGTACCCTCCTGGGGAGGAAACAGTGGCATGGAATGCTGGCTGGGGGCAGCTGGCAGCCAAGTAAGGGTACTGTGCTCTGGGCTGAAGGTAGGGGCTGAGAAGGAAGAGCAATTTAAAAATAGGATGGTTGGGGCACTGAAGGGAACAGCGGGCAGCTGAGGAGCTATGAACCAAGGAGCTGCTTTGAAGAACTTGCAACTGCTGCCGAACTCCTGCTGGGGGATTCCAGGAGACACCACTAGCTAGAGTTTGTTGCAGGACTAAATGCTGGGCTGGTTACTGTAATTGTCTGAGTTAGTGTAAAAACAGTTACAGTCACTGTGACTGAAAATCACACAGGGAAGTAAATGTATTGGTAAATTTGATAGTGTCGTAGATTTATAAGGCAGCTTTGCTATTAAGTATTTACGATCTATCACAGTTTGTATTTCTCCTGCTAAATCTTGGAGACAAGACAGTTCAGAAGATACCTTATTGGACCAACTTCTGTTGGGGGAGGATATGCAGCTGTTAGGCCACACAGGGCCTTTCCTTGGGTGTGTTTAAAAAAAATAACAAAACAAAATATATCAGAGCTACAGCCGGAGCAGAGGCAGGATACGGGACAGCAATTTCTTGGGAAGGGGCTGTTTGGAAATAGGCCGCTAGCATTTCAAACGTTTAAACACAATGAGGAAAAAACAATCAAATGATAAAATAAATGCTGGTTACGGATATATACAAAAGAGAAAGCACTTGGGAGAGGGCTGCAGGAGGAAAAAAAAGTTATAGGAGGAACGATCCAATCAAAGAGAGAAGTTGGTCCAATCGACAAGATATCAGAACTACCTTGGTCTCCATCTCTTACATTTGGGACTGACACAGCAACTGCGACTGTTAAACCCTGTGGTTTTACTATCTAAGTCCTCCATACTGAAAGTCACCCCTAACCTCTTGGCTTCTCCTCAGAACTAGGCAGGGACCCGTGTTCATGGCATTTTCCCCATTGGCGATAATGGGGAAAATGCAGTGAACATGGGTCCCTGGTTCTAGGAATCTAGGCCTAGCAGGTCCCCACAGTAACATCATCAGGCAGGCGGACACTGGGCAAGTCAGAACTCTTCTTGGCAGCTGGATGCTTCTAGATAAGGAACCGACTGACATCAGGGCACAATCATTTAACCCCCGTGACCTCTAAGCCTCCCAAAGCAGGGGAGAAGGCAAGATCTGGGCACAAAAAGCATTGCGCAGCAGTGGCCGTTGTGCGTGCTCAGTTCCTGGAATCCAATGGCAGTGCTGTTTGGCTCAAGGTGACTGTAGAAGCCATTGCTTGAGGAAACTCTGTGCAGTGACGCCTCTTCCTCAGAGTAGCCAAGGAAGGAAGGATGAGAAAACAGATGTGACGCAGGTCCACTATGCCCCAGGACTCACCACGCGTGTGGTCCCACGTCACCAGACATTGGGCCAGGACTGCCCCCGGGGGCAGGGGGTGGGCGGGGGTAGGCAGCTGGACCTGGACCTAAATCCTGGGCATCCATTCTGGGCCAAGGACCAATGCCTCTGTTTGGCCCTGCCATCCCTGCACGCCATGGCTGCTTGTCATGGCAGGGTGTGTGGAGGTGGGGCCGGTTGCCTGCACATCTCTTGTGCCACACACACACACACACCGGGTCATGCAGGTGGTGGGACGGTTCTCCTGGCAGCAGGCACATTTGTTTAGTGCTGCCTACTGACCCAGAGTGTGGCCACCACTGTTTCCTGCCCTGGACCGGGTTGGAGAGCCATCACCCTGCCCACAGGCTTGCTTTATGGCCAGTGAGTAGCATGTTAATCTGAGGCTTTGGAGACTTGGGTCTCATTCTTCCTGGGTCTGTCATACTCCCTGCAGGGCACTGGACCTGTCACTCAGGAGTAGGTTTAGCTTGTGATCCATTCAGATGTTATGCTACTGGGGACCGAGTAAGCACCAAGCCTTTGGTTGGTGGGAAACTTAACCAACTGAGCAGAGGGCTGTTAGGTTTTGTTTATAGAGCAATGGAACCTGCACGTATATTGGAGTGAGGGTTGTTTGGACAAACTAAGGGATTTCTAGTTATTGTCAGGAGGGCTTTTCCCATCTCCCGAACCAGAAAGCAACAGCAGGGATGTAGACTAGAGAGCATGACTCTGCTTGTGTCTGGATGATCCAGCCAGACCATCTGCTCCAGTTATTCATGCCCTGGCTATATATTATGCATTAAAAGTTAATCCTGTTGTAATTGCATTTATTAGTTTCCGCGTACCCTGAAGATTTTTTTATTTTTTTTAAAATGTGTTTTATTCTCCTCTAAGCATGTCAGATTATATTAATGCCCTTGTGGAAAGTGTGTACACAGTGGCAGGAGCACTAAGCCTTTATTACTGTCAATGGAATCGGGGTAATCCTGTGGCTAATAGAAGATGAAGCTAGTTTTGCTGGGTCAAAGGCTGCATGGGCAAGAAAAGTACAGTTATTAGGAGAAACTTCCCTCAATCAGGCAGATAAACATAGTGTTACTAATTAATTTCATTCTATGGCACTGAACATCTCCCCTATGATTATCAGCTAGTGTGAAATCAGTTAATAATAAAAACAACCAGGCTGTACAGCTTGTTTCACTCCATGGATGGATGGGAAACCCAGCTGAAGGAATTTGTTTGCACAGTCTAGAGCAGGGGTGCACAACATACAGCCCGGGAAAGGGGAGTTCACATGTGGCACGCACAGCCACATGCCCTGTGGCCCTCAGACAAATGGTCTACAGGTTATTGTCTGCAGCCCCTGGAGCTACCACTGCTTCTATAGCCCTGGAGGGCTGCTGCTGCCGCCAGAGCTACCAAGAATATTCCCCCTGGGGTGGCATTTGAGCAGGAAACTCAAATGCTGGAGGATAGCAGGAACAGGACCTCATGGCAGTGGCAGCTGAGGAAGGGGGGAAAGCTACTAGTAGGAGTCATTTCTAGAATGGTACTAGGCGTATGCAGTGCTTTATAGTCACAGATTTTTGAGACAGGTCCCTGGCCAGTGGCCTTACAATCTAAGATGAGGGTAACACAGGGAGAGACAGACAGACACATACATTCCCATTTTACAGATGGGGAACTGAGGCTGAGAGGTTGTGACTTGTCCAAGGTCACCCAGTGAGTTCATGGCTCTGGCAGGATTCAAACTCTGGCTTCCTAGGTCCAAGTCGAGCACTTTGTCCGCTACACCACACTAACTCTCTTGTGACACCAGCAGCTCTCCAGGGTTCTTAGTGGCTGACTGTTTAGTGGTTCCCCTCGGAGCCAGTTCTGGTGGCAGCAGATAATTCCCAGGAGCCATAAGAACCAGCACCAATGGTGGTAGCGGCTCTCTGGGGCACGTTCGTTGCAACAGCTGCTTCCCAGGAGTCTTGGGGGCTAGTTTTGGCAGCAGCGGAGGCTTCTAGGAGCTCGCT
The DNA here is from genome assembly GCA_003113815.1 of Sphenodon punctatus. Taxonomy (NCBI): domain Eukaryota; kingdom Metazoa; phylum Chordata; class Lepidosauria; order Sphenodontia; family Sphenodontidae; genus Sphenodon; species Sphenodon punctatus. Next base: position 2,522,228 of record QEPC01012762.1, read on the forward strand.
CAGATTGTGATACCGGCTCCCTGGAGCCTCAAGGACTGAATCTGATTGCAACTGGCTGAGGCAGCAGCAGCATCTTCCTCAGACTCCTGGGAGCCAGGTTCAGTGGTACCCCCAGGAGATGGTTCCTGCAGTGGTGGGTGTCCCAGGAATCCACTCCACCAGCAGTGGCTTGGCCTACAGCTACAGCAGCGGTTTTTAGGTTTAGGGGCAGAGGTGCCAGGCTGCTGAATATGTTTTTAGGAGTAAACAGGTGAGAGTCCATTACCAGCCAGAGGCTCAGGATGTTCACTGTGCTAAATGGAATCAAATTAATTTGGCATCGGGGCTAGACAGATGCATGGCCCAGTGTTGGCCAACCAATTTATTTTGACCCACCGAAGGATTTATGCTGAGCGAGCACCACTGATCTAAGCAATAATCCCTTAGACCAAATGTGGCGCTTTTCTATCTTAACAGAGAAAAGGTACAAAAGCTGCCTTGTCTCTGCTGAGTCAGGACACAAAATCCCCCAGAAGGACTGTACAATGTCTAGGAGAAAAGGACAGTCTAATCGAAAGTCTCAGCCTTTTGCAAAAGAGAAATATAGTTAAATTATCAGGTTCCCTCTGGAAACAGCTACAGTCAAACTAAGATGAGAAAAGACTGTTTGCAACTGTGATTATAGTTGAGAAGATAGCTTGGAAGATTAATTTGAGAGTGAAATACTAGGAAAATACTAGGAAGAAGTTTTTGAAGAACTGTATCATCTCTATCTGGAGAACTTTAACAAGAAAGTTGAAATTAGAAGAAAGAATCCCAAGCAGAATGGAAAGCAAGAGAGATTCCTCCCCCCACCCCCTTTTGCATTTAATTCAATTGACTGAGTAACTGTTCTAGGAGAATAACAACTCATTTAGCATGTAGAAGCTTATTATGTGCAGTTAAAAAGCTCCAAGTAAATTCACTGTCCTGTCTAGGGGTCCTGCCTCCAGTACATGCCATGTCACTGTGTGAATGCCTTGAAAGGCAGGGTATTCCCTCTTCACTTCCAAGCTAGAATATGCTTGGCACAGTGTTAAACGACATGCTCCAGAGCTTAGTGCTTAGGCTGTGGATGAGGCATGAAGACCCATTTCATGGTATCATGGGAAAATGCCAGATTCCATGGCCATCCATACCACATTTTGGACTGGGGAGGAAATGGTGAATTTTCCAGGCTGGGGCCAGCACAGCTGAGCTCACTGACTGGTTGGATGGAGCCTTAGGTACTGTTAAAAGAAGATGGGCACGCTGGTGAGACAGGAAGGGAAGGCTGAGAGGGAACTCATCTGGAAGAGTAAGGTTGAGAGGCAGCATAGTCCTTGGCCTGCTTACAGCTGACTGGAGGAGGACAGTCCCACTCCTAGAGCCTCTTCGCAAGCTACTTGCTTCCGACAAGTGAATAAACAGGGCCCTGACTAAGGAGGAGACTGGAAGTGATTGTGGGGTCTGTGTACCTTGCAAGGGCTAGAAATAGCAGATCCTTTTACTCCTCCCAGTGCTGCCAGGAACTTCAGTTTGCAGTGAGGTTACTGCTGCCGACGTGAGGATAAGAAACAGGCTTTTTTTTGTGTGTGTGTTGTTTTTTTTTAAAGGAAAGCGTAAGAAATGCAAAGGGAGAGAAGGACGACGACCAAAGACTCTGCAACCCGTGACCTAACTGAAGGTTCTGAGAGTCGCTGATTTAACCTGACACCTTCCCTCATGCAAAGCACAGATTTGCCTACTAACACCCTGCATCGCACCCAATGGCATATACTCTAGTTCAATCACATCTTGCAGAATGCAATCAAAACTTGATTTGAAAACTCCCTCCCAGCAATGGAGAATTGAATACATCCCTTGGTCATCTGTTCCAATGGTAGATAACCCTCAATGTTAAAACTTCCCCCCACCCCCCAATTCAAGATTTTTTTTTGTTTTGGTGCTGGATTTTGCTATGCCCTTGTCAGCTAGTTGTCATTCTCCGAATCGTAGATCATCTTCCTGTGTAGAAACTTGTAGATCATTAGCAAGTCACCTGTTAAACATTTTCTTTGGTAATCTAAGTAGATTAGCCTCTTTATTAAGAAGGGGTGGTTTCCAGACTGCAAATCATTCTTGTTGCTCTACACCAACTACCTCACCAATATGGCAGATCTTTATGCGTGGAACACAGCAATCCAGCAATGGTCTCACCAATGCTGCATGCATCTTCTGTAACACAGAAATCACTTTGGCCAGCGAGAGGACAAAGGTATAGGGAACTCAAGGTAAGAGTTCAAACACAATAAAGTGACTAGGAATCAAGTTGGTTCAGTTTCCTACTTACAGGACTATAATATACTTTCTATAGATAAAATGTAAACATAAAGAGTGTACAAATTGCACTTGATTCTTAGAATCTGGTGTTGCTACCAAATGAAGGTTTCAGTTTACAGTTATGAATTTTCTGAGTATGAAACAGGATGATGATCAACTTTAAAATAGGCTGGAATTAAGTGAATCCCGGAGACAAAAATTCTTTCCTTTAGAGACTAGGCAGGTGATATTGGAGACTTTTTAAAAACTGAAGTAGTGATAAGAATAATTGCCTCCTCACCTCCTAGAGAAAAGCTAGCTCCCCAGAGATTCCCCCAAGAACTAGTTTGTGAAAAGGCGTGCTGAGTTCAGTTTGCTCTCTCTGTCTGTAGCACAAATGACAAATCCAGTTCTCCATGGGGCAAAGCTTTCCTATTTGCAACTTTGCATATGATTTGTGCTCTTGACTTTATTCTCCATTTTTTTGGGTTGGGAGTCTTTAAACTGGTCTTGAAGCCTACAAAAAAGAAGGCAGTTTCCCCAAAGGTAGCTCACTTTTGTCTTAACGGCAGTTGGGGAGTTTGTAACACTCTTCCTTAAAGGCAATGCTAGCTGAAACCTTTGTTGTACTGAAAACACATGGTGCATGTTCACATGGCTCTGATGGATGGACAGTAAGAACAGCCTCTGTGAGGTCATGCAACTCCAAGGCCATCTGTCTACAAGGCCATATAACTCTGTTCACTGGACTAAACAAAGCTAAAGACTATCAAGACAAAGAGAAGGTACAGGTGAAGGAGCAAAAACAAGCAAGCCCTCCCACCCCCACCCCCCGCCTCTAATTCTCAAAAGAGGGCATCACAAAATACATACACCTCATTCCTCAGAGTTTGCTTCAGTTCTCTACTGAACTGGGGTGAGGGGAGGTGGGACATCTTTTCAGGAAGAAAATTCCTATCTGCTCCAAGACAACAACAAAATTTGCATGCATCTGAAAACTAAATCCTGCAAAGCAAACCTTTGGTGAAGCAATGTCTTTACTGCTTAGGAATCTTGCCAGTGCACAACACCCAAACCAAGGTAGTATGTGGCTTCCAGAATTTCGCTTAAATACAGACTCAACCACCCAAAACCTCACAAATCTTTCTGATTAAAATCTAGATCCCCCAAATCCCATAGGAACTGTCTCTGCTGGGGTCACCAGGATAGAGAAAGGTTAAAGTATACAATACTGCCTCTGTGTTGTTTAATCAGATCTACACCTGTAGGCAGAAAGAGAACCAGAAAGCAGGGGAACACTATGGCAGAGTTCTAGGGCACACAAAGCGTTCAGACCCTTCACTTTGTTCCAATTTAGATTCCTAGCCCATGGCGCAGTCTAATAGAAACATCTGACTCAAAATGCAAACAGATTCCTAAGTGTGCTTTGAATCTTTCTGCTGCATTAATTCCCTTTGTAAATCTTTGTCTTTCATCATCAATAATTCACATGTAATACTTACAGATGATAATAAAAGGCTGACAAAACTCTCTGCATCCAATTGAATCAAGGCTGTGAAGACCCATTTAATTATCCAACTTCAAGGAACCTTGTATCGTTAAGCAAGTGCCATCTGTCATACGGGGCCTGATCCAGGATTGAAGAAAATGAGAACAGGAGGTGTGCAAGGAATGCAGCAAAATAAAGTGCGGATGTAATCTGGTTCTCTCCAGGCTTCACAGCAGAGCATCAGTGACTTGGCTCTGATGTTCTGGTCTCACCAGTTGGCAAAAATTTACCATCTTGGCAGATTACCCGTCAATGCTGGCCTTAAAGTGACTTCAGATTAACCAGACAGTACTAATAAAGCTAACACCAGAGCAGCCTAGAGCATCTGTACACACAGCGCAGAGCTTCCCAGCATCAACCCTCTGTGCTTCTCATACCCAGTTTTTGGAGGAACCTTCATTATTTGACAAAGTGATATCAAATGGGACTATTCTAGCGACCAAGCAGGGCTGCTCTGAGACAGACAAGCATCAGACAGAGGACTTGAGGGAGAATAGTTTGTCTTTTCTACATCTCAGTACATCCAGACTCACGCCCTGGTTTTGACTGACCCGAATTCAGGGGCACTTTCCAGACAATCGGGTCCAAGGAGGTGTACTTAGGCTGCACTGTAAAATGTTGTGTTTTTGAGTCAAGTGACCCAGTAGATTCTGGTAGATAGAACTCATTTGCCCAGCTGACCTCAGCACCTTAGTTTGTTTGTTGGTCTCTGCCCCCTCACCCCCCACTCCAAAGTCCCACCAGCTTTGTTCTGCCTCTAGCCAATCCATGCTTTGTCTGGCAGAGCCAGTGGTTACATTGGGCAGAATATCCATTGCTCTGGTCTCTAATATATAAAAATGACTTGTGGGGACAATAAAATATGGTAGCTCTTTTAAAAAAAAAAAAATCTCTATGGATCTTCCAGGAGAATGTTAGATATTAAAACTTTATCTAACCCAGCGCCCAAGTGCGCAGTCCACCCTGTTAACCTCAGAACAGTATGAAACAGCAGCATTGCAGCGTGACTCTTTGTCCTGCAAAACTCCACTGGGGGTGGAGAAGAACACACAACCAGTCGGGCACATTGTACTCCATCTGCTGCTTGGAGAACTTCAGGTTCCCCCAGGAAAGGGAAAGCCCAGTGCCCGGCCCACCTTCCCCTCTGGAAAGCAGTCCTGCACTCCCTCACGCCCCACTCACTCCACCGTGCTTGGTAAAGTTTCAGAGATTTGGTCCGGTTCGGGGGCGGGGCACAGGCCCTGCTGCCGCCTCCTCGTGGCGAGTTTTAGGTCAGTGCTCTCAATGCATCCACCTTGGCTGGCCTCACACCTGCACCCCACGCCCATGCATCTGTATCACCTGGGCTCGTAGTGTCTGGATCCCGCTTAGGATGGTTTTCTGATTCTCCAGCGATGTAATCCCCAGGCTCAGGACATCTCTAGAGACAAACCCACACCAGGAGTACGTTAACAGCGTAACATGTAACATGTATTTCAACAGGTTGGTGGGACAGAGGGACTTTAGATGAAGGCCGTTTTTAAACGGGATGTGCCCACGGAGGTCCACCCATCCCCCACTCCCCCATCTGAATGTGGCGTGGACGGGTGGGCGCGTGCTCCCATGACCCACGCACCACCCACTTATGCCAACACATGGCGCATCAGGGAAAAATCTGGGAAGCTCTGTGCGGGGGCAGTAGTGGGCGGGGTGTGGGTAGGGGCGCACAACCAGTGCACACCCATCCCAGCCCATTTAAATCCCACCCACCCCCTCACCAGACATGCGTTGGCGCTTCACGCGGTGCACGGGGACCTGCCGCCCCATTCCCCAGTCATGCTCATTTAAAAACGGCATCAACGTCGAGTTTGGCTCAGGGTTTCAATAGGTTTGGACACTGAAACCCCTCCGCCCATCACACACTGTTCTTCCCATAGGGGCTGGCCAGGGCATCACAGCAATAAGAGATCACAATGCAGGCAGCGACAGTTAGGTAATAACTAATGACTCTTAGAAGGAAGCCTGAAGCTTGCTGGGTGATTCAGACTAACGAGACTCATTGCATGGGCCACGTTTAGACTCTGGGGCCCAATCTAGTTCCGCTCGATTCTACAGAAAAGTAAAAATAGTGACAGAACAAGGCAAGCGGCATCTGGCCCAAACAGAAAGGGATGGGGGGTGGGAGAGGGTCAGCAGCTCACTCAGGGAGCACTGAAATTTGTCAAGATTCCTAATTCTGTAAAATACACACAACAAATTAGCTTTGCAGAAAGAGGAAATTTACACCACCAGGCAGAATCCACAGCTGTCCAGGGAGCTGGGGGTTGCCCAGACAGCTGCTCGCTCATCAATACTATCTAAGGCCTTCACTTTCCCATTAGATAAACACACCACTACACACAGCCTAGACCTATCCTGGGATAGCCAGCTTCTTGTTAAGTACCTCAGCCCCCGCCCCCCTCTGGCTCACATTGAGGAATGAGTAACTGCTATGGACAGCAGAGCTTGTTATGGGACAGCAGCAGCTTATACTTTAGGGGACTTTTTACTTACTGGACCGTCATCCTGGCCACCGATTCCAGATAGCAGTAGCCTGCAGCTGTGAAGTTGTCTTTGTACCTGCCCATCTCTATGGCTTCCAGCCACTCACCCACGGAGCTGAAAGACGGGAAGGCTGACAAAGTGCGTTCGGTGAGGGGGATCGACATGCCGTTAGGCCTGGGGACACAGACAGAGCAGGGGCTGTTAGATCAGACCAGAGGGCGCTAATGCAAGCAGCGACTCCTGGGCCGTGTCTAGCACACGCACGTTTTGGGAGAGCAAGCTAAAACGACAGCACTTGGAAATTCAATCTAAAATCCTAACCTGTGCGCTGATCCTGTCGCAATAGGGAGGGGCCTTCTGACTCTCACATGTTCTCCCGTGGGTTTGCGATGGCCTTACGATATCCTGCAGTCCCACTGGCATTTAAGGTGGCCAGATATGCAAATTTTAGACGACACTTATGAGAAATACACTGGAGCCAATGCAGCCCGGCAACCTGTATTTCTCATAAATGTCCTCTAAAATTTGTATATCCGGCCACCCTACTGACATTTCATCGGGCCTGACTGCAAGCCTGTGGCTACCCTCTGTTATTAAGGAATTTAGTAATAAAAAATGTTTTGTCTGCCTGGAACAAGACTGAATCTGCCAGAGAAATGCCAGAAACCTTTACCAATGACCAGGAATATCTCCTCCCTGTGAAGTCCTTATTGGTGGCAAAATGGAGGGATTCAGTCCCATAATATGCCCAGACTGGCATGTCCCAGGGGAATCGGCATGCTGCTCCATTCACTGAAAGGTCAGAAGAGGAACTGCTGTCGCATCCTGCTTCCACATTTAAAGGGCTTTGCTTTAGCTAAGGAATTCATTGACTAGCCTCGACTCAAAGCCCTCACTGCGCTGTAAAGGTGCGTCCAACAAGTTAGTGGCGTATTAGCTGAAGGATACGGAGGCAACATGAACATTGGTTGTAAAGCAGAAAAAAAATATTCAACCGCACAAACCACCCCAATGTCAGGTCACGTGCGGAGTTCACCTTCGACTTGGGGCAAATCCGCCTCCCATATGCAACTTATGGGCTGCACACAGAAATGCACACTGGCATGCTGAGGGGCAAACGAGCCGCTCTGAACATGCAGAGGTGCAGCAACCCCCTCTGCTGCTGCAGCTCCACCCCAACATACGGATGTGCACAGTGGTGGAGAGAAAAGCCCTCACGCCCTCCAGTGAAACAAAACAAGGTGACAGAGACCCCCATGCCATGCACCCTGTGATGTGCTGTGCAGGGCCTACAGCTGCAGCCTTAGAGCTGTGCTTTAGGTCCCTCTGGGCCCAAAGGAGGAGAAAGATGTACTGGGGTTAGAGTCATGCAGGCTTCAGATCTCTATGGGGGAAATGGAGCTGCTCCAAGAGATCCTCCTTCCCTCTCACACAGAAAAAATAGGCTAGGCACCAACTTTTGTACAACGGGCATCACTGTTCCAGGATGCATGTCAGCAACCGACCCCATCCTGCTGCTGCTGCGTGCATGTAGGCAATTCATATAGTAGGGCTGGTAGGAGGCGATCACCTGGGGCATGTGGAGGTGGCACATTTCAGAGGCTCCGGGTTCTGGACCATCTTGCCAAGAATGTTGTGGATGTGAGAGAACTTGGGCCTCTCACTGCGGTCCTTCTGCCAGCAATCCAGCATGAGCTGGTGCAGGGATGGCTGGCAGTTCATTGGAGCAGGCAGACGGAAGCCATCCTCGATGGCCTTGATCACCTGGAATAGCAGAGAAGGACCTAATATGACACCCCTCAACTGAGACACGCACTTTAAATCTATGCAAAATACTCTCTCTCCCTCTTCCCCCATTAACCCGTCCACTGAAGTGGCACAACCGCGTTTGAAAACCATGCCATTAAAGCCTGCCTCTTCCTAATGCTCTGAGCCCCGTTCCCCCAAGTGGGCTGCACAGTGACTCACATCCTGGTTGGACATGTCCCAGTATGGTCTCTCTCCATAGGACATCACTTCCCACATGACAATGCCGAAGCTCCACACATCACTAGCTGAGCTGAAGCGATGATACTTGATGGCCTCAGGCGCCGACCACAACACCAAGCTTTTCCCACTCTGGACATACAAAAACAAAGGGAACAAGGTTCTCAAATATAGAAGGACCATGGAGCAAATTCCCTCGTGACTATGGAACCTGCTTGCTGTGCAGCACACTGCAATAGAGAGCAGGCGTGAATGCAGTTTTAATGCTAGTGAAAAACTCTGCCCTTAATTGTTTAAAAATGGAACATGCAACAGTGCTCTGCAGGGAAGTGGAAGTCCTGAAATATTAAACCGACAGTTAGAGGCTCCTGGAGGAGCTGATGGTGGTTTAGAAATGAATATTTAATGAAAAGCATCTCAGAAGTATGCAAACACGCAGCCTGTTCATCACAGCTCACTCACTTGTAATTAGCGAATGTCGCATCAGTGGCTGCAGAACCCTTTTGGCTGTTCTGGGAAAAGCAAAGGTTTGGGTTGAGACCTGCTAATACTAATTAAGTAGCAGGGAAAGCAACGGGTGTTTGTGGAGGTTCATTGGTGTTGGGTATCCCAGAGGGCTTCTCAGTTTTTCCTGTTGCCCTCATTAACACTGATGAGACCTCCATCCAAAGCATCAGAGGGGGGAAGAGAGAGATATTCTAAAATAGTAGATCTCCAACTTTTCTGAGCCATGCCCCCCCTTCCACTTGTCTGTCATGACTGAGGCCACTCCCCACACCACAAACACATACATCTTGCTCCCCGTCTTTCTCTCCACCTTTCCCACCCTCTGGTTGTTTCCCCCTCGTTCTTCAATTCTCACTTCCCCTTGTCACCCCATTGTTTTAGAGATTCCCCCTAGTTCAGTGAGACTGCGGAGCTAGGTATCTGCCAGCTGGGTTCTTTCTTGCACGCATACGCACAGAGCACCTTCTGTGCCCTCCCTCCGGGAACCACCCCCCAATTTGAGAACCTAGGCTCTGGAACTCTGAAGAAAAGATTTTCCAGAGAGCTCAGCTCCTTTTAAGACACCAAAATAGGAGGCCAGTTTTCAGAGTGCTGCCTCCCAGCAATTCCTATTGTGTCATCCAAGACCAGACACTGAGAAGAACCCAGCATGCCAGGTAATTGGGAGCTGAGTCCTTTGAGAAATCCAAACCCTCTTGCAAGTGACGAGGTCTTCTGAAAATATGGCTTTGAGACAAAGCAAAGATCTCGGATATACATCCTCTCCCTGCTTTTCAGCAGGAATTTCACATCGGGGTCTCCCTTAACTGGCCCTTAGCAAGGCAGTGGAAGTCTGCCTTCCAGAGATGCCACTGGAAACATGAAGCCTTGCAAAGCTCCTTTCAAACACAGAAACCAGTTCCAAGCTAGCAGAAGAGAGCAGCTTCTCCAAAAGGCACAATGGCTTGAATTGGACAGTTGTATCCAATCTGTGCCAGAACTGTCCCCTCAATGCTAGCACCTGAGTGCAGAAATCTATGAACGACAGCAGCTTGCATTCCTTTATACGCTACCAGAATCTGGTCTCCAAACAACAAGTGTTCATTTGATGGAAGAATCAATTGTTTTTTAAATATTAATGCCATACTTAATGGGATGATATAATGGATCCAGCTTATTGTAAGCTGGCAGCGGGACATCAAATGAAATGAATTTTATTGCTTTGCAGTTAGAAAAACAAAACACTATACACTGATTTGATCCACTGGCGGAGGCAATGCACTAAAAGCGGACTATGAAAAAAGTTAGTGAGAGCAGCTGAAAATGTTCTGGCTGCAACAAGCACATTGCTCGCAAGGAAGTCACAACTCGACTCGGTACTGATGCCTGGCCTGCAATCAGAATCCTTCTGCAGAACCGTTTGCCATGTGAGGTCTGTTGTGAGGTGCTGAGCGTGTGAGCAAATGGGTACTGGGCTGCAAATCTCAAACAAAAGCCCTTTACGTCATGGAGTTTGTGTGTTTGAGAAATGTATTCGAAAGCAGCTAAACAGGCAAGACTGTGAATCCGGCAGGAATTCCATTAAAACCCCTGAACTTCATTCTAAGTGACATATCAGACAAAAATAACCTATGGGCTCCCACTTTTGTCTATGACTTCTTCCCAAAACACACAGAGCATAAAGAGATTAAAAAAAACTGCTGCAACGATGCAGAGTCGCAGGGAGCTCACAAAGAAAGCATAATTCAAAGTATGCCATTATCAAACCCCAGCATCCTGCTGCGGTTCCCATGACTACTGTGCAGCACTACCAAAGCAAGAAATTTGGGCCCAGCTGTATGGGTCTCTGTCCAACCTGGCTATGATGCAGCCGAGTCCAGGCCCGATCTGTCCAAGTGGCCCTACCAATCTAGAGACCACGGCGATGTCGCAGTGTTCTGCGGGGAGGCATGGCCACATTGGTAAGGGGTAGGGAAACACATTAACCCCACTCCTTTTTGGTCACTGCTCCACGCCTATGGAGTGTCATTACATCACAGTGCACCACAAGGGGAAGGGCTATGGTGTTCTCACATCCCATTCCAGCATGGCGAAACTTCTAAGGAGCACCATGACATCACAGCATTCCTTGGGGTGGAACTTCCCACACTAGATCTGCTTCAATCCCAAGGGGCTTGTTCTGGGAGCGCAACCAGACCAAACCCAATAGGACCAGTTCAGTTTTGTTGGGCTTGGTAAGAGTCACAGGCCTCTACTCAGCTGCACTGGACTGGAGGGCAAACTCAACCCAATGGCCTACCAGGGAAAGGCTCCAAGTTCCACCCCTGTCCCCTGCAACTTACCATAGTGGTGAAGACAGTCTCCATTTTATCCTCTGGGCACTGTCTGAAGCCTGATATTTTACAGACCAGGTTACCATTCACCAAGACTTTATGAGCAGCCAGGCTTTTGTGAACGTAACCCATCTCAGTCAGGTACTTCATGCCAGAAACAATCCCATACAGCATGCTGTCCAACTGAGGAACTGTAAGCTGACCTTCATGCTTCTGCAAGAGAGGAGAAGGAAATGCTGCATTTTAGGGCATTTCTATTAGACACAAATACTGCTCATAACCTTCAATGGACAGTTAGCGAAGGGGAAACACAGCTAGCAAGCAACCCATTAGCTTCCTGCAATCATTGAACTCACCCTGAGGAACGAATCCAGGACTCCATTCCCCATGTACTCCATCACAGTCATCATTGTGTTCCCTGAGCAGAGAAACAAGGCCAATTTAACAAACATTCTCTTGCAACCAACACAATTATGCACACGTGCAGCAAATCCTCCAGAGCCTTGGATGACCAGCTTGCCAAAGACTTCTTTCTGCTTGCTTTTTATATTGGATAGAAAGTTCTTGTCTCCCTATCTTCTGTGGGGAGACTCTGTGGTTGACTGGAAATTTACTAGGACAATTGGAGTCCAAGGATCTGGAACCTGAGCAAGTCAGGGAAAGAGCACTTTGCTCCCTGTTTAGGACTGGTTTAATTAATTTAACTTATTTGCCAGACAGAAAGCAGAAGAGACCCATTCATGAAAGGATGGAGACCAGACCTACTTCAAGTATCCAAACCTTCCAATGAGATACTCCTTGATTTTTCTCAGGAAAAGCAGAAAACCCATTTTCTGAAAAACCCATTTTTCAGGCAGAAAACCCCATTTTTCAAAAGGCAATATTTCAGCATTCTTTGTGTGTCCAGAAAGCAGCAAAGCCAGTTGCTTTTTAACAAGCTACAAATCCACCCTTCAGATCTCAGATCAATGGACTCTGACTTTCTGATATCACAACAGTGAGTTAAAGCTTTCAGAAGTATGGCTTACTCTAAAATTCAAGCCACAGCCCCAGGGGAGATAAGATGCTACATGACTATAAAAGGGTTGTGATGGCAACATCGTAATAATGGGAAAAAGCTCTCATGAGCTTTTGGGGTTATCAACCCTCTGAGATATCTGCCCAGTCATGACCTGGGGTTTGTTTTACTTTTGAAAGGGCGTCCCCTGTCTGCCAACCAGAAAGCTCCCAGTTGCAACGCAGACTCTTCAAGTAGGCTCCAGGGAACTGGCATAGCCTCAGATTGCTACAAAACTAGGGTAATCATTCTTTGAAATAGAAGCCAGAGATTTCACTCGAAATAAGCAACTTTCTGTATGACAGAAACGTAATAAGAGCCACTGATCATTGCTTCCTATTACCTAAATCCTCAGTGGTGGAGCTGTTCACTGTAATGGTATAGTAAACAAACACAGTAAGCATGAAAGCTGCATCCTGAAGTGCAGGAAATGGAGTGTGCATAATTGTAAGTACTTATGCACTTGACCATCACAAGAGACTGATTACAACACGTCTGCGCGGCACCACAAGTGGTTTAAAATGAATGGGCCAGTTTCTCCAGTAGACTGGGCCCAACTGTGTGAGGCTGTGAATGAAGGGTCACAACTTGAAGTTTTTACTACTCACTGAAACAGGGAACAGCACAGCACAAAAGGATCCTGATCCCAAACTTGGGCCTCTGGACGCCAACATTATTTATTAATACTTCAGTTTTTTTAATCACTGAGGAGTCAAGCATTGCTCAATGTAAAATAAATTATTTAATTTATTTTATTTAAATATTTCCCTAGCCCGTCCCCTATTTTACAATATTAAAAATACAAAATACATTCAAATATATTAAAAGACCTTAAAACAAACAAACCCTACCCTCACCCCTAAACCCATCCACCCCAACCCTTGTCCCTGCCTGACAAACAGAAAGGTTTTACGTGGCCTTCAGAATTTGCTCAGGCTTGGACTCTGACAGACCTCTGGAGGAAGTGAATTCTACAACGCTGCGGTGGCAGCAACCAAAAACCGCTCTCTTGTATGAACCTTGTATGAACAGGATTGACAGACGGTACCAACAAGAAAGCACTCCTGGCTGACCGCAAGGGTTGTGGTGGAGTATGGCAGGAAAGGGGGCCTTTCAGATTAGCGAACCTGGGTAAGGCTGCAAACCTGGGTGACCGGAGGGGGCTGGACCCCATCAGTGACAGAAATTCCAATCCCCTCCAAGTCACAAGGTTGGCCAGCCATCATCACTTCAGTCTTGTCTGGATTCAGTTTCAATCGGCTCGCCTGCATCCAGTCCCCAACAGCAGCCAGGCACTGGGTAAGCCCCGAGACTGCGGGACCTGGGTCGGATGAAAGAGGTAGAGCTGGGTGTCATCAGCATATTGATGGCACTTCATTCCAAACCTCCGAATAATCTTGCCCAGCAGCCTCAGATACACAGTGAACAAGAGGCAAGACAAGATAGAACCCTGCAGGAAACCACAGGGGAGGTCACGAGGGGATGACGAGCTGTCGCCCATCACCACCCGCTGGGATCTCCCCCACAGGAACAATTGTAACTACTCAAGAGCGGTCCCGTGCACCCCTGCCAGGTCCCACAGTTGCGTCAGGCCCTCACAATAGGAAAGGATGCCCTAAGACTATGACAGGAGTGGGGATTTTTTTTCCTGTCCAGGAGTCACTTTGAAAATTAGTACAAGCTCTGAGGGCCACACAGAAGTTGGGGAGGGGGTGCTTAAGGGGTGAGTTCAGAGTGGTTAAGGAAGGGGAGGTTCTAGATCATGGATCTACGCCATGGATCCATTTCCCTATTCTTGAATGCAAGCCCTCATCTCTGCTCCCTTCCCCTGAGCTCAGTCTTTCAGTGCTTGGGGGTAGGGACTGACTTTAGGGCCAGATTCAGGAACCTGAAAGGGGCCAAATAAAAGCTAGCTGAGGGACGCATTTGGCTCCATGGTCTGAAATTCCCCATCCCGTCCTATGTGATAAACACAAGCAATGCCACATTTGGTCATGTTTCTCTGAATTTAGCTGGCTGTATATTTGAGCAGTCTTCCGATTAACATAGAACACAAACTCTCATGAGCCGGGGAGCAGCTGCACATTTAGCCACTTACTGACAAAACCCTCATTTTAATTTTTCTTTTATGAAGAGAGTTGAGTTTTCCAACTCAGCCAGTTTGACCCACTGGCTTTATTAATTCAGCTATAAAAAATCTATTAAACACCAGAACTCTAAGTAATAAACACACAAGCGATCATTTGCCCTCCAGAGAGCAACTTGCGTGACATTGCCACATAATCACGCTCCTAAACAACTGCTCCAACCGCATTACCAGATTAGTTCAAAGGCAAGCCTCCTGCATTAATGACCCAAACACCGTGGTGGGCAATTAAGAAAACAATCAGTATTCTTCCTGCTTTTACACAGGCCAATCACTTTCTATTGCTTTTAAATCACCAAGTAAATTAGGCACTGCTGTTGCCAGAGGGATCAGACCAAGGGGTGCATCACTTCGTTTTGTGGGGAATTAATAAGTGTGTCATAATTTCGAAGCCACTTTGTACCTATTGATCAGAATAAGTGCCGTGCAATTGTACAGCATCTGCCTGATCACTTCTTGCTTATGCCACCCAACTCCACGCATTATCAGCCCATGTAACATGGTCACTTGGAATTGCCTCGTAATCTGAAGCAAACGTGCCATTACTTCTGGGCATGGTTCTGATTAGGTTTGCCATGTTACAGCAACTTCGTATGTGCCTGGAACATTAAGTATTATCATTGAACTCAACTTCGGAGTCTGGCGTACTTCCAGAGCAGTGATTCTGCCGCAGGAGAGTAGGGGCTGGGGGCACCTTGTTTCGATTACTAGCTCTGTTGCTGGGTTGCTATCTGCTGCCTCCTCTATATTTTACTGCCTTTGAATGCTGGTGTAGAAAAAGGATTAGTGCTCTGATCAGGGTGGTAAATATCCCAACAGCCAGCCTGCATTTGTGCTTCCGCCCCTGCTGCCATCAGCAAAGATGAACCAGTCCAATTAGGGAACTCTTTGGTAAAAAGCTCTGTTAACCCTGCCTGTGCCAAGTCCCTTCCTCTCTCTGTGCCTCTTTCTCCACCACTCAGCTCCCACAGGGCGCTGGATAGGGGCACAGAACTGACTGGCTGCACTGCATCACTGAGGGTGCTTTTAGACGAAACACTTTTAATGTGGTTTTGTAAATGCGCATTTAAATAATGCGCCTTTTTTAAAACCGGCTTTGGCATCCCCCGATCATCAAAGGGGCTCAAAACCGGTTTGGAATCAGACAAAACCACATTCAAAATGGTTTGGACTTTTACACGATCATGGCAAATGCGCATTTAAAATTGTTTAGGTGTTTAAACGAGCATTAAAACACGCGCATTTTTCACCAATCATGTGCAAAATTTGTCTCATCTAAAAGCGGCCTGAGAATCAGAAACTTATCAAACTCTAGGGTGAGCGAATGAGGTGCTAGCTGATTCTTCCGGCTCTACTCTGAAAGCAACTGTTGAGTCAGTTTCTCAGCATCACCTGCCGGGACTAGTAACATGAAACCAGGACTGTCTGCACTAGGAGCAATACTGTAGGCAGGGACCCGAGTTGACTGAGTTGTTGCAATTTGCAGTGATTTTCACAGAATCAGTCAATCCTCGCAGAATCCTCGCTGAATCAGCCAATCCTGACCATGACTCGAGGGTAAATAGGCGCCTGGGAGGGGTCTGAAGTCCCTATGTTTGCGTGAGGGAGGTGCTGAAATTCCAGAGGATTGGAGTTGTGTTTGATTAGCAAAGTTGTGATTCTATGTCAAACCTTTTGCAAATTTGCTTCCCAGCATGCATAGTTATGCAAATCAAGTTAATTATGCAAATATTAATGCTTGCGGTGAATTTGCAGAATTTAGCTTCACTGGTTGCAGAATTTAAGATTTTTTGGTGCAGTCAACTCGGGTCCCTGACTGTAGGTGCAAGGCTGCAGGGAGTTTACCACCCTCCGCTTTCAACCAAGTTCTAGCATCGTATCAGCGTGGGCTTCACAGCTCACCCAAGGTTATAAGCGTCATCTCACCGTTTGCGACAGGAAGCCAACCACATGGGTTGGTGCCAGAGACTGAAGAACCATTGGCAGTGCAGCTGGATCCTGTGGAAGGCTCGCACTCACAAATGCTTTGCTTGAGCGTGGTATGGCTCAGGGAGGAAAGGGGGATCACACTTTGCTGTGTGGTTTGAAGGCTGAACTAGTAAACTTACCTCTGGTGATGACACCTTCCAAGCGGATGATGTTGGAGTGATCAAACTGGCCCATGGTGCTAGCCTCTGCCAGGAATGTGCGTTTCTGCTTGTCTGAGCAGCCTGCTCGAAGGGTTTGGATGGCAACAAGGAGTTCCCTCTTACTAGGGAGCTTCAAACATCCCCGGCAGACTTCTCCAAACTCTCCTGTGCCAGAGAGGAGAAAAGAATCAAGAGACTGAAGGAATACCTGCATCTTTGGTATTTCCACCTTAGACGTGCGCTGTAATGTCCCAATAATGACAACGCCACGTACAATGAAGCCCACTTCTCAAATCCTTAAATTCCTGGGTGAAACAGTCCCCCACGCAGTGTTCAGCAGATTTCAGCCCACTTCACAACCGAGGCGGCACTGCTTTCCTGAGACCTGCTCATCTTTCCAGCACTCCTACCTACAGTTCGTGGCTCTGCCCCCTGGATCCAGTTCCTACCTCCAAGCACTGAAAAACTGAGCTAAGCATAAAGAAGCAGAGATGAGGGCAAGCACATATGGAGAAGGGACAGATCCATGGCACAGATCCATGATTTGGACTCTTCTCTTTCTGAGACGCCTTCCCTTTGCCTCAAAGCTTCTGGAACGTGTCGTCTACTCCCGCTGCCTGGACCTCCTCTCTGTCAACTCCTCCCTGGACCCTCTCCAATCCAGCTTCCGCCCCCTCCACTCTACTGAAACTGCCCTGGCCAAGATCACCAATGATCTACTTGTCGCTAAATCTAAGTGCCACTACTCCATTCTTGTCCTCCTTGACCTCCTCTGCTGCCTTTGACACTGTCGACCACTCACTCCTACTGGACTCTCTTGGCTCCCTAGACTTCTGCATCTCTGTCCTTGACTGGTTCTTCTCCTACCTCTCTGACCACTCCTTTAATGTGTCTCTTCCCAATTCCAACTCCTCCTCCCTCCGCCTCTCAGTTGGGGTTCCCAAAGGCTCCGTTCTGGGCCCTCTCCTGTTCTCTATCTACACCCTGTCCCTTGGCAAAGTCATTGCCTCCCACGGCTTCCAATATCACCTTTATGCTGACGGCACCCAATTCTATCTCTCCACTCCCTCTCCCTCCCCTTCTGTCCAAGCTCGCCTCATCAACTGTCTCTCTGATATCTCTGCCTGGATGTCCCAACATCAACTCAAGCTCAACATGACTAAGACTGAACCCTTATCTTTCCTCCCTTCCCTTCCTCTCCCTCTCCCCTGTCCATCCTTAGTGATGGGGTCACCATCCGCCCCATTCCTCAAGCTCGTAGCTTGGGCTTCGTCACTCACCTTTCCTTTAAACCCTACATCGACTGTGTTGGCAAGTCCTGTCAATTCGTCCTCCACAACATTGCTTGGATTCGCCCCTTTCTCTCTGTCTCCTCAGCCAAAACCCTTGTTCATGCCATGGTCATCTCTCGCCTTGACTACTGCAACCTCCTCCTTACTGGCCTCCCCCGATCTCACCTGTCCCCCCTTATCTCCATCCAAAACTCCACTGCTAGGGCCATCCACTCAGCCTGTCGCTTTGACCATGTACAGCCTCTCCTTTCCTCGCTTCACTGGCTCCCCCTTCCCTAACGCATTCTTCACAAACTCCTGGTGTTCACTTACAAAACCCTTCACAACCTGGATCCCCCTTACCTCTTAACCCTAGTCTCCTTACACACTCCTACATGCACTCTCCACTCCTCCTCTACCCCCTCCCTCACTCCCCTCATCTCCCCTATCCCCTAACCACCTTCGTCCATTCTCCCTTGCTGCCTCCCATGCCAGGAGCTCCCTCCATGCTCACATCCGCCTTGCCCCCTCCCTCCGCACCTTCAAATCCCTCCTCAAAACCCACCTCTTCCTCGCCACCTTTCCCGACACCTGTTAGAACTTTCCTTTCAATATTTGCTGTTTGCCCTTCCCGCAGACTCCTGCCTAACCGCAACTAAACCACTCACGTGTACCTGATACTTAGCATCCGCTTGAATGTAATTTATCCCTTGTCTCTCCCTATGTCCCCTATGCTTGTCTTCCCCCTCTGTGTCTATTAGATTGTAAGCCTTAGGCAGGAACCGCGTCTATCTTATTTTTCTGTAAAGCGCCAGGTACATAGCTGGCGCTATACAAATGCTAATGCTAATGCTAATAGTAATAATAATAATAATAATAATAATAATAAATAGTCTGGGTTCTGGACTTCCCACAGGGTAGCGAGTTCACTTGTTAGGGTGATGAATCATCTGCTGATTGTTTTTGATCAAAGAAGCTGGCCATTTTGGTTACGGTGAACCTGATGGCAGCATTTGATATGATTGAGCATATGGTGCTGCTTCAATGTCTGAGGGACATCACTGATGTGAATGGAGCTGTCGGTTGCTGGTTTCAGTCATACCTGGAAGAACAGAGTCAATCAGTTGTGAGATGGATGCATATGTGTCATCCTCGAGAGGCTTGAACTGTGGCATTCCTCAAGGTTCTATTCTGTCCAAATTGTTCAATGTATACATGCAACCCTTTGGGGGCATTATGACCAAGCAGGGGATTGAGTATCATAATTATGCTGATGATACACAACTGTATATTATGAGCCTTGCCATCTCAGTCTGTGGGTTTGAGAAATGTGTGAATGATATAGCTGACTAGATGCATCAGAGCTAGCTCGTGTTCAATCTAGGAAATACTGAGGTGATGTTGGAGGGAAGGGTCAGCTGATATGAGGACACTCTTGCCTCTCTAGAGCCCCTGCATGTGGATGGAGTCAGGCAGAGGCCCAGGTAAAGCACTCGGGCATCATTTTTGACCAAGCTTTGTCTATGAAAACTCAGGTGTCAGACATGGTTCAGAGATGTTTCTTTCAGCTACAAAATATGTGCAAGCTACGTGCTTATTTATTCCTGGCTTACCTTGCCACAGTGACCCATGCCCTTGTGATGATGAGGCTTGATTTTTGTAACTCCCTCTTCTACGGCCTGCCAGTCGTGCTTATTCGCTGCTTGCAGTTTGTTCAGAATGTGGCAGAATGACTGCTTACTCGTTCGGGCAGCTGCAATCATATTTTGCCTTTCCTGTGTTCTGTACATTGAATGTCAGTAGGGTGATGGATTGTGTTTAAGATTGTGCTACTAGTTTTCACGACCCTGAATGGTTTAGACCCTGGTTGTATTTGAGACCTGCTCCTGGAGCCTCACACTAATGGATACCTGTGCTTAGAAACCACCTGCTGTTTGGGAATCCCACCATTGCATCTTAAGTCAGCAGGCAATTGGGCCTTTGCTGTAGCTGGCCCCTTAGACTGTTCTTATACGAGCAGGATTTCTTCTGCAGTTTAAACCTGCAGGGCTGGGAAACCCTACTGGGGGGACTTATCTACATCGCATCACAGAATTCCAGGAAGATGCACGGCAGCGCTGTTTCTAATGGTGCCCAGATGACTTATGGTTCACAGAGGAATGTNCCCACCAACATCACCTCCGTCTTGTCAGGATTCAATTGCAGATGGCTCAACCTCATCCAAGCCCCCACAGCTGACAGGCACTGGAAAAATAAAGAGACTGCATGACCTGGCTCGATGGAAAAAGAGAGGTAGAGCAGAGTGTCTTCAGCATATTGATGACCCTGCATGTCCTGAAACCCTCTCACGATCTCCCCTAACGGCTGCATATAGATGTTAAACAAGAGGGGGGACAGAATGGCACCCTGCGGGACTCCACACGTGAGGTCCCAGAGGGAAGACGTACACTCCCCCAAGACCACTCGGTGAGTTCTCCCGGCCAGGAATGAACTAAACCAGTCCAAGATCGTCCCACCAATCCTGGCATGGTCCCGCAGACGAGTCACTAACAGCTCATGATCGACTGTGTTGAACGCAGCCTAAAGGTCTAGGAGGACCAGTAAGGTCTGACGACCCTGGTCCAACACCAGACGGAGATCGTCAACCAAGGTCACTAATGCAGTCTCCGTACCATACCCAGGCTGAAACCCGGACTGAAGGGGGTCAAGGAAACCGGTGCAGTCCAGGTGTTCTTGGAGCTGCCGTGCCACAGCTCATTCAATAACCTTCCCTAAAAAGGGAAGGATAGAGACTGGCCGATAACTGGCAGGAACATCACCGTCAAGAGATGGTTTTAAAGTGCTTGTCTTCTCTGCCTGCCAATGCTCTTTCTTTCAGTGTTAACATTTAAGCTACTGGCTAGAGAGTGTGGTTGTTATCATCTTAGCCCCAACTAGGAGCGAGATGGGAGACAAAATATTTGCAATACCATTTAGTGGACAAACTTCTGTTGCACACAAGCACTAACAAAAGGCTCCGTAAAGCCTGAAAACTTGTATACTCTCACCAACAAAGAGTAGGTCCAATAAAAAGGTGTCTCATTAATTATTAATGATTAAGCTTTAGTATCCTCTTTGGCAACATGACACCAAAAGTAACAGGCCTTTCACAGTTCCAATTTACATTAGCCATGAGAACTGCAAAGCGAGTGGAGGGATTTTAATTTAAAGATTTCTGGCAGGAAAGCGGATGAAAAATCAATAAATCACTGAATTAGCATATTTATAAGAAGATTTTATGCTGCTGCCCAAATGCCAGGAAGCAGATAATTGCTTCTGCTTGCCGGGAGACAATGCACACGTGTCTGTACTCTCTGCCACAGGAAAATAAACAGGGACGCTAAATCAAGCTTATGATCAAAACACTAACCAACCATACTCTATGGGCCATTTTACACGAGACACCCCCTCCCACCCACGTGGGCAACTGAGTGGGTATGGGGTGGTGGTGGTGTGTCTGTGTGACCACCAGTGGGGATGGGTGGGGGGGTGTGCACACTCCTGCGCTACACCCATCTCCCATGCATGGAGGCATTGGGGGAAACGGAGGTGCCATCATGCGTGGAGATGGGTGGGTGTCCATGTGACCGGCCACCCACACACCACTGCCTCCACCCATCCCCCCACACCACGGCTCCTCCAGTGGCTCGTTTGAAAAGGGCCTACATTTGCCTTGCACCAGGGTAATATAACAAGACCAGACAACAATGAGACCAAGTGAAAAACTCTCAATGCTGGAAGCCAGGGAAACCCACATAAAACTAACTTTAAGATATTACTTGACACCAAGCCAGTTTAAACATATAGACAAAACAAGTTCGGGGAAATGCTGGAGGGGATGTGGGAAAGAGGGCACCCCACTACATTGTTGGTGGGAATGTGAAAAGGTCCAAGAGTTGTGGTGGACAGCATGGGCTAATGTGGAAGCAATAGCAGGATGTATAATTCCATTTCGCCCCGAAACAGCGTTATTGGGGATTTATCCCAACTGCGGGGTGCTCAAGAAAATAAAACCCCAATGCATAATATTCTGTCTGGTAATTGCCAGGAACTGGAAAACAGACAAAGCGATCAAAGAAGGGGAGTGGTTAAACAGATTGTGGTTTATTTTCTCAATGGAGCGACTACTAGCAAAGCTACACAATAAGATCGACAAACTACACAGCAGATGGAGACAATGCCTACAGCAGATGCAGGACAAGCCTTTTACAGAGGATGAAAGCGCGTACATGTTTGATTTCTACGTCTGAAAAAGAGAAGGAAGTCTGCCTTAGGAACGAACCTTGAATGGGTGTAACCAAACTACTAGGATGACCTGTTAAGTTGGAGTAGCACTCAGTTTGGCTAGCAGCTGAATGAAGTTAACCCTATTGTTCACAGGGTTGATTAAATAAGAGAGTAAAAAATTAGCAAGCACAATATGGTATGTACGGACTGATAAAATAAGAGAGACGATGTATGAGATACACGGTAAGAGGGTCATGATGGAGTGTAATTATTGTATGTTGAAAAACCAATAAAAACAACTATAAAAAAAACAAAAACCTCTCAATGCTAATGGCGTTGGAAGCCCTGGTAAGGCTCCTGGAATGCTATCCAGAGCTATTGATGGACAAGCAGCAGTGGGGCTGCTGGAATCCATTCCCTACATTGTACCGAACATAGTTAGATCTGGGTGTACATCAGTAATTGAACTGTATCAGTGCCCTCACCTTCATGTTTCCTGAGCAAGTGAAAGTCCCAATTCCATTCATGATTCCCAATGAACTCTGCCTCAGATTTCCTCCTTTCTTTACCGATGGTAAATTATTATGACGGAACCAGGTCCAGCAGCCTTGGATTCAGTTTTATACAAAGGCACCCAGCTCCCATCTTACTTCTAGAGATGTATGTCAAGTAAGGGGATCATCCTCTCCAGCTGGAAAATTAAACCTGAGCACATCACACTGCTCTACACTAATGGCAGTTTTTACACGGACGCCACCCACTCGTCTCCACCCATCAGATGGAGGTGGGAGTGGCACCGGGTGTGTGTGTGCACTCCTGTGACCCACCCATCAACACCCATGGAGCAGCCGGGATGGAGCCGGGATGCTCCGTGGGAGGAGAAGGGTGGAGGTGGGTGTTCAACACCCAGCCGTCCGTGTGAAAGGCCAAGCACACCCACCCACGGGAAGGGTCCTACAAAACCAGCAAGAGACAGCTAGAGAGGCACCGCAGGAGTCTGCAAGCGGACACACCCACTGGAAGATACGCTGAATGCCCGGCTGGGAGCCCCTAAAGGACAAGCGAGCGAGGACATGGGTGAGCCAGCTCCCAACATGTCTGGCAGGAAAGCCACTGACCAGACCAAGGGAGTCAGTGCCATGCCACGCACAGGAAGGGGCAGGGTAAGCCTGGGGGAGGGAGGGGGGCAGGTCACCAGCGCCAGGGAGAGGGGGCCAGGGTGCCCACTGACATGTCTCCTGTTCTGACACAGGGCAGAGGGCACAACGCTGCGCCAGCTACGCCCCCACCGCCAGCCCCAGTCCCAGCAACGCGGGCCAGGGAGGAGAGCGACTCCGACACGGCTCCTCCCGCATACACGGCTCGGCCTTTGCCAGGGGCAGGGAAAGGGCAAACACAACACACACCCATCTGAACCCCCGCATCAGGGGGAGCCTACTGCCCCTGGTGAGGCCAGCCAGGAAGCAGGAGGACACCACCACCATCATCCTAGAGGTGGAGGAGGTGTCCCTGGAATGGGTTCCCTCCTCGTGTGCCCCTGGAACCCACAGGGTCAGAACCCACAGGGACAGGGGGCAAACGGAAAGTGGACAGACACCAGGGACACTCCCAGGAGGTGGAAGACTAAGACCCAGGTAAGAGAACGACCCAAAGGAAAGGGGGGGGGGGGGGCATGGCCCAGGAGAACCAGGGCCTAGTGGGGAAGCAAGGGCAAACTGACAGACTGCTATTGCCCCCACAGCTCAAGGGGATCTGGCAGTGCAGGAGGAGGAGGTTGAGCCCCAGGGGGAGGACGTGGAAGATCCAGAGACTATCCCGGAGCCCAGCGACCAGGATACAGATGGTAGGGTCACACAGACAAGGGCACAGTGGCAGGAGGTGGCAGGGTGACACAAAGGGGGCAGGGGCACAGCAGTGCAGCTGGCCCCATCCCCTCCCAAGAGCACCCAAGGAATGGACAAGGGGAAAACAAGGAGTGAGGCTAGGAACACCCTGAGCACACAGGAGGAGAGAACACAGAGGGTGCGGGGGCAGGGGGGAAACTGGCCACCGAGGAGAGACGGGGAGATGGGGCCGAGAAGGGGACGGGAGGCACACAGTCACAGGGATAACACTGCAGGAGCAAGGACAGGACCCCATCCCTGCCCTCCACCAGCCGATGTGGACAGGGATACACAAAGGGAGACCACCAGCAGCAATCAGATGCAAGAAGGAGCACCCGGGGGTGGGGGGAGGATGGCAGCGCAAGACAAGGAGGCAGGATAGGGAAAATGTTGCGGATCAGCAGGCCAACGGTCCACATGTCATCCACAGACGAGCAGCCTGGTCCATCCAGGGATGTCGCCGCTGCGAACGCCGAGAGGAACCGGGAAATGCAGCTCGCAACAGGAGAAGGGAGGACCTGGGGAGGGAACTGCTGGCAGAAACCAAGCGGCTGGCAGATGAGCATAGAGAAGAGCAGGCCCGTAACAGGGAAGTCCTGCAAGGGATGGGGAGAAAAGACCGGATGCAAATGGACGCGATGCTCCAGTGGTCCCGCACAGAGCACCTGTGGGACACGCGTCATGCTGCCGCCTTCCTCCATGAGCAGCAGCTCAACAGGGAGGTGAGAGAGAGGGCCCGTGTCTCGCTGGACAGACACCATAGAGACCCGTTAACTCATCAGGGAAACCCTTGAGGCTCTGCAGTGTCTCCCCCAGCACGACATGGGCCCTCCTGCCACGACAGGAGGGCTGGCAGCACCACTACACCACAGCACCCTCCCAGCTCATCTGCCACCCTTGGTTTCCCCAGCAGCCATCCTACCCCACCTGAGACCAGTTCGGCGCTCTCCCTCCCATAGCCTCCCAGCACCACCAAGGGGGGCTCCCCAGGCAGCCCACACCACTCCCGGTTCCCCTCCAGCAGCCTCTACAATCCCCCCTCCTGGGCCCCCAGCACATCCCGGCACTCCCAGCAACCTGACCACCTAGACTGGCCACCCCACATACTCAGATAAGCACGGGGAAACATGTGGAGGGAACTAACTGAGAGGGAAAGGGGGGGACACAAGTTAAGGACACCACCCAGGGACAGGAATGGGTGGGATGGTAGCACGGGAACAGGTGATGGACACAGGGAGGTGTCACACGGGAACACTCAAAAGGGGGCACAGGGAACGGATAGCTAATGCAAAGGCTGCACGTTTCATCCAGAGGAGCAACCAGCAGACCGAGCAGTGGAGTGGCTGGTGGAGGAAGGAGAACCCAACCCAAGCGGCCAACAGCCACAGCGGGCAGCGGCTGCCAGGGCCCGCAAGGAGCCAACCCCCGGTGGTGCGGTGAAGGGGGAGACCCCGAAAGAAATAAACCTCCCCATTGTACATAACCTCTAATACATTCAATAGTATTTTGCACATACTTGGCTCTCATTGAATCTGTAATATAGAATCGAAGGAAACATAGCGACCAGGAAGCAAGCCTCCATGAGGGTCAATGCCAGGGATCCGGTGACAAACAGCAGCTAGGCAGGCCGGCCTGGCAGCTCACATCCACACCCTGACAGGCACTAGGATCCCGGAGGGTACAGGGCAGTGGAAGGGATTAAGGGCCACGGAGGTTGTCAGAGAGTTTGGTGTAAGGTGTCATCAATACGCTGATGACACCCAATTATCTCTCTCTTTTTCATCAGACCCAGGTCCAGCAGTCTCGGTGCTTACCCGGTGTTTGTCAGCTGTGGAGGACTCGATGAGGGCGAGCCGCCTGAAATTAAATCCTGACAAGACGGAGGGATGGTTGTGGGGCAAGCCGGGGGAGTGATGTCCCCCATCACTGATGGGGTCCATCGTCCCCGAGTATCTCAGGTCCATAGTCTGGGGCTGCTCCTAGATTCGCAGCTCCGCCTGGATGTCCAGGTGGTGGTTGTGGCGAAGGGTGCATTTTGCCAACTACATCTGGTACGTCGACTTAGGCCGTATGCTCAGACTCAAACCTGGCCACGAACATCCATGCTTTTATTACCTCAAGATTAGACTACATGTGATGTACTTTGAATCCTTGAGCAAAAGCAACTGATCAGAACACAGTTAGGCTCGAGGGCCCTTTTTGTAGCATCTAGCCTAAACTGGCCCCTCAGATGTAATATTCAATTACTCACAGCTTTAGGTGCGCCTCTGCCTTGCAGCAAAGGGGTTCAGTCCTTAGGTTCAGTTTAGTCCAAACAGGTCAGGAGCCATTCCCTTAGCTCCTTAAAGTTCCAATCAAGTCCATAGCAAAGTGTAAGTATATGAGAGCAAACAGAAGTAAAGTGGAAGACTGGCCCCCAGAGGCGTGGCTCTGGTCTTTTTAAAAGCCCCCTCTTTCATGATTGGTCCTTGGGAGGTTACCTGGCTGGACCTACTCCAATCAGAGAAAGATCCACCCAGTCATGCTGGCTGTAGGCCCCTTCCCCCGGTATTGCAAAATCCTGCCATGCAGCCAGTTGCAAAACCAGGCCTAGTCAATCTGGAAACCAGAGTGTCAGTGCAGGTCACATGGAAAGGCAGGGCTGCTCCTAGCAGCTTCTGCCACACGCTCTACGTGGGGCTACTCTTGGTGATGGTCCGGAGACCGCAGCTGGTGCTGAGTGTGGCGGCTCATCTCCTGACGGGGACAGGCTGATGCAAGCACATTACTCCGGTGCTCTGCTCTCTGCACTGGCTGCCAATAGTCTTCCGGGCCCAATTCAAGGTGTTGTTTTTGACTTTTAAAGCCCTAAACAGCCTGGGTCCCACCTACCTGCAGGACCGCTTCACGCTCCGGATCTTGGCTCGGTCTCTGCGGTCAGCTGGAGGAGACCTCCTTGAGGTCCCCTGGGTTTCCCGGGTGTCGACCATGAGGAGGGCACTCTCTGTGGCTGCACCGCAGCTGTGGAACTCCCTCCCGTTGGAAGTCCGCCTGGCCATTGACCTCCCCTCTTTCTGTAGACAGTGTAAGACCTGGCTGATCCACCAGGCCTTTGCCGAGGGAGATGAGACGGGTGGGTTGGGCTAGGGTGTAGTTTTATTGTTGGGTTATTTTAATGTGGGGTTAAAAATGTCGATTTTAATTAATTTTATTATATGTTTTTAAATGTTGTTAGCCGCCCTGGGATGCTTGTAGCAGGAGGGGGCGGCATACAAATATAATTATAAATAAATAAAATAAATAAATTAAGCCCTTGCATTTACCCTACCAATGTGATCCAGCAGGTAGACAACCCTTGGCACTCCCCCACCCACCCCCGGAAAGCCAAGGGTTTGTGCCATCCTTCATAACAGCCTCTTAGGCTGGTTTGGTTAACACCATCATCCACCGTCTGCTTTTCTCACCTCTATCCATCTTCCTAGCCTAATCCAGATGCGTCCCTGTTTCTCCACACCAGTCTACCTCTCCCCATGCAAAGGAGAATGAGGTCTGGGTTCACAGAAGGAACATGGAGGTGTCATCTCCAGGATGGCAGGACACCTCTCTGTTCCGAGCGTCTACGGAGAGTCGCTATTGTCAAGTTCACAGTTTTGAAAATGTTGATGATGTTCAGCCTACGGGGTAGAGGATGAGCACCTCAAAAAAGGTCTTTTTCTAAACCTTGTTTAAGTAGGCCATCATGCCCTGGAGCGGCTCCCTTGATTTCCTGACAAGTACACATTTTGAGCAAGAGATCAAAGTCTCACTAGTGCATTAGGATGGAGACGTAGCACTTTTAATGGAAGTTCCTGACAGCCACATGGAGCAATGACCCAATGCAGCCTTTAACTGCAGAGTGTAAATGTCAATCTGGTGGGTAGAAGCACTTTTAGCTTCATCTAAGCTTTACACATTCTTTTTTTCCTGTTACAGTTAACAGCTATGATTTCCAAGACCTTGCAGGCAGTTTACAACTGCAGCATGTTGGTGGATAGTTTTATCATCCATAAATGATAAGAAATGCAGTAGAACACAAATACCATTCATCTACCAGGATTTGTGTGCCACTGGGTGTCAAAGAAATTGATTCACTCCCCACTAGCATCTGGAGCTTCACATGGCTTCAGCGCCTGGCAAGCCAGGGTGATGAGAGGACTGCGTTTGTACAGAATTATACTCCTTTATGGCAAGGTATCATTTTAACAGACAAAATGGAAGGCTTGCTTTGGTCGTAATCGATGTCACTCAGAATGTAATGACCTACTGCTATCTGTAGTATTTGCTTAGGAAAACCCCTGCCTGCTGCAGAGGTGCAGTAGGTAGGTTCTCACTGTGCTGCCACGCGGGGAAACACCAGCAGCACCTCTTCTCTCTGAGCAAGTGCAGCTTCAACATTGCTCACCAGTGCAACCAATTGAATTAACAGAGTCACATGAGGGTAAGCTTGGTTCTGGCTTCGGGATGACTGAAACTTCTCAACTGACAAAGCTATAAGTTCAACTCCCTGGGAATTTCCCCTTATTGAGAACTCTCATCCAGCAGGTGCCGTGCTAAATACTTACCATGGCAGTCACTAGCTAGTCTCGCAGCACGTCCAGTGACTCTGATATGTGCCCCCTTAGGCAGGAGCTGCATAGGCGCATTCTGATTTTTCCTGTTCATTGGGGAGAGCATTAAGTCGATAGGTCAGAATGTGAAGGGGGTTTCTGTGAGTCTCCAATGAGTCTCTGTGCAAGACTCATTCTGTGGCTGTGGGGGCATCACACCAGTTTGTCGAACCCCCTTTTCCTGTTTTTACAATGGAGATAATAGCAGCTTACCTGCCAAAATCAAAAGAGTTTTGCACACTAATATCTTTGGGGATGCATATGAAAAGCAGAAGGTGAGTGGTCATACTGATGCAGCCAGCACTGCCGCCTGCATTCCTCCCACAGAAAAAGCAACCAGGCAGGCAGCAGACATCTTACATCCTGATGCTGCCACATCTGTATCAGCGCATACATCAGCCTAGCACAAGCCCCAAATTTCAGCAACGCTTACGTGACCCTGAGCCAGTTCAGGGTTTGGGAGGCCATTTAAGGCCAACTGAACATGAGCCTCAGACTCACACAACTGAGACACAGTCCTGCTTGACACTTGGTCAGCCCGATTCACAGGAACTCTCTGTCACCCCTTGAGATTTGCAACTATGGCACCGACATGTTGGATGATCTTCCATGCCACAGAGATCAGAGTAAAAGCCCCAGGACTGAGGGGGTGGAAGTTTCTCCTTGGAAGTGGGCTTCCTTCCTGGTATAGGTGAGCAGTGCCAAAGGTTTGTGCAACAGCATCCTTGCCAAACATGTTCTCTTCTGTTTCCTCTAAGAACACATGCTCTCTGCCCACCTCCAAGCAGCATTCCCCCCCACCCAGCTGGCTTTCATTACAGCTCCCGTCCAACTGTCCTATCATGGCCAGCTCCCAGCCTAAGAACAAGAAAACAGTAACAATACTGTCGGGTGCAGAGTAACGAGGAACTGAGCTGGGACGTAGCTTAGGACCTGCCTAGCATTTCTGTTGCTGGGAATCTTGTCTTAGCCTTCATAGTGAGCACCCCTGTTAGAACCCTTGAGATCTAATCAGGGCTCCGAAGGGGCTAGTAAAGGCAGTAGAAGCTACAAGATGAAACCCTTTGGTGGGTCAGCCTGCTTTTCCGATGCTAGTTGACAGCCATATTCCTGTGACACTGACAGAGCCTGTTGCCTCTAACCAACACTTGCCTGTTCCAATAATCCTCTCAATCTTGATGCTAGAGTTGTCCAGCTCTTTGGCAAAGAGGTGCACAGCCTGCATGGGATCTTCACAGGAGTCAGGGTCAATGTATGTCCTCCTGGTTGGGATCTTAACTGCATTAGAGGAAGTGAACAAAGATTATATTGAAGGATTTGGTCACCACAGCAATGCTTCAGCCAAGATGATCACACAGAGATTAACACCAAAGGAGTGAACCAAGCGTAAAGAAGGTGAGAACTTTGTCCCTCTCTTTGTCACCAAGCCGACAAGCTCCTTCGTGCCCCACCCCCAGTCCTGCTAATTTTTGCTTTACTGGGCTGGGGAGCCTTGGGTGGCTGGGGAGCCTTGGGTGGTTCAGATTACACAACGTGGGGGTCCCTTGGTGTTAGAATAACGATTGCCTTCCTGGGATTTTTTCCTGAGCAGTAGCTCAAAAGAATTCCTTCACGATCATCCCCAAAGGGAGTGATCACGTTTCAACTAACCATTTTGTGCTCCAAGAACAGAAATATTGTCCAGTCCCAGGGTGCTGGGACTCAGGCCGTTTGTGCATATGGCAGCAGCAGCAGCAAGACCTTAGGCTGAAACAAGAGCATCTATCCCAAGTTAATTTAACCAGAAAGGTTTGGTTAAATCCTGGCTGACCAGGGCCCCAAAGCAAGAGGGGCATGTAATTATCTCTGCCTGGTAGCAAGATCTGAGGCAACAGTCACCATCCCAGGATCGTAAGAACATTCAGCCTCTTGTCTGGGGACTTGCCAGACATTTTAAAAGAGATAAGCTACTAGAGTTTCAAACCTGGGACCCCTTTTTGCCACAATCAAGGTGCACATCAGGGTGTATTTGTAAATGAAGACACATCCAGCCTCTGTGCTGAACCACACCAGACATGTCAGGGTCCTTCACTAACCAGATCCAGCTCAGTCTTTCAGCACTAAATTAAATTTGGCAAAGAGCCTGCCTTCTCCTCTCAAATGAATTAAATGCAACCAGGAATGCAGCTGTTCCAACTGTCTATGGGAAACAATCACTAAGTCCTTGGGGACGCTGTTGCATCAACCCTTCTGGGCACATTCGCCCTTCAGCCTGACTGCCCCATTCTGAGCAATGAAGAGGCACTGATGCTCTGGTATAAATCAACCATGGGTCCCGATTCCCATTCTGCAGCGCTTGTATCTTCCCCTGACAGAAGCAGGAAAGGGTCCATCCTTTCTTTAGACTTTGCGACAGGGCTGTCCAGGTCACGGGGAGCATCTGGGACATGGATGATGTGAGATTTAGGGTGAAGGGGTCATGATCGTGGCTGGGACACAGAGTCAGCATTGGGAACAGAAGAACATGGGACCAGGCTGACAGCAAGGGCTACAGGAGAGACAGGGCACAGAGGGAAAGGTAGCGGGCATGGGACAAGAACTGGGGCTGGAGACAAGGGCAAGACACAAGGGCAAGGACCAGGACTGAAATCAAGGAGCAAGAATGGGAACAAAGCAGGAAGATACAGTAGGGAGGAGGGGAGGAAAACAGCAACTAGAGCTGGGACAAGGAGACAACAAGGGCTGAGGCGAGGCGAGGCAAGACAGACTGAGGCAAGGGAACAAGGGCAGAGAGCAAGACTATTCACGAGGAGGAGGGGAGCAGCGAGACAACACAGAGCAAGTGTGGATCTGGTGCTATCAGCAAAACATATACCAGGAAGCTGAGAGATGGGGCAAAGGCTGGAACAGACAGGAGATAGGGTGGAGTCAGGGCAAGGCAGGGAGACCTCTAGGAGAGAATGGCAGGGCCTACACCAGGCCAAGGTGGTGGTGCAGGTGGGCTGGCCACCATTTCTGAGAGCCCTGGGGGTGGGAGTTCGAGGCCAGGGCCTGACACGTTAGCAGCGTTTGCTTAACTAGCCCTGCTAGTGGAGTATCAAACTGAACTAGCAGTCAGGGGTCCTCTTCTCTCTGAATTAGCTGCTCTTCAGGTTATCTCCCGAAGTAGAGTCAGCACTGACCGCAATGCTGGTGTTGTCTATCTGGAGAGAGGACCATAATTACAGTGTGTGTTTTATGGCAAGTCTGTAAAGAGGGCCCTCTAGAGATCAGAGCTGAGAAAAGCCTTTGCTTCCAGCATTGTGAATTCTCTCTACATCCGCCTGGGCAATCTTCTCCAAGCAGTCAAGAAACGTCAGAGAAACATGGCTCCATCTATTCACTACTCAATTTCTTGATGCCATTCCTTCCATTCCATCCTCCCAGAGCCCAGATTAAAAACAGGGACAGCTCTGCCAGCTGTCCCAGCTCTGCCTGCCAGCCTAGCGCCTTTTACCAGGATTTGCTCCATGCCCAAGACCTGGATTAGGAACAAGTATAAACATGGGCTGAAGGTCCCACTCCAAGCCCTCTGATGAGATACCATCTGTTAAGCGCTGACTGACAGAGCCTGGGAGTGCCTCCAGGAAAACTGTGGTGAGGACAATTGTTGCCATTGACCATTAACTTTGCAGAAAACCCTGGTAAATTCCCAAGAAAAAAAAATCCCCCCACAATGTAAAGATTAGCATGATGCTCCTAACACTGGCACCTGAACACTTTGACAGGAGGTCTTGGTGTGAGTCTCTAGTTGTGTTTTACTCTGACCGAGAACAAAGACTGCTGCACATAATAGACAGCAACTGGCAAGCATGCAAGGCTGCCATTTGGGAGCAAACATCAGTTGTGCAAGGAAACGCAACTCCAGAGAGTCAAGTGTGCAGCTTCTCTGATGCCAGATAACACCTAGGGCAGTAGGAGCCAAGTACTTAAATTCCCTATGCATTGAGCTAACAGGAAAGCCTCAGCCATCGCACTTCAGCTTGCCCGGTTTTGCAGGGAAAACCTTAACACACTTTTGAGCGCAGCTCAGCGGCAATGAAGGATCTTCAAAAGCAGATGAAAGTGAAGCCCTGTCTGCAAAAACAAACAGGCCCCCATTGCCTCAGAAACGCTTCAGGGAGCAGAAAAGCATGTGCATGCTTAACCGGCATATGCCAAGAATCAAATAAACTCATCAATCCTGACATTTGAATTTCCTTTGACAACTGTTGTCTAAAATCATCACTGCTTGATAATCAAGAGATGCCCTGTAAAACAAAGCTACAACGTGTGTGAAAAGCTGACAGAATTATTCATACACCCTCTGGAAAGCTGAAAGCATCTCCGTTTCCCATGGCATGCCAATGACCTCCCTGATCACCCAGAGCTTGGCATGCAGGAAGGATGGACGCCAGCTTATGAAGCTGTCAAGCTTGCTGTCTCCAGAGAGACTCACTGTGCTGAGCTAGCCTTCTCTGGGATAACACAGGATGACAACACTTCAAAGGAAGGATTCAGGGCTGCTTTTACATAGAGTTGGGCTATTAATAACAATAAGCTCAGAGATCCCCATACAATCGCAAATAGTGCTGTGGTCGGGCTCTACTCACAATGGAAGTACAGCTCCTCATCTCCATCCTGGCTGGCTTTACTGTACCCACACTGTCTGCAACGAGAATTAACAATCATGTTATGTATTCAGTAGCCAGCAGCCTAATGGTTATCATACAGTGTGCAACAGCACTCGCCAGCCCCACAACATACCCTGCAATGGATCAGATGCCAATGCTGACTGGGTCACACTTTCACTTGTCCTAAGATACCTCCTGGCTTTAGTACTCCAAATCCCAATGAGAGAAAAAGGTTTACACCGCAGAGCAGAAACAGGTTCTGTGCCTTGTGTCAAGGGAGTAGGAGCCAATGAAAGGCAGGACAAGCCCTCTTTATGCAGCATTATCAAGGCAAGTTCCTAAGTTAGAGATAACGAGGATAACACAGCAGCACCCCTGAGCCGTGTACTGAAAGTGATGACCCTTCACCCGAACTCCTTGTACCCATGGGCCCCAAACATCAGCCTGTTAGTGGGTGCTAGACCTCTTCAGAGAATCTGCCGGCTAATACAGTTATTCCCAAAGTCCCAGCAGATGTGCAAGGGGATCCAACTCCTGTGCACGGAATCAAGCTGGTCGGTTGTCTGAGACATAGAAATTCGTGTAGAGGGACTCTGCAAGCAAGCAGGCCAGAAGATGTCTGACAAAACCCTGAGAATCTCATCTTGAATGGTTATTGTTATTCACAGTGATCCACAAACCACTTACTCCTGAGTAGTCCCACCAAAGCCCTGCAGGACTGCTCCGGAGTAAGTGGCTTGTGGATCACAGCTACTCTGGATAAAACTCAAACGGTCAAGAATGGAAACCAGGTAGCAGACCTGACACACACACACCCTCAGGGGGAGAGGCAGCCCAAGGCTAGGGGTCTATTTCTTGGAGCTGATCCTACTCCTGCTGCGATTGGTGGCTAGGGTGGCCAGAGAAGCCAATTTTAGAGGACACTTACAAGAAATACAGGTGGCAGGGCTACACTGGCTCCAATGCAGCCCTGCCACCTGTATTTCTCATATGTGTCCTCTACAATTGGCATATCTGCCCCCCACCCCCCCAGTGGCAAGGCTCTCACTGGCACTCCTGAAAGGTGTGTGAGGCACCAGTACATAAAGCTCTCAGGGGCCTGGCACCTGTAAGGAAAAGTTGCAGGAGGCTCTGTTTGATTAAGCTAAAAGCAAAGCTGTTACTACAAATTCGTGCTCTTCCTACTCACACATTAGCACACCCGTCACAAGGCAAAGGGGGTGGGGGTGAGGGGGGAGTTGCACACAGCAATAGACTCCCCTCCAAGGACGGTGCCCAAAGCTCCACACTAGGGCTTGTCACATGTGATGTGTATAAACCTAAGCCAACCAAGCCATCTCTCCCTGCTAGCTCCTCTACTGTACCAGGAATCCTGCGAGCTGAAGCCTCTAAGATACGATACCCTGCTGGTTCAAAAAACCAGGGAATGAAGGACCACAGGCAGGCACCTGATCCGTGAAGAGCCGGCACCCACTTTGCTGTAATGAGGAACTAGCAGGAACTGGAAATGCAGAGGAGTTTCATTCCTCTGTGAAAGCTACTCATTCTTCTTCCTACCCTGCTTCACACAACACGCGAGTCCTTCCTTTTAATTTCAGAGTTTTCCATTATAAATGAGTCTCCATATTTGGGGTTCAATTTAACCTTTTAAATTAAGGATCACAGATCATTAAACTGAAACATCTGTCAGATAAATATAGATGCCTCCCTGAACCACCCCGCTTGTTCCAGAAGCCCCGGCAAGAAGCCTGGCAATCAGGAAGAGTGGTGCTGAAAATAGCGCAATTACCTGCTTCATATACTTCCCCATGCAGCTTGGAACTCCAGCTGTCTGGGTTTCACACATCCTTAAACTCCACAGCTAGGACCAGCCGGAGGGAGAGGGGGTGGGGGATAATAGGAACTTCTTGCGAAACACAAAGATTAGAAAGATTAGCAGAGACAGATTTTAAAATGTTACGCTCTGCTTTGAGGGAGTCTCTGCCCTTTGCTCATCATGGTTAGAACCACCACCGCACCACACTGACATCAATCATGTGGCAACTGGAACCAAGAGATTCCCAAAGTTTGTCTTTCCATCCTTTTACCTACTGCTGTGCTTCAGATTCCCATCGCTAGCTCCTGTAACAGCTGCGAGGGAACTACTCAGGTTTAGCTGTGTCTATTGTCTATGCTACTCAAGCTGCACGCTGCCTAAATCCTTTATTGTGAGGATCCAGCCCATGCTTGCTCACTAAAAGGCCATCTCTAGTGGCAGAATCAGTTCATAGATTTCCAGGTCAAAAGGGACCACTGAGATTGTCCAGTCCATAACATAACATAGGCCACTGATTTCCCCTAACTTGTTACTACAGCAAACTCACTAACTTGAGTTTGGCTGATGTATGTTTTCAGAAGAACATCTAGCCTTGACCGAGGGCTGTAACTGATGGGGAATACATACTTCTTGGTTAACCATTCCAACAGAACGCTAACCTCCCAGTAATGTGCCTTATTTCTAATTTAAAAGTGTCCATTCTTAACTCCTAGGGTATTTTTAAACAAGATGCTTCCACGCATGGCCACCCAGGAGCCACTCACCTGCCCGCCCGTCTAAAGGTGCCGCGGGGGGGGATGCATGCTCCTGTGAGTCATGCAGCACCCACTCACGCAGCACTGGCGAAAGAGCCGGAGCACTCCGTGTGGGGCAAGCCAAAAAGGGGTGTGACAACTGATAGCCACACATCCCTTGCTCGTATGAAAGGCGGCAGTCAGCCATGCCAGCAGACCGGCCCGCCGCTCACAGGCACCGTGGCCTTTGGGAGTCACAGGAACCAGACACAAGCGCTGGGGAGTCAGATCCCCCAGCGCTTGCTCACACCAGGTCATGTCAATTTCAAAGACCAGCCTGGCATGCTTCCCCCTCATCCATGGTCAGAGGAGTGCAAGGCGGCTGCCATGGTAGCCACACATTAGACTTGCTCCCCATGCACTCCACCCAGCTACTCAACAGCCACAGCCACCCCCAGCCTTGCTCATTTAAAAACACCCCTAGTCCCTGGCTCTTGATTTGTCCCCCCCTGCAGGATTAAAGAGCCTTTAAGGACCCATCCAATAATTTCTCCCTGTAAAAGTTCTTATTTGCCAGTGCTACAGTTCTCTCTCTCTTAACTTCCTCTGATAAACTACACAGATCAAGTTCCTTAAACCTCTCACTCTAAGGCACGGCTCAGCAAACAGATGCAGGCTTTGCCTACACAGAGTTAGTCAGAATTCAGAGCACCCACATGCTTTGATGTATTTTAACTCCATGAATAAGTGGTTGATTCTACTTGTGTCCCTAACAGAGCTAAAA
Source organism: Sphenodon punctatus (assembly GCA_003113815.1). Classification (NCBI taxonomy): domain Eukaryota; kingdom Metazoa; phylum Chordata; class Lepidosauria; order Sphenodontia; family Sphenodontidae; genus Sphenodon; species Sphenodon punctatus. The sequence continues at coordinate 2,558,745 of QEPC01012762.1, forward strand.
CAAACCAGAACAAACTAGTCTTAATTCCAGTTGAGTGCTGCATTTGGGGGCAGGGGGGGGCTTAATAGGCATCTTTAGCCAATGTTACATTTAATTCCCCTCAAATTGACAGGTCCTTTGTACACACACCACCACTTCCCGATGGGCTACCAAACATTTTCACCTTGCTTTATCTCCCCAGGCAAGCCCTAGCTCTTCTGAGTTTGGCAACCAAAGGGTGAAATCCACCCCTGTGCAGAGGAACTAGCATAAGCCATCCTGAGAAGACCCAGAGTGGTGCCTAGGCGTTATGGGACATACTGCTGGCCTTCTGCACAGAGGTGAATTTTACAGTAAGGTGGCCACGTACACAGCAGAATTTAGCCTGATGGAAACCCCCTTTAAAGCCTCTTTTCAATAAAGCAAATGGATCCTGCCCAACTGCACCATTAGATGCTTGAGTCAACAAGTGGCCTAAGAACCACTGAGCCTATGGCCATGCAGACAGTAGAAGAGATGTGTATGCAACCTGCTCACCTTCTCCAGATCATGAGGCCAAGCACCACGGAAACCATCACGATCAGCCCAGCAATTGCCATCACAACAATGATGATGACTGGATTCTGCTCGCTCGAAGCCACAGTCACTGCTAAGGAGAGTGGAGAGGATCAGGGGTCTCAACAGCATAGCATGGAGGCTGCAACCACTCCAGATCAGCCTAACTTTTCTTGTTCTGTATCAAGGGTCTGATCAGAGTAAAGAGAGATGCCCCAGGATTTATCTGAGACTCCAGCGGGGATTTCCATGTTGGCCTCTGTCTCGCAGTAAAACAACATGCCAAATATTTGTGTAGAACTGAAGGGAAAAGTAGGTTTTCAAGAACTGCTGTTATACAGAGATCAGAGAAAAGTCAGGAGAACCCAGCACACTATTTGGGGGGGGGGGGGGGGGGGATTGAATTGCTTGACAGCAGCTAATGCTTCTCCTCAGTGATTCAATATTATTATGTCAGACTATAGCAAACTCACAAGTAGGATTATTAGGATCTACAGAGTAATGCTTTAAATATAAAATAGCATTGGGTTGGTCTTGTGAGGGTCCCTTGAAGCAACTCCATGCACTAGGGAATCATTCCTCCTTGCTGCAACACAAACCTACTTTCCTCCGGCAGAGACTTTGAAAAAAAACTTTCTCAGAGGTATCAAGCTGCTTTTTATCATCTTCACAATTTACATTTTAATTCAGTTTTGAAAAGCAAGAGCCGGTGCGATCAGATTAAAGGGCAGGACAAAGCTGCATGGGTGAGTGGAGTAACCTTTCACTCTCAGCCACGGCAGAGACTCATCATTCTATTAGTTGGCATTAAGAAAATATTCCTGTTTAGAGGGGAGACATTAAAATTTATGGCTTACAAATGGTTCTCCCTCACCACTTTAATACTTTCCTCTCCAGCTTTGCAAACAGAGTTTTTTTTTAAGATAGCTACAGTCTATATAAAAATTTTATTGGATTCAATTCATTCTGAAAATGTCTTGTGTGGCAAATGGTTGCAATTTAAAGCCCTGTTAAACACAATCTGTAAAATTCATACTGAGCCAGTCACCTCAGCGCTTTCATTTCCAGCCAGGGTGGGTTATTAAACTGAAACCCTACCATCTTGCTAAGCCCTCTTTTAGCCAGTGAAATAAGATGCTTCTAAACTAGAGATCTGAGTGGAAGCTGTGAAAAGTAAAAGCCCAGGAAAAACACAGTTAAAGGAGGGCTGATCTGTTCAGCAATGTGAGCGGCAGATGCGTAAAAAGCAACCTTTCCCAATCCAGGATATGGCAGGCACCTGTAGAAGTGTATTTCAAAAGGGGAATTATTTTTGACTGACCCTAGTTTTGTGTCCGCTGGGTAATGGAGTGCGCAGAACAATCCATCACTTCTATAATGTTGTTTTGAACTGCACAATCCCTAAGAACTGATATGTGCCAGGAGCACATTGCACCAGTGCGACAATCTGCATTTTCTGGGCGCAATTCAAGGTGTTGATTTTGACCTATAAACAGGGCTAGTGTAACTATAAAGGCAGCAGAGGCAGCCACCTAGGGTGGCAAGTTGAAGGGGGCAGAAAAAACACTGCCATGACAGTAAACTCTGCGGCTGGATTGGGGGCCAGGGGAGCTGGGACCGCCAGTCCCTCAGGGACACAGAGGCAGAAAAAACACTGCCATGACAGATGAAAATAAATAGAGAGCCAGCGTGGTGTAGTGGAGAAGGTGCTGGACATGAACCTGGGAAGCAAGGGTTCAAATCCTGTCCTAGCCATGAACTTACTGGGTGGCTTTGGGCAAGTCACAACCTCTCAGTCTCAGTTCCCCATCTCTAATAAATGGGAGTGCATGTGTGTGTGTATTGGGGTGTGTGTGTCTTCATACTTTCCCCTCACCTGGGTCCATCCCAGATTGTAAATTCCTGGGCAGGAATCTGTCTCTAATAACAATCGTAAGGTGCCAGGTACACTGCTTGTGCTATATAAAGCTTAATAAATAAGACAATAACTAGGCACCTCCAAAGCTTTAATTAACTTACTCTCACACACCATCATAATCTCCCTAAGTAACTTGGCCAAGGTCACATGAGAGTCTGCAACAGAGTGGGAATTGAAGCCAGGTCTCCCACTTATCAAAGTAGCACCTTGCCCATCCTTCCTCCCATATAGCACCTAAAGGATGCCTTCTTTGGCAATATCAGTAGCAATCCAAAAATATATGGTTAATCTGTTCCCTTACCCCAATGGGAATCCTTCCACAACAGGGAAAAGGTATAGAGGAAGCATGAAAACCAGGAATGGAAATAGATCAATCCATTATGACCTGTTGTGCACTTCTTTGAAGCAACTGAGGCTGCTCATTTTCAGAGACAGGATGCTGGGCAAGATGAAACATCGGTTTGACAGAGTACAGCATTTATGTTCTCATGTGTGCTAACTATACTGTATTTGCTCTATGGCTAAAAACATAGGACATAATTTCTCAGGACTGTTATAATCCAATTTATTTTTCCAGTACAAAATCAGTTTTTGAAATTGAAGAAAACCTCTTTATTCAAGCTAGGAGACTGGGAAGCTTCCGTTCTAGGAAATATGGGAAAGTTAGAGGGAGACCGGACCCCCCACCCAAAGAATGCTACCCCTTTCTTCTCCCAGGAGAAGCACAACCCTCAGGACAGATGCCTCAGAGAACTCATTCCCACATGGGAGCACTAAATAAATGGCATTCTCACATCTAACAAATGCTCTCTGTGCGTGTAATAGAAAAGACATGAACCTTGTTAGCACTCACACTCGTTCAACGTTTCCACCTCAATGCTGGGACTGTAGTTCCCATAATCCCGAGATGAAGATGTCCGAATTTGGAACACGTAGAGGGTGCTGGGCTTGAGGTTACTGACAGTCACAGCTGTGGATGTTGTTTTCACAGTCGAGTAACTTTGATCTCTTTGATCCTATGAAATAACAGAGCACCAGATATTTAAACTGGATTGACAGCTGTTCCAGACTAGAGAGGGGCCAACTGTCTTATCGCTCTGACCCCTGTGCCCCTTCAGGGTTTAATAGTCAAATGCCAGACAATCAATGAAAGAAGAAAGGCTTGTGAGGTGCCTCACTAATGAAACTATATTGAACAGTTGGAGAAGTCAAAGGAGGGCAAATGAAATGCAAGAAGGGGATGAACCCAAGTACTAGTCACATTCTCAGTCACAGGCATGCACAATGAGTCCTGCCCCCAAAAGAGAGCTCAAGCTGAGACACTGCAGAAGAAAGACCAATGAGCTGAATGAGAAAATAGGCACAGAGATGAGGCAGCACCAGCATGTTGCTACATCTCTTCCACGGCTCATATCCACATCACCGCTCAGGGGAACCAAGCCTGCCCTGCTCTTGGTGGAACGTTCCATCAGGTGGAAGCTGGTCACCTCCCCACACCAGACAGTCAGGAGGCACTAAGCAAAACGGGAACAACATTGAATGAAAGTCTCCAGTTATCTAGAAGGAACTAGACCTCTGAGTGCACAGCCTTTGCTCACCCTTCTTCCACTAGGATCCCATCACCTCCCACCTTTGGACAGGATCTCCTACCCCTGAGCTGCCTTTGGGAAAGTGGGGAGCTGTTAGACAGCTAGATCTATCCCCCCACCCCCCTTCACCTTCCTGTTCTGCAGAACGACGGAGGAGATACAGAAGAATAGAACAAAGCATACTAGACTACTACAGCACCCTATGCCAAATGAGAAGCTATTGGCCAAGGTGCAACCTACAGCAAAACCTCGTCCATTTAGCGGTTATGTCAAAGTGCATCACTCACACATTCAGGGGTGTAGCTAGCTTGGGATGGGCCCAGGGACAAGAAATGTCCGTGGGCCCCTCCCCTCTTTTTTGCTGCTGGTGGTGAAGCCGTCGGCCGGCCTAGGGGCGCTGGGCTGCTGGTGCTTGGGACTTACTTGCTCCCTGCAGAGTCTGCGGCGTGCTGCTGGTGGCCGCTGCTGGGCCCATCCATCGCTGGGGCCAAGCGTGGCCAGCAGCAGCAGTGCCACTGCTGCCCCGGCCCACCCAACCAGTCCTGGAGACCGGAGGCTGGTCAGGTGGGCTGGTCCGGATCGATGCGGGGAGCACTGAAGCAGAAAGGTGCCTGGAGACGGTTCCCTTACTGAGTGGAGCCACCGCCGGGCACCTTCCCACTTGGGCTGGGCCTCCCTCGAGCCAGCCCTGCCTGGATTGGGTCTGGACTGGTGAGGAGGAGGACTCCTTCACGACACAGCACCAAGGGGGCAAGCCAAGCTGAGAGGCTTGTGAGTGTGACCTGGCCTAATGCTAGTGTGGCCATACCTCCCCTTTAAAAGAGGACGCTTATGAAAAATACATGTTGCAGGGCTGCGCTGCACTGCTTCCAGTGCAGCCCTGCACCATGTGTTTTTCATAAGCATCCTCTTTTAAAGGGGAGGTATAGCAACCCTACCTGATGCAGACTGCTGCATGAGGCACCTTCCCCTCCCTGCCTGCGGTTGCAACATTGTGTCAGACACAATGTTGCAACCACGGGCAGGGAGGGGGCCCATGCAGCAGCTGAAAGGGCCCCCAGCCAGCTCAGGTGGTAATTTAAAAAAAGAGAAAAAAGGGGAAGGGTGGTTTAGCTACCTTGGATACTGAGCCCCCAGGATGAATGTCCCAGGATGAATGTCCCTGTTTGTCCAATGGTAGCTATGCCCTTGCACACGTTTTAGTGGCAAAGAGAGATGTCAGGGGGAATTTAATATGAAGAGTGCTCCATCAGCTCCACAAACTGGCTCTTCAGGAAGGATCACTATTACAGCTATTAAAAAGCAGGGGCTTGTGTTACATGCTGCTTGCCCACATTACCCAATATCACATTTGTTTCCATCAAACGTGAGATTGGGTAACAAGGGTAAACCCCCTCCCTCATTCAGGATGTAATTAGACATGAATTTCATCATGGAATGACAGGGCTGAAAATCTAGTCCTGTCACTCATGTGAGTTTAAATATATGTGTAATTTTAACATGTGCAGTAACTCACGCAGTGGAAGGGGCAGTGGCAGTGGTAGCAGTGACCTCTCCAGCCACCTCTCCGTAGCTTCCTCTAGATGCTTTTATTCCCTTGCGATGGGGCTTTTCAGGGCAGCTGTGGCTGGATGATGTCATCCAGCCACGACTGCCCTGGAAGGCCCCGTTGGGAGGGGCTGGAAGCGGCCAGAGGAATCTATGGAGCGAGGCAGATGAAGAAGTCACCGCTGCTGCCACCGGGAGAGTTACTGGGCTGGGGGAACAGGGTAACGTGGGCATGGATCTGCTATTTTTAATAATGGTTCCATACCCGAGATAAAAGGTAATGCGGGCATATAGCCCATCACAAAATTCATGTGTAGAATATTTTCAGACGATATTGAATCTCACGTAAAAATCTGCACGTGGGTTGTGTTTTCCCCACTGCTGCCAATGCAGAAAATGCAGTGAACACAGGTCCCTGATGATAAGTTTGCATAGTGAATATTTGCAAATAAAAGTCTTTGTTTTTTTGTCTTTGTTAAGGAGAAGCGATGGGATGGTGATCACTAATTTTCATTAAACTTGCTGGCATGTTGCATGCGTGGGTATTCCCCCTGCTGGCGAGGGTTCTCCACAAATGAAAGGTGTTTGCACCAACAGGAAGCACGTGCTACTAAATAAATGTGTGCGAAGAGCACTTGGAGTAATCAAAGCCAACAGATGCATTCTTTAGCATTCCCAAGAACGCTATTCACCTGCCTGGCCAGCAATGGATTTCCCCACTATAAGATACAGAGGGGCGCAGCAGCTGCTAAACGTCAGCGTCAGAGTGGGAATCGGATGTCTCCAGACATAAAAGCTGTGATACAGCTTCTCAAGTCACTAGGTGGTTTTGGAACTGCCAGCCAACATGGCAGATCTAAGGGCGTTTGCTTTATTTGTCCACGAAGGAATCAGACATGCTGTCTGCTTAAGGAAAAGTCTATATATTCTTACAGCAGCGCATGCTGTTGTGGTTAAGATGGCACTCTTGTGCTTCTCAATGACAGGCCCACAGGTAAATCCATGCCTTCTCCTATGCTGTACCTTCTGGAAGGTATAGGACCCTTCTCATTCAAATCACTCCTGAAGACCTGTTGTTGATGCAGCAGAGGGTCTTCAATAATGCTTACACAATTAACAAACAAACAAACAAATTAAAACCACCCATGTAGCATATCCTCCAGCGTGTGCACATTATACCCTCAGTTGAGCTGTAGTGCTCTGAAGCATGGATCTATTTTAGTTGTTTTCTGCAAGATGCCCACTATTTATGGATGCTATAAGAGGAACAGTTTCTCATCCTCTACTTTGAGAATTTGATATTCCAAGGAATGAAGTTTTCTATGCAGTCCCCTTGGTCAATAGATGGTGTTTTCTTCATTCTCATACACACATGCTGTTAAAACATGGACAATTAACTTTCGTTACTAAGTATTATCCCAAAATGAGAATTTCTCAAATAGATTAGCTTCATTTTTGTTCACCTCACCATTGTCCAGCTCTCCTTTGAAGTTATTTCTAGCAAAGTTTACTGTGGTTTCTGGTTTCCAGTCTTAATCCAGCTGTACTGTGAGCCAAAGACACAGCACAGATGAATTTAGATCACAGGTTCCCAGATGGTGGTTCAGGACCCCAAGGGCAGCCATGTCAGTGGTAGAAGGGGTCACACTCCAGACAGATTGTTGATATACTTGGCATGTCTTCGTTGCCACAGAATTATTGCTCAGACAGGCAACACATTTAGGAACCACTGGTCTAGACTGATCATCAGGGTTCCTAGTTTTCTCTTTGCAACAGAAAACCAGAGATTTCACCTTTTTCCAGAGAATTTCGAAGAAAATGGCAAAAACGTACAGGTTTGGGAGGAAGACACAGCAAGTGCAGGGCAGCGAGGACATGGAGTGGAGCTGAGGGGAAACCATCGGAAGGCATGTGTTGTGGAGGGGCGGGGGCTCTGCATTTGGAGGGGTGCCACAGACTTCCTATGGGTTGTGGGGGCAGGGAAACTATGAATTGGGGCAGTCAGCTCTTCTGGACCTTGGGAAGAGGGGACAGATTGAGCCCATAGCAGCTTTTCAAGGGCCAGCGTCTATACGGTCTCCCTTTCTGGTTGGCAGAGCGGTCTGGGACCAGGCTGGGAGGAGGAGGCAGTGAGTACAGGGTAGTGAGGGAAGCAACCTAAAGGCATGTGCTTTGCGGGGAAGGGGCTCTGCATTTGGAGGGGTGCCACACGCCCCACATTTATTTTTTTGGGACTGCCGATGGGACAGGTAGCTGCAAAATGGCATAAAAATGAAAATATTACAATAAAATGTGGTGGTGTAACTCATACCTATATATATTGTGGTGAGGAAGTCAGCTAGTGTTTACATTTAATCACAGAAAAACAGAGTTTTTGTGTTTTTTAACTCCGAGAATTTCCAATTTTTTGTTGCAGAAAACTAGGAACCCTGTTGATCACCCATACTATCCAGTTAAATTAGTCAAAATAAACTGCAATTCCTCACGCCCTCAGTTCTCGCATGCATGCCACGTTAGAGCTCATTGCATTTCTCCTGGCTCTGTGAATGCTGTTGTGAAATGCCTCATAACTTACATTCTTCCAGATAACTGAGAGCCCTATGTGTAGAGAAGATGGATTATTTACCAAGCCAACTTTCTATACCCAAAGATCACTCTTTTAGGAATAAAGAACTATTCCTCTCTGGAGCTAAAAACTTCCCGTTTCAGACACATGATTTCTCTTACCCTCTATATTGTTGCATGCACACCTTTTGCTGAACAATGACCAAATTCTGTTTCAGCACCTGCTCTCCCAGAAAACCCCTCTCTTGAAATCTACTAGAGAGTAATGTTTTTCAGCTAATACCACTCTTCTTCAAAAGCAGCTTGTTCCAAAGTATAGGATTTCAAATGGTCACCTACACAGCTTTCTTGGCATGTGGCAAGTTTCATAACGACCCCCGACACACACACGTGATAGAAATACATTTATTTCCAGGTCTCAAAACTATCAAGTGCCAGACATTTTTTCATGAAAACAATCACCAGAATCTTTCTCTTTCCCCTCCAACATGGGAACCCTATCTCACCCCACCCCATCCTTGTCTATAGTTCATAATATGTGACTGGCAGTGTTCAGTCATGAACTAATAAACATTTTAATGTAATATTTCCTCTCCTTCAGTGTGTGGAACTAAAAATATAGACCTTGTCACGGAGAAGATATGGACACCTGCATCCAAAATGGGATTGAACATTCATATGCAGCCTGGCTGGTTGCCTCAAATTTCCAAAACCACAAAGGAAAGCAGTTTCGATATATTTTAAAAGCCTCTAAAACCACCAGTTAAAATTAACTTTGTAGAGGTTCATAACAATTTATAACATCATAGGTTCATAAAAACATATGCAGGGGCATAGCTATCACAGGGACAGGAGGTGGAGACTGAGCGGAAATCACATGGGAATCACCTGGGGAGCAGCACAGGATAGAACAAGCACCAGTGGCGGCACAAGGCAGGCAGTGTAACCACAGCCTCCAGGGCTCAGGCACAGCAAGTGAAGGGAGGGAGTGGTGTCGCGGTGTCAGGAGTGTCTCTAGAATCAGAGCAGTGGACTCAGCGGACTTACCAGGGAAGATGACAGTTTTCTGAAATGGTGGGGGGTGGAGAGAAGAAGGAGGGGAGAGGGTGGGACAAGGGAGAGGATGGTGATGGCTGGGCCCCAAGTCAATTTCTTGCACCTGGGTTCATTCCAACCTAGCTACGCCCCTCTCTGTATGAACAGGTTGTATTATGAGAATGTGGGAAATTAAGGGTTTTATGGGCACTCAGAGGCAACAAAACCATCTTGTAAAGGTCTCCATAATCATACCATGCGCTTCATGCTATCCACAGATAACATATTCCACGACTGGAAAAGTACAAACCAAGCGTCTCACAGCAAACATTATGGGGACAATAGCCAAAGACGTCACACAGCTGATTAGCAGCTAGCGTTCGGAATGGTGGTGGGTTGGAGGACATCTCTCTTTTGGAGTCTTTATGATGCAGTTGAAAACAAATGGGAAAGAAGTCTCCAAAAGGATCTACCTTTTCATAGTACTTGATTTCATACTCAGTGTTATTGGTGCTCAGGTAGCTGGGCTCCTGCCAAGACAAGGAAATGCTCTTCTGTTCAATTTTATCAGCACGGATGTCAGTGACAAGAGATGGTGCTGAAAAAAGCAGAGAGAAAAAACAAGCAAATCACTAACAACATTGTCCGGACTAGTCTGGGTTCCCGCTCCCCACCCCCAAAAAGCAGCATGCCATTACAAGGTCTGATCCTGCAGTCACTACATGCATAGAAGCACCAATGACCTCCATGCATGGAGTCAAAACAAAATCAGACTCTTGAGCAGCAGCATTTCATTTCTATGCTCCGTCACAGCAATAAAATACAACCCCTGCTCCCCAGGTTACAAAGCACTAAGAGTACATTTTGGAAGTGCAATAATAAGTGTCCATTCTTCTGGGTGCCCCTGGTGGTCTAAGAGCAAATGCTCTGACAACACACTAAATTTCATGCTTGACTAAGGTGGGTTACATGAAGCACCATTTAACTAAACAGCCAGTATCTGTATAAACAACACTTCCTTGTAAAGGTCTTGTCAGGGGCGCCAGGATGTGGAGCGTAGGGTGTAGGAAGCCAGAGGTTTAGGGGTCATGAAATCAAGGAACACAGGGCTAGGACCATAGGCAATGGGGCAAGAACAAGAGGCAAGGCACAGGGGGTCTATGGTTTAGAGCAAAGGGGGCTAGAAAACAAGAGAGCAAGGAGTCGAATGGAAGGGAACAAGGAGTTGAGGGGAAAGGAGCAATCAACAGGGAAGGAGCTGGAGCAGAGGTAGAAGGGTGCAGGGAGGAATCAGGAGTTGGAGGTGGAGTTACTCCATCCAACTTCCTGCTGGTACCAGTATGCCTTTTATGCCAACTGGTACCCAATCAGGAAGTTGGGAGGCAGGGATGAAATACACCTGGGAAGGGCATGGTTCAGGCAAGGGCTGGGGAAACACTGAAGAAACCATATGAAGGACAAACTGAGATCAGGCCTAAGTAGTGGCACCAGAGTCTAGGGCAGTGCCCCAGGATCCGGGGGTTCAAGACCCACAGGACCTTGCAGGTCTGTTTGTTCTTTCCATTAATACAATGGTCTAGCAGGGCTAAGATTCTTGCCTTACAAACAAGCTGGCTGAGCCCACCAGGATTCTGCTTCCCAACTCATCAAGATCTGGTTTGTGTCAGAAGAGCAGGGAGAGAGGAGAAGCACTAGACTTGATTTAAGCAACCATTCCCATGGTACATGTACTTGTCTGGAATGAACCCTCCAAAGGGGTTTAGTGGTCCCCAAATGCAGCCAGTCCGTAGTGCATAGGTACAAATATAAGTGCTGCTATACTGAGTCAGACTAGGGTCAATCTACCCCAATATCCTGTCTCCAAGAGTGGCCAGTACCAAACAACTCAGAGGAAGTGTACAAATACAGGGCCAGTTGTGGAACACTCCAACCATTCATTTACCCCCAGCCATAAAAGGTTGAGGAACACCCTGAGTACAGGTTGCATCCCCAGACCTCCTTGGATAGCCCAGTCTTTTATTGAAAACCTTCAAAGGAGGAGGAGTTCCACAAGCTCCACAGGCAGTTTATTTCACTGTTGAACTATTCTAACCATTAGGAAGTTTTTCCTAATATTTAACCAAATCCTGCCTCCTGTAATTTAATCCCATTGCCTCTTGTCCTGTCCTCGGTAGCAAAGGAGAACAAATGCTCTCCCATCTTTTTAGATGCCATAAAAAAGTTAATAGTGACCAGGGGGAGGGGGGGGGGCGACGTATTTCCTTTTGTATTAAGTGTTCTGTCTTTTAATTTTCTGGGATACCCCAGTCTTTTTACTGTAAGAAAAGTGTAAATAAGTTCCCCATTCTTTTTCTCCATACTATTCAACATCTTATAAATCACTGTCATACCAATAGGTCGCTTTCCCACGAGCTGCCTCGGCACGGCAGGAACTTGCATTATTCAAATCTAACACAGCTCCCATCTCGTGGGAAACGAGGAAGTACGGCTTTCATGCAGGCATGCTCACGCAACGGACAGGGTAGTCAACGACGACAAGACATTTCTATATCATAAGGATGTAGTAATGATAAATTCACTCTCTGAACTCCTCTCCAGATAGTCTTGTCATATGAGCTTGGTGGAGTGATGAAACTTGCAAGAGGGTACGCATGCCCCCAGTACACCCCCATCTGCCCCCACAACTGACCTTATGGATCGCACTGGAATATAAGGGAGAAGGCAGTCTTTTAGATATGCAGAGCCCAAGCCATTTAGGGCTTTAGCGGTCAAAACCAGCACCATGAATTGTGCCTGGAAGCCACTGAAAGCTCTGGAGCACTCTAGAGAGACGTAGAATGATCTACACCACCAAAGGCTTTGTGCTAAACCTCACTTGTTAGATTCTAGCCAAGTGGAAGGTTTCACCTCTTCCCAACGTCTGTTGTATACAAAGGTGTCCAACCCCAATTTGAAACATTTAACAATTCTTGGCCTCAGCTATGTTCTGTAGCAAGGAATTCCACACAGCATGGATGGAAGAGTACCCAATACAGGATTACATTATCTCCTTTATTTAGGGGTTTCTACTTACCCTCCTTACAAAACATAAAATGTTTTGCAACACTGGTGGGCACCAAAGGGACTTGTATTGTGAGTTATGTAATTTGCTAACTGGAGGCATTTTATTTCTCTTTCTGAAAGTAAGTACTGAACTTTCCAAGAAGACATAGCACATGGAACTAAAGCCAACTTGCACATCTCTCAAGTTGGTTTTACCTATGTGTAAAGCACAGGTATCTTCTCTTCAAGCAGCTTGAAAATGAAATTGGTTTGGAAAAATGTGCCGAGTAATTCAAGCTACAGCAGAAGCAGCTGACAAACCATTTCCAAATGCAATTTCCTCCCTAGACAACAAGTGCAATATTTCAGCACTGAAAGTGGTCTGTACTCCAAATAATTGGTAGTCAAATCAAATTTAGTCTCCAAAGGAAGTTGAAGGAGCTTCAGGCAGTTGTACAGGAACAAAAACACCTTGAGGTTCACTGACGCATGTGATGTGAGATTAGGAAATGCATGGTGATAAATTATCACTATAGTTTGAACCAGAAAATGGGAAATTTTAAGCTCTGGAGACCTTGGTTTAAATAATCCCTGTAGGTCACAGATGAATTGGAAACTGAATGTGAGCCTAGTTCACAGGGGCCATTTAGCCACATGCCTAAAGACAGGAGGCCTCAGCACCCACTTTTCAGTCTGTTACATATTTTAAGAGCCTTTGGTAATTTTCCTTTTGTACTGCCCGACTCATGTGGGGGGACATATCCTTGACCTGTTCTTTTGCTCTGGCCTTGAGGCGGGTTATCTGTTAGTGGGGGATGTGAGATGGACCTTGTCCCTTGTCATGGACGGACCATTATCTCCTGCAGACCAGCCTCCTAGCGCACCCCCTCCAGAGGGGGAATGGACCAGTTAGGTTGGTCCGCCCTTGGAGGCTGATGGAACCGCAGCGGTTCCAGGAGGCTCTGAGGGAGTTATCCCTGGACCCTGACAGCCACTCGGTTGATGTGCTGGTACAGCACTGGAACATCTTGCTGGGGGCAGCCATCGATAGGGTGGCTCCGAGACGTCCTCTGCCCCCGTCTCGTTGCCACAGGGCCCCTTGGTTTACCAAGGGGCTGCGGTGTATGAAGCGGGTAGGCAGGAGACTAGAGCAACGCTGGCGTCGGACTCGCTCTGAATCTGACCGACTTCTCCATAGGACCCACTTGCGGTCCTATGTTGAGGCTGCGAGGACAGCAAAGAAGGAATTTTTTGCTGCCCTCATAGCGTCCGTAAAGTCGCGTCCAGCGGAGCTGTTCCGGGTGGTGCGGGGGCTTGTCAGTCCAGCCTCCCTCCGCCTGGACGAGGACTTGTCCCAGGCCCGCTGTGAGGAGTTTGCCATCTACTTTGCAGACAAGATCGCTCAGATCCAGAGTAATTTCGACACCGGGTTGGATGCAGTACGTGAGGAGCGTGAGGTTATGGAGGCACCGTCTGGTCGATCTTTCTGGGAGGAGTTTCAGGAAGTGATGCCGGCCGATGCGGTGGATGTCTTGGAGTCTGTTCGAGCCACAAGTTGTGAATTAGATCCGTGCCCATCCCGGTTGGTAAAAGCTTCCAGGGAGACATTGGGGTCGGTTCTGGCGAGGGTGGTCAACGCGTCCCTTCGGCAGGGGAGGCTGTCACCCAGTCTCAAGGAGGCTGTGGTGCGCCCTCTGCTGAAGAAGCCTTTGCTGGATGTGGACACACTCACCAGTCACTGTCCTGTTTCTAATCTTCCCTTTTTAGGGAAGGTTATTGAACGGGCCGTGGCTCTGCAGCTGCAGGCGCATCTGGACTGTATCGGCTTCCTTGACCCTTTTCAGTCTGGGTTCTGCCCCGACTATGGTACTGAGACGGCGATGGTGGCTTTGGTGGACAATCTCCGCCAGGAGATGGATGCAGGATGTTCTACATTCTTGATCCTACTAGATCTCTCGGCTGCTTTTGATACTGTAGATCATGGGCTGCTGCTGAGACGGCTGCAAGACCTGGGGGGTCTGGATGGGACTGTCCTTGGATGGTTCCACTCATTCCTCTCGGGGAGAAGCCAGCGGGTGGTGCTGGGAGCTGAAACATCAAGCTCCCGGGCTTTGACCTGCGGCGTTCCGCAGGGTTCGACTCTGTCTCCGCTTTTGTTTAATGTGTATATGCAGCCCCTAGGGGAGATCGTGAGAGGGTTTGGGGTGCGATGTCACCAATATGCTGATGATACTGTCAAGCCCCCCCCGGGGACATTCCTCACCTTCGGGGGGCTGGCGGGAGCGGGGATCCCCCCCGCGCCCCGTCGTGGCAACACCAGAACCCTCCAACCCCACCCCACCTACATCTCTTACAGCGGCGCAGGAGACCCCCCCTCCCGCCCGCACAGTGCAGGCCCCCAGCCCGCCTGCGGGCAGTGCAGGGAGAGGCAGGACCCAGCGACGCAATGAACATGGCCACGCCCGCTGTGCGCCACTCTGCACGCTTGCGGGAGCGTGCAGAAGGCGGGGCTTTGAGTATAAACACCAGCGCTGGTGATTGAGGTGGAGAAACCGGCCCCCGAGTGAGAGATAAGTAGCAGTTGCGAGTCCTTGAGTTTTTCAGTGCCTGACATTGTATTGTTGCTGTCTGTATATAGTGTTTAAGTGTTGTCCCCCGTGTTTTGTCCCCTGCCTGTCAGCGAGAGCGAGTGAGTGAGAGTTTGTGGAGTGTGCGTGCTGAGTGCAAGGTTCCTTCCCAGTAGGAAGGGGGACACTAGTCCTCAAGCTGATCGTTATCAGTTTGACAGGTCACGTGGGGCCCTACGTCAGCGGAAGTCCCGCCATCATGGGGCCGGAAGTCCCGCCTTGGGAGGGAAGTGACATGGTTAAGCGGAAGTGACGCAGAAGGGGGTAATGCTTCCAGGTCAAGGAGGCAGGAACCGAAGGTTCCTGCCCCCCTGAACCGGGAAGGTCCTTACGCTTGACTTTGGGGGATTCTGCTTGTGGGTCAGGGTGGCTGGAACTGAAGGTTTCAGCCTCCCTGAACCCACAAGGTCCTCTGAAGAGGGCCGTGTAATGCGTCTATGAACTCAGGAGAGTGAGACGGACCAGTAGGTATTGGTTTTGTGGGGATCGGAGCAACTTTATGATGCGGGGTTCGGGGTAGGGTGAACTGCAGCGATTGGGTCGTGTAACCCCTCTACGCACTCAGCAGAGTGAGGTGAACCATTCAGCGTAGGTTTCGTCATCCTAGCCCACTCTGTCTTGGAGAAAACCGGGTCTGATGGGGTGGGGTTTCCGGGGTAGGATGAGTCACAGAAAGAGGGTCATGTGAGGGTTCAAACGACTCAGGAGTGTGAGCTGAACCTATCGGCGAAGGTTTCATTGTTCTAACCTGCCTCGTTGCAGAGATCCGACCAATCAGAAAGGTTTGTGGCGCTGTAGTCCCGCCCCCTAGGGGTATGAGATAGGGGGCCACCACTGTCTGATACAGAGAGCAGGGAACCGATCGCTACCACTTACACGGAAAAACTGCAATGGCTTACCGTTGGGGTGCTACCCCCATTGATCTTATTAAAAGGCTTTATATGGGGATGAAAACAGTTGAAACCTCAGAGCCAGACAACGAACCCATGGACACGCAACAGGCTGAAGACCCTGTGGTAAGTTGCAGTGAATTGGTGGGGGCTGAGGGAGAAGGGAAAGAGTATGTGGGGGTAAAAATACTGACACAGGAGGTGATTTGATTTTTTATCTTTTGTTTCAGGTCAATTCTGACTTTTTAATGGAGTTCAATAGAACGGGTGGGACTTAATCAAATGGGTCTACTTAATCAAAGCTAGTCTGAAAGACCCACGCCTACAACCAGCTCCATTTCAAGGCATTTGTATTTTCTTTTCAAATGACCTAAAAAGTTCTCTTTTCACATAAAAATCTAAAAGGGCTAACCAAACTATGCTTTGGGGTTTGCATCTAAAGCATGTTTGAGCATTTTTGTTACATTTTGTAGTAATTTATTAGTTTCAGAAAAAACATAACAGCCAGTTTAAAATAACTTTATTTACAGATCTGTGTAATACACTACAACATCTCTAGGTATGCATCATTGCTCAATTTTCTTGTACACTCCTCTTTTTAAAAAAGGATTTAAAGTGTCTTTTTCTAACAAAATCAAACACACGGGTATCAACAGGCTTGATCATTCCTTCCAACATGCTTTCAGGATCAGGAGAGGAATTCACTTTACAGAACAGCATACGTGTAGGATTTAAACTGTCCTGACTGATACATAAACAACGTAATGCATACCCCAACATCATCTGAATGTGAAAGATGTTTTGCAAGCACAGGTTATCACAAATGACTTTAAGTTTTCTATTCCTGTCCTCAGAAGTCCACGTCAGACAATTGTGAGCCATTTGGGCAGGAGCATTAAAAACACAGCCTTCGCAGTCTGCATACAGCTTCTCCCTCATACAATGTTTTAGAATTCCATAGACTGACGCTCTCACTATAGACCTCATGGTTGATTTTCGTTTCGAAGGGGCGACATAATCAGATTCGCAGATTTCCAACCCAAGCTGCTTTTGCAGAATAATATGAGGCTCCTGGTTTTCATCTTTCCTCTCAGGACAGAAACAGGCCGAACCTTCAGCTTGGGGTTTAGCCTCTTCAGGGGGGCCTTCAAACAATTCCTGGAACAAGATTTAAAAGCACTAATGAGCCAACAGTCTTTTTACAAAGCAATGTTTTGTGACACACATGTCTAGATGGAAAGAAACCTCCGTCTAAAAATCTTTCTTACCTCAGAATTTTGAGCTGGGGGTATGCCTTCTTCTACCAACTCTAGGGCCTCCGGGGTCTCAGTGGCTGACGACATTCCCATAAGGGTTTCTTCATTATGAAGCGGGGTGCTAAAAAGAACCTTAGCCAGAGGCCCGCTCTCACCATCATCCTCCGAACTGGAAATATAGCGTTTTCTGTATAACCGTCTCACTACGTCTGGAGGCTTAGTCAACTCCATAGGCCTCACAGGCGTAGTATCAGTATGGTAAGCCATTGCAGTTTTTCCGTGTAAGTGGTAGCGATCGGCTCCCTGCTCTCTGTATCAGACAATGGCGGCCCCCTCTCTCATACCCCTAGGGGGCGGGACTACAGCTCCACAAACCTTTCCGATTGGTCACATCTCTGCAACGAGGCAGGTTAGAACCATGAAACCTTCGCCGATTGGTTCAGCTCACCCTCCTGAGTCGTTTGAACCCTCACATGACCCTCTTTCTGCGACTCATCCTACCCCGGAAACCCCATCCAATTGGATCCGGTTTTCTCCAAGACGAAGTGGCCTAGGATGACGAAACCTATGCTGATTGGTTCACCTCACTCTGATGAGCGCGTAGAGGGGTTACATGACCCAATCGCTGCAGTTCACCCTACCCTGAACCCCGCGTCATAAAGTTGCTTCGATCCCCACAAAACCCATACCTACTGGTCCGTCTCACTCTCCTGAGTTCATAGATGCATTACACGGCCCTCTTCAAAGGACCTTGTGGGTTCAGGGAGGCTGGAACCTTTGGTTCCAGCCACCCTGACCCACAAGCAGAATTCCCCAAAGTCAATCGTAAGGACCTTCTGGGTTCAGGGGGGCGGGAACCTTTGGTTCCCGCCTCCCTGACTCGGAAGCATTACCCCCTTCTGTGTCACTTCTGCTTACCCACGTCACTTCCCTCCCAAGGCGGGACTTCTGGCCCCACGAAGGCGGGACATCCGCTGATGTAGGGCCCCACATGACCTGCCAAACTGATAAGGATCAGTTTGATGACTAGTGTCCCCCTTTCTACTCTTCCCTTTCCCCTCTCCTTCCAGAGATTTACCCCTGACCCCTCTGAGAGTGCAAGTCCCCCTCACCACTTCCCGCTGTTCCTGGGCCCCCTACCCTAACCTCCTGTGCACCAAGCCTTGCACATGCCTCCCTTTCCCCCCTCCCGGGTGTGGGTCTTGAGTGTTGGGAGACAGAGTGAGGTCCAGACTCCCTTCAAGCGCCAGGCGCCCAATGATGATAGGGACCTGGGCACTGTGAGGCCTGTAGGTCCACCTACTATCCTGCCAGGCATTTTTCCCTCAAGAGACCCTTCTGGCGTTTGGAGTCTGGGACCGTGCGTGGGTAAACAGAGTGAGTGGGTACCTGTCAGCCCGGCCCGTGGGGCCCTATTCCCCTACTTAGCCCCTTCCCCCGTGACAGATACTCAGCTGTACCTCTCGTTTTCGATCGACCCAGGTCCCGCTGTCTCGTTGCTTTCCCAATGTTTGGAGGCTGTGGAGGATTGGATGTGGCTGAACAGACTGAAGCTTAATTCTGCTAAGACGGAGATGATGGTGGAGGGTAGGGCAAGGGAGGTGCTGGCCCCTCTGGTAGGGGGTGGGGTCTGCCCTCCCATAGCCCAGCAGGTTGGAAATCTGGGGGTGGTTTTGGATCCGGGCCTCCGTTTGGATCAGCAGGTGGAGGCGGTGGCTAAAGCCGCCTTTCAACAGCTGTATCTGGTGCGGAGGCTGCGCCCATACATCTTCGGGCCCGACCTGGCCACTCTTATTCACGTCTTCATCGCCTCGAGGCTAGACTACTGCGACGCTCTATATGGGGCTTCCCTTGGTTCTGGTTCGGAGGCTGCAGCTGGTGCAGAATGCGGCGGCCCGTCTCCTTACAGGGACAAGGCGACGGGAGCATATTACACCTGTACTCCGTGCTCTGCACTGGCTGCCTATAGCGTACCGAGCCAGATTCAAGGTGCTGGTGTTGTTTTATAAAGCCCTATACGGTCTGGGCCCCTCATACCTTGGGGACCGCCTCGCCTTCCGCGCCCCAGGGTGACGCCTGCGGTCTGCTGGGGGCACCTTCCTGGAGGTCCCCCGTGTTAAACGGGGGTCCACGATGGAGAGGGTGGGGGTGGTAGTTTTTAATTATTTATACTGATGATGTTTTATGTATTTTAGTATTGTTTTAATTTGTGAGTCACCCCAGGATGTCGTAGGCATGAGGGGGCGGCCAATAAATATAAATAAATAAATACTTTGGGATCTGTATTTTCTAGAGAAGGTAAATGAACTCCTTGATCCGTTTTGTCTCCCATGGCCATTACGGCTGCAGGATTTCTGAAGCTCTTCATCAAATGCTGGGATATAACTAAGTAGCGTCTTTGGATAGAATTGTATGTGATCTCTGTTCCACGGAATACTCTGTGTTCTCACCATTTACATTGACCGACAGTCATAACAGGACTGCAGCTTGCCACAGAATTTGCAGCAAGCTGAAAAGGCAGCTGCAGCCCACTGGTACGTCCTCATCACCAGCTTCTTCCTCAGACTCCAAGGGATGTTTAAGGAACATGAAACATGTTTAAGGTACATGAAAGAGACCAGAGTTCAGCTGTTTATTGTCCCATTAGCCTCCTGTTGTGCTGTTAATGTATATTAGCTGAGTTCTTGGGTAGACAATTCGAAATCTTCCATTCTCTGTGGTAAATAAAACCAAACACAAAACTTCCATCATGTTTTGTGCTAGGAAATGAAGTATGAGCAGAGTCTGAGGTCAGGCCCTTGCAGCTTTTCAGATCAGAAAGGCCACCTGAATAGAATCCAGAATAGCCTGGAATAACATTTACTGAACATCAGGGAAGCAATTGACACACACATTGCCAAGGGGTAAGGAACTGCTGTTGGAGTGCCATTGAAATTAGACTGTTTATTACGCCAACTATTCCCAGGTGGCAACCTGACTCCAAGTGCAAATAGAGATAATCTCATGTAAATAGATGCCACTTAATTATTGTACAGGCTCAGAAGAGCTGGGAAACAATGCACTGGATGGCTCTGACTCCAAAGGGCAGAGTGCTTAACTTGCTTAAGAAACAGAGCTACGGATGGCAACAGCAACCTGCTTGGCACGCATCTATCAGGGCGCAACAGAAGGCAAAGTACTTGGACCATCAGTGCAGGCAAGAGAGACTTTGCGGTCACCAAGAGACCAGAATCCAGCTCAACGTTATTCCAGGGGAATATGGCACGTGTTAGGACAGCTGAAGTTTTCAAAGTAACAAGAAAAAAGGAGGGGAGTAAAAACTGCTGGTTTGTTTCAAACGCAAATTCCAAGTTACGAGGCTTAATCAGCAATTAAACCCCACATTACAGAACTCCACGACACACAAATCTCAGTATCCCAAGTGAGCGTGGATATGTGCAAGCAGGAGCAACTGAGACTAACCCAAAGGGAAGACTTGAATGAAGGGCTTACTCACTAAATTGGGAGCTCTAATCAGGGTGGGGAAGGTTTGCACTGAATGTCAAAGTGAAAGGGTAAAGGTCCCAAGCTCAGAGATCGTTTTAGCTTTCATAACATACCAGAGCTCTTAATGGCCAGATTAACAGGTGTATCTGCGATGCTACCAATTACAAGGGCTGTCACCGCTACAGTGCAGTTGAGATTCACACTCTTGTATTAATGCAGGTTAGTTATGACTATTTCATATCTAATGTTTGCACAGCTTTTGTTCTCCTCCAGACAGAAGAAACCTGATTTAAGGAAAGCTGCATCCACTTCAGTTATTTAAATAACTGAAGTTTCTATACACTTTCCACAGGGCTCGAAGTAGAAATAAGGAAAAAGGTATGGGGGCCCTCAATAAAATCATGCCCCCCATAGCCTTCTACAGCCAGTAGCTAAAGAGGGCATCAAAAAAGGTAGGGGGGCTCCACCTGCCCCCCCCCCCCCCGTTAATTCAGGCAGTGACTCTCCAGCTTTGCTCTTGGATGCTGCAGGCTCCAGGGTTCAGTGACACACGGGTGAGCATACAGCCAGTCTACCCTGACACAGCTGACAGCATCCTGGGATGAATAAAGTAAGGCATTTTAAAGTGTAAACACATCAGTATAGGTGGGCTATGGAAACGAGATTGGAGCAGCTACCGGTAAGCCTCTACCTCTCCAAGAAGTCTCCTAGAAAAGGCCAGGGACATGTAGATACTTTAGACTAGACTCACACAGGGGTGGGGAACTTCAGCCCTGGAAGTCAAATGCGGTCCGCACACGGACAATTCACTGACTGAATTACCGGGGGGGGGGGGGGGGATGATTTAAGGGGCCCCTACCCAAATAGTTTCTATTTGGCCTCTTTCCAGTGCCTGGATCTGGCCCCAGGATCCAATCCAGTGGCTACTCCCTAGCAATGAAAGCCTGGGTGTTTTTAAATGAGATGGGCAATTGGGGAGGGGGGGGGATGACTGCTGAATGGCACCGCCACGGAGCACCCATACAGTCGAAATGAGTGGGGAGTGCTTCAAACGGGCAGTTTCTTGTGTGGCTATCCTGGCCACAGAAGCAGACACCACACATTTGGCTTGCCCCACACAGAGCACTCTGGATTTTCCAGCATTGCTCCGTGCGTGGCCAGGAGTGGGGGCTCTGTGGCTCACAGGAGCACGCATCCAGCCAGTTCACCTTCAAACTGGTGGTCAGCTCCGTGGCTCCTGGGTGGCCATATGGGGTTAGCTAGCATCTTGTTTAAAAACACGCACTGAAAGAAACACGCATCTCTAGATGAGGGTGTGCATGTGCATACAAGGATAGGGGACAGATCCACAACACAGATCCATGATCTGGACCCTCCCTCTTCTGGAGCACCCCCCTCTAAGAATCCCCACTCCCAACATCTATGCAGCCCTTGGACCTTATACTAATTTTCTAAGATTCTGCACTCTTGGGCTGGAAGTTTCTCACCTTTACCTCCAGCACACAAGCCAGAGTGCATTTGCCTCCTTCTGCTGCATGGATTTCTCCTCCCCAAAAGACTGCCTCTTCCATGCCGCCTGAATTCACTGAGCATCCTGCCACGTTCTCCCCATCTCACCTACAGATCATTGCTCTCCCTTTTACACCTCGTGATGTGTCATTTCCACTGTGCCCTCACTGTTCCTACCAGTGGCACAGTGTAGCACTACCTCGGTATTGTATTCTTGTACTGCACTGAACATCCCATCCGTATCTGAAAATGTGTCTGCCTCTAGCACAAGGGGAGCACCAGCTGGACCTTGGCAAGGACACCAGAGAGAGCTTAGTCAGGAAAGTTGTGTCCTCATGGGCCTACAAGGGGACCTGAAAAAAGGCCTTAGACTCAAAGCTTCATTCTAGTTCAGATGGGGGTCACCACTGATTTATTGAAAATGGAAAGAGGATGAATACATAAAAAACCTGTGAAATGCCAACTCCTTGGCTGGAAAGGACATAGTTTATGAAGACCTTCAATATTTTTGCACCGATAAGAGTCTGTAACTACTAACTAGTACAATCAGGATAAAATTTCCACTGAAGCCCCTGGATCTGCTCAGGATTAATGAGAAATATCAACTCTCCCCCATGGTTTAACATGTCAATTAAGGCTTCTCTCATCCCTTTCCTGAGGCAGCATGACAAATTGCTCTGATAGAAGAAGCAAAGAACCTTATTTTCTGTGTGCTGCCCTCCTTCCCTCCCAGCGCAAAGTCTGAGACAAGTGGAAGGCAAGGGGCTTTCCGCAGTTAGTGGATGAAGCCGGCAGATCTTGATAGCTCAATAAACCACTGCCAGTCTGTTCCCATGTCTAGTGGTACTAGAAAGGACCCAGGCTTTCAAGGATTACACTTCACCCCTCAATAGCAAAGGCAAGAACAGATCTAGGAACATGGTCCGTAAGGACTAATTTAGCCACTGAAATGAGCTGCAGTTAGGAAATTGCTCTTTTCAAGCTTGTCACAAATTCCTGGCCGGGGTACACTGTGTATCTTCTGCCTCTGCTATGAAGAGAGGCTGTGTCCTAGAGGTGAAATGAATATTCACCAAAAATACCAAACCTGATTAATCTAGCACATTCAAATTTGCTTTTGAGAAGAGGCTATAGAGCAGTATTCACTTGCATATTCTCTCTGCTTTTTGAATATTCATTTTTGCCTTGCTTGTTTAAGCTCAAGACTATAAGCCCACTTATTTTTAAAAACCAGAAGAAAAGATCAAAAGCCTTCCCTCTAGAGAAGCAAAAGCCAAAAGGTCTGAAAGCACCCAAATACGGTACTCTAGTGCCGCAATGGTGAGGAGTCACCACACAGCAAAGATCTCTGGGAAATAAGATTTAAATATGCTTGCAAATCATATTTACCCCAATCCTTTGATTTATTGGCCAGCTGAAAAACATTTCCTCAGGAGATGTAAAGGCTGTACAACCACTCAAGAGGTAACTATCCAACAAGCGCTACATGGAAGAAATCTAGAAATTCCTCTAGATATTTTACATCATGCCTGTCTGGAAGCTCCAACCTCCAGTACAACAGTATTTTATTTAGTAAATTTATTGTGAATGCAAAGAAGCTAACCTCCAGCAGAGTGAATGAAAATGCATATTCAGATATTCATTTGTGCCTAGCCTACTAGTTAAACCTTGTATATACCACCCCATATGCAAATCAGCAAGCACTCTGCTGTGAAGCCCTTTCCCTGGTATCTAATAGGAATTTGAAGGCTAAAGAAAGAAGAATCTGCATTTTAACTTAATATCTATATTTTTAAAAATGTATTTTGCATGTTTCACTGAATAGGTTTATCTTAATATTTTTATTTATTTATTTATTTAAAACGTGCATCCCACCCCTCCTGCCCAAAGGCAGCTCGGGGCGCAAACACCACAAAAGATGTAACAATAAAAAAAACAAATTTTAAAACAAATCATAAAACTCACCCTCCCTCCCAAACCCTACTCCCCACCCTACCCCTCCCCCTCGCCAAAGGCCTGGCGGAACAGCCAGGTCTTACACAAACGTCGAAACGACAGGAGGGTGGGGGCCAACCGAGCCTCCTCCGGGAGCGAATTCCACAGCACGGGGGCAGCCACCAAAAAAGACCTCACATCAGTGGCCACCCGTCTCGCCCAGGGAACCTCCAAAAAGGCCCCCACAGACGATCCCAGGGGTCGCACGAGCACATGGGGAGTGAGGCAATCCTGCAGATAGGTAGGGCCCAAGCCGTAAAGGACTTTAAAGGTCAAAACCAGCACCTTAAACCTAGCCCAGTGCTTTATAGGCAGCCAGTGCAGAGCCCAGAGCACAGGTGTCATTTGCTCCCTGCGGCCCGCCCCAGTAAGGAGACAGACATTCTGCACCAGCTGCAGCCTCCGGAACAGCTTCTCGGGTAGCCCCACGTAGAGGGCATTGTAGTAATCCAGCCTCAAGGTGATGGCCATTTTGCCCTCACCCCCACCCCTTTTTGGCCTGTGACTATTCGCTTTGTCTTGAGAATATTCGTGTTGGCCTAAGAATACTGCACAAATGTTTGGGTGTGTGTTCATAAATGAGAATAATATTCAAGAATAAGAAATTCGGTATTTGTTTCAGCTCTAGGCTGGACAGTGATCAAGAGTAAAGGATGCAAGTTGTTGCTATGCCCTCTCCCCCAGAAAAAAAACTGCCAGAAAATAGCCGTTCACAAGGAATCCGAGCTTCCAAACTGTGCAACAAACTCCCACAGGCACTAAAGAACCATCACAAAGTGCCTCATCTCCCAATCTCAATGTAAGGGGTACTTCAAACTTGTCTTTGCCAACAGGTGATGACAGTCATATGCTCACCTCTTTCCATTTGTTTAGTAGACACCTCCCTCTCTCCAGCAGCCACTTCTGATAATAGTCTTGCAGGCCATGTATTTACATTCTGTGTTCAAACAGTCAACGAATCAGTGTGTCTGGTGACTTGAATCTGGGGCTCCAGGGCTCTATAGCCAAAGCTGTTACTGACCCACAAGCTAACTTGGGCAAGTCACTTAACCTTTGTTTTGTAAATCCGCTCTTTAAAAGGTCACGCAGGGAGCGTTTACATGCACCAGAAGTCACCGACCGCCATTGAAAACAGCAGCGCCCGGCGGTTCGCACATTATTTTTAAAACCGGATTTGTAAAACCTTGATATCAAGGTTTTACAAATCTGGTTTTAAAAATAATGTGCGAGCCGCCAGACATCACTGTTTTCAGTGGCGGCTGGTGACTTCCAGTGCGTGTAAATGCTCCCCATGGAACTTTTTAAAGAGCAGATTTATCAACCCGCTAGATTCCCCCACTCATCTAAAAACGCCCTGAGTGGGAAACTGGAACAACTTTCCTATCTCACTGCAGCTCCGTTAAGGAGTCACCAAAGTGCATCCTGGTACCCAAAGCATCTTCTGGCAGAGAGATTCAGAGCATTATTATAAGCCTGGGCACTCGGGAGGTCACCTGGTCACAAATGACAGAACCCAACTCTAGCTCATTTGCACCCAAATACCTTGAGAGAACCTGCTACAATACAAACAGAAGGAACTCTCCAACCACACACCTTTAGTTGCTACCTACCATTCCAAACTGGAACCATACATAACATCATCAAAGAACTCTAGTCTATACTGGACGGGGACACAACCCTGAAAGAGATCTTCACTGAACCCCCTTGTCTGGCTTTCAAACAACCTCCTACTCTCACTCAGCTAATTATCCAGCGCAAACTCCCCACCACTCAGGACACCAACACCCCTACAGGAACAAGTCCTTGATGGAACAGGAAATGTAAAACGTGTCTTCACATTTCTACTGCAAACAGCATCCAGACATCTCATGGAAATCTATTCCCTAGAATATAAGGGACTTACAACTGCAAATCTAAAAATCTGGTATGCCTCCGTGAGTGCACTAAATGCCCCCATGGAAGCTAGGTAGGTGAAACTCACCAACGCTTGCACAAACGTATGAACTTG
Source organism: Sphenodon punctatus (assembly GCA_003113815.1). Classification (NCBI taxonomy): domain Eukaryota; kingdom Metazoa; phylum Chordata; class Lepidosauria; order Sphenodontia; family Sphenodontidae; genus Sphenodon; species Sphenodon punctatus. The sequence continues at coordinate 2,584,747 of QEPC01012762.1, forward strand.
CACAGAAAAAAGATCATGGGACAGGAGCACGGAGTCTACTGTTGACACTCACTTCTCACTCTACTGTTGCCCTCTCTGTCCTTGTTTTAAAAGGAAACCTGTGCAACACCTTTAAAAGGCGAGCCTGGGAACAAAAAAGCATAGCTCTGCTATGATACAAAGAACAATGGACCAATTTGGATATGGGTTTCACAAGCCATTATAGCTAAGTCTAATTAAGGTCTACAGCTACAGGAAGCTCTAAATTTGCTCACTATGAGCAGCTCTTGCTCTTCCCACCTTGTTGTATTCCACCCTTTTGAATTGCGGATCTTCTACCTGGATCTCGTTCTCACCTTCTCCTCCCCTCCTCTCTTTTTGGCATGGTTTCCAATCACTGTTTATACCTCACCGATATGCTCAGTCTTCAGTTCTAACTCCTGACTTGCCTGATGAAGGACCCCATGAGGTCCGAGAGCTCTCATACCTCCACCAACTGTAGTTGGCCCAATACAAGATATAATTGTACTATTTGGTCTCTATTGCTTCAGGCCGAGGTAGAGAAATATGCTAATAACAGAGACCCACTCTGTCAGTTCTCTTTCATGGAAGTACCTGCATCCCTGGGCAATTCTGAGATATGTTTATAGAATACTATCATATATATATTTTTTTTTTTTTAAAAAATCCTCAGTTGCTAAATTCTCTTTTATTGAGTAAAAGTATCTCAAGCCCCTCATTTATCTGGCCCAAGTGGCAGCAGCATCAAAATAATTGCCTGGCTAAGAAAAAGCTGGATGGGAAATTATCTGGTTTTCTCTTGTCCTGATCCTCCATTAAATTGGGAAAGTTTGCTAGAGCCCAGCTATCCCATGGGGACACCACCTGCCAGGGACAATTCCCTAGAAAGTAACATTTAAGTAACTGTGAAATTTCATATTTAGTACTTAGCTCATTAATCTCATCTGGAAAAAAATGTCCCACTGATGCATTATTCATGGTCACTTCTCCTTGTCCTAAGAAGTTCTTTCAGCCTCTATTTAAACAGCTGGTGCAGGTCACAGAGGCAGCTCCAACATTCTCAGGCAGTGGCATCAAGCTGGGAAGCATTACATTAGTTTGTGTAGTGTACGTGTGCATGCAAGGCAAGCACACACACACTTCATAGGTCACTTGCTATTTACCTTCATTCTAACTAAATATTGTTACTTGACATTTTAAAAACAAGTCCTCCGAGCAAATACACTTGCTCTCAGCACTGACCTTTCAGAGAATATTGAATTGTCCATATGCAGAGAGTTGGGAGCAAATTCCTCTAATAACAGAGTGAAAATAATAAGGCTTATTAATATTCTAGAGTGTGCAGAACAGAGCTAATTCCTTGGGTGGCTGCTGCACAAATCTACACAACAATTGAATGCAAAGGTGCAAATCTTCCCATAGGACAAAGGCAGTGTTGTTGGGACTTTCCCAAATGCTCCTGTTAGCTTAATCACTTTGCTCAGCTGAGACACATGATACCCTAACACGGAAGCTAAGCATCTGGGCATGTTAAGCTCTCAAGTTGTGTGAACTACTTCACAGCCCCCAGGTTAGTACTCAGGGATCCTGCTGAGTTTTAAATATTTATTGTGATCCAATGAGAGAACAAGGTCAGGGAAACACACCTACAACTGCTCAGCAGGCAGATGGGAAGGTGTGATTGTGAGTATGGGAACATTCCCAATGCAGCTAACTCTGTATCCTGTTATAGCACATTAGGCACACATGACGGCTAAAGGCAATTGTCAGTCGCTCTAATTCCCGTAGAACAGCCCTAAATTGTGTTGCTTGCCATCACACTAGAGTCTCTGGTGCGAGGATGTGACCCTTCATAAAGACAATCATCTTCAGGTGTCAGCAGTGATTCACTGCTAACACCAGAAGTTTTCAAACATAGGTCCGCAATAATAAAAATACCAGAAGTGATTATTTCAAACATAATACTAATGGGACGAAGCCCACTGCCCCCTTGTGGTATTTTAGAGATCAATATTTAATAGGAGTGGATTCAGAACAGTTTTTCACATCTTCCCACCAGATCGATCTTGCAAGTTACAACTGGCTCCCATTTTTGCCAGAGCAGTTTCTGCAATGGCAAAATGTGAAGTGCAGGATTTGCAAAGATCCCGCCCCCCATTCTACCTCAATTACAAAGATCCTTTCAAGAAAAGGAGAAAACAAGGGTTAGATGAAGCTGTGACACATATTTCCCCCCAGGGTGGAAGTGTAATTGATCTGATGGTGGTCTCAGGGGCATTACTTCCACTGGTAGTAGGTGTAGAGGTTCTCTTTCACACCTCCAGTGACCACCTTCCAGTTAGGATGGTACTGGCTGGGCTATGGAAGTGGAGGAGCCTTCATCCTCACACCTTCTGCTTGCTTGTCCAACCCCTAGGGTTAAATGGAGCCGGGAGTGGGAGGCGAGAGTAGTGTCCCTTATCGCCTCCCTGGAAGGGTCTAGTTGGCTGCAGGCACTGGCGGAGACACAGGATATGGAGGAATTGCTGGCGGGTTACAGGCTTATACTTGAAGGACTGTTGTCCAGCACTGGGACAACTAGGAACAGTAAGAACCTGGGGAGGTGGCCCTAAATCCTCTGTCTAGTTTGATCAGGAATGTTCTCGGGCTAGGAGGGAGGTGAGAGCGCTTTACCGTGGGATTAGGAGGAGGATATCATTCCCCGGGGTAAGGCAGTTTTGTCGTACCCGGGCCAACTATAAAAAGTTGCTCCTTCATAAAAAGAGACTACACTACTTTAAATGCTGGAAAGCAATCGACAGGGCAGCCAAAAGCAGAGACTCCGCCAATTTTTGGAGGTTGTTGCATGATTGTGGGAAGGCAAAACGAGGCTTTTCTTCCAAGATTCCCCTGGACCAATGGAGGGCTTATTTCAGCGCCCTGTATGCACTGGATCCTGCACCACTGGTGCCCTTTATCAGCCTGAATTCCCTTCCTGCCTGGGCTGCGGTTACTCCTACTGAGATTGAGGACCTAATAGAGGGATTGAGAAGGGGAAAGGCATCTGGGCCTGATGGTCTTCCGCCGGAATTGTTTAGGGTCAATAAAAGCTTGTGGGCATCGGTGTTGGCCCTGCTTTTCACTGGTATCAATCAAACGGGGGAGATTCTGGCGTCATGGGCCCAAGCCGAGATTGTCCCCATCTATAAAAAGGGTCCTCCCGAGGAAGTTAAGAACTATAGGCCGATTAGCCTACTTAGTGTGGCTGGAAAGCTTATATGCCCGATTCCTGCTGAAGAAGCTTGAGGGTTGGTTAGACAAGGTAGCATATTTAAGAGAAGAGAAAAATGGGTTTAGGGCAGGTCGTTGCACCCTTGACCACTGTTTTGTCCTCCAGCATCTAGTTAGGAAGTACATGCGTACTACTGGACTCTACACTGCGTTTGTTGATTTAGTCTCCAGCATTTGATTTAGTCTCCAGAAACAGGCTTTGGGAGAAATTATCCTCAACCCAAATTGATCCCAGATTGTTAGGTCTTATACGGAGGTTGTATGTGAACACCTCACTCCGGGTTAGGTTGGATCGGGAGGGTTTACTGTCGGGAACTATTTCAACAAATCGTGGGGTTAAGCAGGGGTGCGTGCTTGCCCCAACACTTTTCAACGTTTATCTGAATGACCTTATCCCTGCTGTTTCCTCTCCTGACAATCACCCCCCCAGGCTCGGGATAATGGATGTGGCAATGCTGCTTTACATGGATGATGCCATTCTGTTGGCTAGGTCCCATGTTGGCATGAATAGGCAACTGTTGGCTCTACATAATTATTGTACCCAGAATTTCTTGGAGGTGAACTATGGGAAAACGAAGATCATGTTTTTTTCAACCAAGAGGAAGATCCATAAGTGGTCCCTAGGGGGCCATGAGCTTGAGCAAGTCACTTCTTATAAGTATCTGGGTTTAATCTTCCAGGCCAATGGTTACTGAGTGACCCATGGTAATGCTGTATCTAGACAGGCCATCTTGCTGGGGAAGGCACTTTGTCGGTATTTCAGGTCGAATAGTAGGTATTTGATTCTCCCGGCCCTAAAAGTATATAAGGCTAAATGCCTCTCCCAGTTATTATACGAGGCCCAATTTTGGGCCCTGGGGAAAAGTGTGAGCCTGGAACATATCCAAACCAAATTTCTTAAGTCTATCCTGGCCCTCCCTAAGCATGCTCCTTCCTGTGCAGTCTGTTTGGAGTGTGGGATTCCCCCTCTGGAGACCCAGATTTGGTTAATAACTTTGGACTAGTGGCTTAAGCTACAATATGGCAAGGCTGCCCCTTTGGCGCAGTGGGCATTTATGGATGACTCCCACAATTCCTGGGTAAAGCAGGTTCGGGAAAAATTTGCCAGTATTGGTCTCTCACCGGCTAATTTAGCCTCATGTGGATATCTCACCGGTAAGAAAATAATAAGACAGAGAATCCAGGATATTAGCTTTCAGGAGGAATTGGCCCTCCTTCGGGGCAAGACCTCCCTGGCAGACTTCCTGGACTTATATGATAACCGGCAGTTACCTCCTCCCTACCTTCAGTTTCAGTTGCCCCACCAGGTCCGTAGATGCCTAACGCTAGCACGGATGAACATATTCCCTACGGCTACCACTGAGGGATGGTTCCTGAGGTTGCATCCCTCGCTGTGTGTGTATGCGAGTGTGCTGGTATGGTGCTTGGTCCAGTTGGTTCCATTGAACATGTTTTGCTCCACTGCTCTAGGTGGCATGATCTTCGGGCCAAATGGTTGGCCCCTTTTATTACTATTTGCAACCCAGCTACTTGGCGAGTTTGCCTTGCTGGGCAGGAGGAAGTATTATCTGGGAGGGTGGAGTTCTTTTTATATAATGTTCTCCAGGCTAAGTAGTCCTGTCAGATCTGATTTTGTCTTTTTCTAGTAATAGGTCTTATAAGGATCCTTGGGATTGTTGAACTTTTTATTATAGTATCTTGATACTTCTATTCTCTGTTTTTGGTTTGTTTTGTATTGTGTTTATTTCTGTATGTTATGGAAGTAGCTAAACTTTAAAGTTTATTCATTCATTCATTCAAGCTGTGACACAAAAGCACAAAGAGATTTGCAAATAAGCACACACATACTACCCCTCGCCCCCTTCGTGGGACAGTTAGGAAAATGCCCATCTCCCACAATGCTTTGTTGGCTACACCATGTCTCTCTCTTGTGTTGATGACTGCTAGCTCTTGAGGTCCAGCAGCTATTTTTGTCTTGTAAGTTGTTGGGATTTTTTGTAACTTCTGCCAACTGCAAAAAGTCTCAGACAGGTGCCTATTTTTTGCAGAAATAGCCATATTTGGGTACCATTAGAAATACCCATTTTTAAAATAGGTACCCTCAGGTTTTCTGAAAGCAAAGATATATTCCTACCACAAAGCAATATTAGTTCCACTTTGGTTGTTTTTTTTTAGTTTTGGGTTTTTTCTCTTACTAAGCATGCTGGGATAAACCATGTTCTCTTTGTTAAGGATCAAGGCCACCCACACAATTCCATCTCTGTGTTGCCATTTATTACTGTTATTGTTAATAAAGCCTGTTCAATGCTAATAGGAGTCAGCAGGAGGAAACACAGTTATCTGCTACAGACTGGTATGGGGGGTCCATATGCTAGAGACTGGACAAAAAGTACAACCCACAGACACCTTAGAGAAAGGAATAAAATAATCATAGAGGTTCTCAAGAATCTCATGCTGTGAATCAGATGTGCTTCTCATTAATATTTTAAACTCCCCTAACATTGCCTCTATTCAGGAAAAGCAAGCATTAAATTATTCACCATTCTGCCTTATTTTATAAACTCCAGCTCATTGTACGTTACTGCACTTCTCTTAATTAAGGAACATACCAGAAGGAAAGACATAAAAATAGGTGTGATTGTTGCAGCCGCGTGCTGAGGAAAACTATGGGGACGCCTTCAGTATATGCTCCCTGCCTGCCTGAGAGAGATGGGAGTAGGATGTATCTTACTGCAACGTGCATCTCCAAAGGGAATCGAAGAAGGAAACTGCAACATCATAAAGATGTGATCCACCATGCAACCAAAATAGAAACTTTGGGGGCTAGATTCTTCGCTCTGTACATGGACATTCCCACACAATGGTGTTAGTGGGAACAATCTATGTTTGGGGTGGAAGGGGGGGCGGGGGAAAGAGGACGATGCTACCAGAACAACTAAGACACTGGGGATTGAGAGGTAGCAGCTGAAAGCCTCCATCTTCGTTATCGCGACAGCTGAAGCAGACTAATCAGCATTGTTGGGGATGTGCACATTGGAAGAGCAGCTGGAGGTTTTTATCCTAAATGCATCACTCATAAGTGTCTGATGCTGATGTGTCAGGAGGGATGGGGTATCAAGTTTTTATAAATAAAATAAATAAATAAATAAATAAAGGATATAAGGAGATGCCTAACTCAGTCAAACCAATGGTCCATCTTGGCCCAGTATTGTCACAATCTGACACAGTAGCAGGGTTTCAAATCTGGCTCTCCAGGGTGTCTGGCAGAGGCCTCACCCAGGCATGCTACCCGAGACCCTCCAAGATCCTTGGCAGAGGCCTCATTCAGGCATGCTACCAGAGTTCCTGAATTGGAGTTGCCGGGGATTGAACTTGGGACCTAATACATGCAAAATATGCGTTCTACCACCTGAGCCATGGCCCACCCTTCAGCATCAGCATTTATTTTATTTATTTATTTAAGACATTTTTAACCCGCCCATCCTGCCACAGGCAGCTCTGGGTGGCACACAACATTGCAAATCATAACATTAAAAACAACTTTTTAAAATATCACAAAAGGGAGGAGTAAAAAATATCCCCAACCACCCCCCACCCTAACCCATTCCCCCCACCCTACCCATCCTCCCCCTCAAAAGCCAGGCAGAACAGCCACGTCTTACAACAACATCGAAACGAGGGGAGATACGGGGCCAAACGAGCCTCCACTGGCAGGGAGTTCCACAGCCGCGAGGCGGCCACCAAGAAGGCCCTCCCCATCGTGGTCTCCAGGCAGACTCGGGGGACCTCGAGGAGAGCACCCTCCAATGACCACAGGGGCCGATCCAGGACCTGAGGGGTGAGTCGGTCCTGCAGATAGGTCAGGCCGAGGCCATTTAGGGCTTTATAGGCAAGCACCAACACCCTGAATCGGGCCCGGAAGACTACAGGCAGACAGTACAGAGACCGAAGAACCCAGTCCAACCAGGAGACAGGCTGCCGCATTCTGCACCAGCTGCAGTCTCCGAACTGTCACCAGGGGTAGCCCCACGTAGAGTGCGTTGCAGTAGTCAAGCCTAGAGGTGATGAAAGCATGGATGGCGGTGGCCAGCTCAGAGTCTGAGACATACAGCCGAAGCTGACACACCAGATGTAATTGACGATGGCACTCCTTGCCACAGACTACACCTGAACATCCAAGCGGAGCTGTGAATCAAGGAGCACCCCCAGACTCCGCACATGGGGAACCAGTGGGGGGCAGACCCCATCAATGATAGGGGCTGTCACTCCCACCAACTTACCCGCCAGCATCACTTCCGTCTTGTCAGGATTCAGCTTTAGTCGATTCACCCTCATCCAATCCCCCACAGCTGCAAGGCACCCGATAAGCACCGAGACTGCCGGGCCTGGGTCTGATGAAAAAGAGGTAGAGCTGGATGTCATCAGCATATTGATGAGACCGCACACCAAACCTCCTGACCTTGCTGAGCGGTTGCATATACATGTTGAACAGGAGAGGGGACAAGACAGAACTCTGCGGGACTCCTCACGACAGGTCTCGGTATGATGAAAAATAGTCCCCAAGCATCACTCGCTGAGTTCTTCTGGCCAGGAAAGAGTGGAACCAGTCAAGAACCGTGCCGCCCACCCCTGCACAGTTCGGCAGGGACATCACCAACATCTCATGATCAACGGTATCAAATGCCGCAAACGCATCTAATAGAATCAGCAGGGTCAAGCGGCCCTGATATAATTCTCGGCAGAGATCGTCAACCAATGCCACAAGCAGTCTCGGTGCCATAACCCGGACGAAATCCTGACTGTGATGGATCAAGAAAACTGACACGATCCAGATGATCCTGCAATTGCCGGGCCATCACTTGCTCAATAATCTTCCCTAAAAGGGGAAGGTTAGAGACCGGCTGATAGCTGGCAAGGGAGTCAACATCAAGCGATGGTTTCTTGAGCAGGGGTCGCACCCTGCCCTCCCTAAGGGAGGCACTGACCACCCCTGCCAGCAACAGCCCCAACATCTCCCAGCTGGCCTTTACCAGCCAGGATGGGCAAGGGTCCAGTTCACAACAGGTAGCCCTAACAGCCCCAAGAACATCCTCTGCATTGGCAGGGGCACCAACTGAAACTGATCCCACAAACCAGGACAAGGCGGGGCTTCCATAACCTCCAATTGCCCCACTGCAGAAAATGCGGCTTCAAAACCATGGTGAAGCTGAGTGATTTTATCCGCAAAATAAGCCACAAACAAGTCACAGTGGGCACTAGATGACTCCACTCCAAGGTGAAGAGAGGCCGGACCAGCCCTGCCCCCCCCCTCCCGCACCACCCAGAACAGCTCCGTTGGACGGGATTTAGTGGATGCTATGAGGGCAGCAAAGAACTCTTTCTTTACTGTCTGCACAGCAACAGCATAGGCTCGTAAACTCGCTCTGTGCTGCAACCTGTCGGTTTCAGCACATGAACAACGGCATCGTCGCTCCAACCGCCTCCCCTCCTGCTTCAGCACCCGCAGCCCCTCCGAAAACCAGGGAGGCCTATGGTGCTGCCACCTGGGAAGTGGATGCCTAGGAGCTATCCGATCAATGGCCTCCGTCAGCATGGTGTTCCACAGCTTGACGAGGTCATCGATGGGACAGTCATCCAAATCAGAGGGTATATTTATTTATTTATTTTATTTATTTTCAAACTTTTACTACCCCGCCCCTTCTGCCACAGGCAGCTCGGGGTGGCTTACAATTCATAAAAACAACAACATCAAAACAATTAAAACAACTAAAAGGAGGAAAAGGAAATAACCCCAAACCCAAAAAACCCCTCCACCCCCTCACCCATCTCCTGCCAAATGCCTGGTGGAACAGGAGATGCCTCCAAAAGTCTCCCAAAGCCTCCCGAAACCATTCAGGTTCCATCAGTCTATGGGGGCGGACCATTCTAATTGCTTCCACGCCCATCCGGAGGCAGACATGCGCCAGGAGAGAAGCCTGGAGAAGGTAATGGTCCGTCCATGACAAGGGCACAGCTGTTATCTCCCCCACCGCCTCAAGGTCGGTGCATAACAAAAGGTCCAAGGTATGTCCCCCCTGGTGTGTCGGGCCGCTGACCCTCTGGGACAGGCCATGGTTGCCATGGCGCCCATGACCTCACACTCCACACCCCCAAGATCGGCGTCGGCGTGGATGGTGAAGTCCCCGAAGACTATCACATTGTTGTGGACGTGCACATTGGAAGAGGGTCTGGAGAGCTTTATCCTAAACACATCACTTCCGTTTGTTCTAAGAAATTAATCTGTATTTTCTAGCTGGAATTACTCCAGTAGGAACCCTTTACTTTTTCCTGCCACGTCTTTGCCATAACCTCTGGACAAGTCCCTGAAGAACAGTGTAAATAATATTGATTTTTTTAACTGTTTGGGGGTGGGGAGGGGAGGGGAGGGGAAGGAAGGCCTTGCCCTCAGCTAAATGAAACCAAAACAAAGAAGTTAGCTTGGCAGATAGCCCAACGCAGATGTACGTGGATGACTCGCAACCGAGCCAAGAAAAGCCAAAACTAGTTAAGTGTATCAAATTTAGAACATGGCTAATTTGAGATCAGAAAAAGGCTTCCCTTCCACCCTGACTAATGTCTAGCCTACCAGCCTATTCAGCAAGCAATCCAGTAACACTATCATGCACCAAAATGCAACACTGTATGTTGCATATGAGAATGCCAAATTTTCAGAAAGGATGCTTTAATAAAGTTGTAAAATGATTTTCCTCCTAGTGAAGAACAGTTCATTATACAGTGAATGAGGGGGGTGGGGTGGATTCAAACAGCTAAACTGTGCAAGGCCCTCATTTTCATGAAAATTGGGAAGTCCTCATAGAAATGAGTTCAGTTTCACTGAGTGATGGAGTCTCAGGCAGCCTATATGGGACACTTCATTTTATCACAACTGTATCCCAAATGCAGGACATTTCTGGGGATTAGCGGGCAGATGCTGTTAACCGACATTTGTCTAAAGTCCTCTCTTTCAGTTAGTAATCCCAAAAGATACTCCCTGAGTCCCTATACATCAATGCTTGTTTTATATCACACACTGCCATGAGTTCTCATTTGACCCAGTCCTAGAGATAGCATTCTGGAACAGAAGAGCTTAATGTCACATGTTGTTAGTAGCTATGAGAACATGATATTACAGTTTATCCCCTGTGTCAGTACGGATTTTGGTTTAACATGGCATAAACCATCATGGTATTATAGAATTTAAGCAAGTTTTAGTTGAAAACTCTGTCCATCTTTTATCTGTGTCAGAAATCCCCAGAAAAACTAATTAGGGGATTTTCAAAATGTAGATGAACATGAACAGCAACCATTGGGATAATATGGGAATTTGACAAGAAAGTACAGGAGGAAAATGCGCGTGTGTGTGTGTGTGTGTGTGTGTGTGTGTGTGTGTGTGTGTGTGTGTGAGTGTGTGATTTAACAGGTAAAGAAACAGGTAGGAGCTCTTTTGGAAACCAGATAACATCTAGTGTCTGTTTCTATTGCTATTTGGCATCCAGTGAGAACGCTTGTACTAGAAACAAGTCAAACTACAAATTCCAGTTTGTCACACTTGGGAAGGCAAAAGAGATGCAGAGACCTATAGGGGTGAAAGCTTCAACAGCTTGGGAGCCATGGCTCAAAGGCAAACTGCAACTGCCATACAATCCAGAATTCCCAAGAAATTAATAGGTCTCCAAGCAAAGGCAAAAGGGGACAAGTCAATGCAAGAATTAATGTTCTGGAAAGACAGCTGATCTCCCTCCCCTTGCACAGAGCCCAATGGCCACAGAAATCTGTCAAAGGCAAGATGGCTCGAGTCCCCAGGGTCCACGTGGACAGGGAACAACTCACTCTTCTGTCATAAATTGCTTTATAAAAAACAAAACCCTCACACCCTTCATCATCTATACTGGGGGTCATCTTAGTACACTCCACAGTCATGAAAGCGCCAGGACCACGGAGTAGATAATCTATGCAACGTGGCTGAAGAAACTCCAAGTAACTGACATTAAACAGAATCTGTCTGCCAAAAAATCCAGTGTTTAGAGTCTCTAAAACATGCTGGGAATCTGCCCAGCAGACAGGCAACAAAAGGACAGATGCTCCAGCACAGGGCTCATAACTTTTCCCATACAGGGGAATCCCCTTTTCCATACTGGGACCGTTTCAGGATTCATTATTACATTCATTGGTTTATGCTAGTGTCACATTTTCAAGGTTCTCTGTAACCATGGTGACATTTTAAAAATATTATTTGTATTTTATTTATTTTATTGGGTTTCTTGGCCGCCCCCTCCTGCTATAGCAGCTTGGGGCAGCTCATAACATATTAAAACCAAATACAAATATAAAAATATAATATGCATACATAAAGTATAAATAAATAAACATGGTACAGATAACAGTATAAAATCAACAATAAAAATATCCAGGCAGGGCTAAAAAAAACCTACCTCCCCCTACCCAACCACCACCCTTTTCCTTCGCCAAAAGCCTGGCGCAACAGCCAGATCTTACGCTGTCTTCGGAAAGAGGGGCGGTCCGGGGCCAGGAGGACCTCCATCAGGAGGGAGTTCCACAGCCTCGGTGTGGCCACCGAGAACAGCCCCCTCATCGTCACCACCTGAGATACCTGGGGGACTTCGAGGAGGCTGCTCCCAGCTGACCGCAGGGGCCGATCCAGGACCCGGGGGGGGGGTGAGGTGATCCCACAGATAGGCGGGGTCCAGGCCGTTTAGGGCTTTATAGGTCAAAACCAACACCCTGAATCGGTCCCGGAAGACTATAAGCTATACAAGACTATATAACATGAAAGAGTAAGAAATGGAGAGAGAGCACCTGAAAACTGCTTGCAAATTCCAGTTTGAGAATTTCTGTAGATAGGCTCAGGAGACCTGGGTTCTATTTCTGGTTCAGTCATAGATTGTGTGTCACCTTGACTAGTGATAGAAGTGATTAGCAAAACATTATAGTCTGGGTGATTTTCCTGTTTTTGATGGTTAATTTGTTTGCTTGTGTGGTTTTTTTAAAAATGCTTTTTGACCTGCGGAAGCCAAATCTGTCTGTACCTTGTTGATACACTTTAGGTTTCTCCCTTAAACCAACATGGTGACCAAAATGGCTGTCACCAACACCCTACCAGCATAAACTCAGCTCTTGCAGCCACACCATTAAACCGATTTTGATGAAACTTTGGGTGCTAGCTAATATTAGGCCTATTTCTTATCCCAAGGCTTTTTAGAGGCCTATGTTGAAAAATTACAAAATGGGGGCCCATTGAAATTTATTTTGTGCAACAGTGAAAAATCGGTTTACTATATTACTGAAACTGACCAAGGTACTCGTAGAACATTAAATGACACATAGTTTGATATACAAACCAGCCTTCTGTGAGATTGTCATGCTGAGAAAATGGAAATTTAAAAATCCAAATTTGGCCACCAAAATCACTACATCTTAATTAAATCGGAGACATACGCACTATTTTGTAAGCAAAATACCAATTAGAGTTTTAGTACTAAAGAAATGGAATAT